>JAEAOA010000264.1:1045000-1315326 GCA_016746295.1 Potamilus streckersoni | reverse complement strand
AGTATCCTTTCGGAGAATAATAAATAGATTCCATACTATAAAAACACTGGTGTTTTCAATTACCAGCACCTAACACTAATTTGCCTTTCATAGCTGATTTGACCAACCATGAAGCCAATTTTTCTTTGAAGGATTTATCGGGAATAGCATTTAACGCATGAATTAATTTTACATCCGCGATATGTCTTTGTTGCAAATTATTGCTTTTATATGCAACATCATGAGCATGACATGCCTTATCAATAGCATTTATCGGATACTCACCAGGCCGGGGCTGATTTTGATCATCAAGTCTGATATCTAATCTCGTTCCGGGACCACAGTAGCTATATCCTGGAAGGTGTTTTTCTCCGGGGTATTTTGCCCATGGGGTTCCGGGGAGTTTTCCAAGTTTTGCGGCAATATCACCTCCGAGTTGCTTTTTTTTAAAAATCTAAATTTTTTTGTACCACATGTTACACACTTACCAGTAAGCGCTAGTCTATTGTTTTTAGTTGTAATGGTTGTCTGATCGGTTGAATCAGTACGCTGTTTACACTTAACACAATATAGATCCATAATTTATATATAGCGTTATGAATATAATTGATTTTTCAGCGACTAAAAGAAGAGAACCGGTAAAACACCACGCAGCGCTTCCGAATTCTGTCCGTGCCATTATAATCGGACCATCTGGATCAGGCAAAACACAATTACTGCTTAATTTGATAATGCGATTTATGAAGTGGGATAAATTATATTTAGTTGCCCCATCCGTAGATGATCAACGGTGCTATGAAGTGCTAAAAGATTTTAATAAAAATGCATCAGAAATTAAAGGTGAAAGTGTAATCGACTTTATTACTGATATTAATGATGCACCATCAGTAGAAGATCTCGATGGAGACATAAACAATCTTGTAGTGTACGATGATGTAATGTTAGATAATCAAAAGAACCCTGCTAGAATATTTTCCCGAGGTAGGCATAAAAACACTGACGTGATATATGTCACTCAACGATATACTCAAATTCCAAAAGTGATTCGCGATAACTGCAATATTCTTGCTGTATTCAATGGCGTTGATACACATACGCTACGAAATATTTGGCAGACATGGTGTTCCGATATGGACTTCAATGGATTTAAAAATTACTTTAGTCATGCTCAGTCTGCCCCATATGGATTTATAACAATAAATTTACACGACCCTCGGTCACGATATCGTATTGGACTTGATCAAATATTTGGTTAAATAATTTGTATTAATCAGCAGCAGAGAGGGTGAAATGACAACATATTTGCGACCGTAGATGGCAGCAATTTGAGTGTGGTTATGACAATGTATTTGCGACAAAATCGCTAAGATGGGGTCTTTATTTTTTTTTTTGGTTAAAATATGAGATTTCGTAGGAAGGTTCCATTGGCATTCTGAGGCTTTAATCGATTCTGTCGCAAAAATTTGTAGACGTAGATGGCAGCAATTTGAGTGTGGTTATGACAATGTATTTGCGACAAAATCGCTAAGGCTCCATTGTAAAATGGGACCTTTAATTTTTTTTTTGGTTAAAATATGAGATTTCGTAGGAAGGCTCCATTGGCATTCTGAGGCTTTAATCGATTTTGTCGCAAATATATTGTTGTAGGATTCACCCTCTCTGCTGCTTTCATATTTAATAAATTTTAGCCATTTTTTTTACTTGTGATGTACAGGTCACCTAATATTAAGTACTAGGGCAGTAACCGGAAATTAATAAGAACCATGGAAATATAGCTTACAATAAACGATATAGATGTTGATGCGAGAGTGGATGAACAGTAAAGCATATTAACCAATGAAGTTAAACAACTTATATATATCCGTCCAAGCGAAAGCATATAATCTTACAGCGCAAGATGCTATCCCAGCCAATTTCTATGAATATGGCCAAATAATAAATAGGAGTACATCTGATACATGACGGTGTTACAGAAATTAGTAACAAAGATGTTGAAACGCTTTCACCTTATGTGAGACTAATGAGACTAAAACAGCTTCTAAAGAATCATCCTTGTTTGATCTTTATATGTCACTCGTTAGCCGTACACTGTCCATAAATAACAGTTAGCAGCTTCCAGCATACCGTGAAAAAGATCCAGTTAGTCGGGTTTCCTTCTCAAATATTACCAATCGCCTTTACTTTAGTTTCTGTTCCAAGCTAGCATCCCATCCTATCGGCATGATCATATATAGGAATGTTGATTTTGAGCACGATAAAGGTAAAAGTGCCGATGATGGATCCGCCAAAGTAACCAACTAAGGAAGGTGCAAACCAACCTGAGCAGGTCACACAGGTCACATAAACTATCTCGCTTTTATGTGGTGGTCAAGATTTAATCTTCACACCCCATCCTACGCGCCAGCACATCCTCTCGCAACGCAGGTGCAAGAGCTATCTTAACGACAGAGAAAACCAACGCCTGGGGATCTTTTGGAAACTAACAGCACCACAGATACCAACTTCATGTTAGACATACGCCTGAAGCAAGATGTTTACACTTCAGTAGGACATCTTAAACCTTCTTTACAATAGAGCAGTACTCAGAGGCCTTGAAAATGACCAACCTTGGTCCACAAAAACTTCGATGGCTTAGCAAAGGCAGTAATCATGACATCACTGACCCACTGAATGAACGACATACTACAAAAATAAAACAACTTTCCTTATAAATTCATCACGTCCTTCTAGAGCCGATAAAGGCTTCATTTGCAATGATCGTTGGTGGAACAATGCTAAAGCTCCGCTTTTCCCGACTCAAACCACACTTCCTTTATCATGAACCCATGTATATATATATATATATATATATATATATATATATATATATATATATATATATATATATATATATATATATATATAAAGAAACAGATTGACCTACGTAGATGGAGAAGACAGAACACAACGTCCTTTTGGGCATGTATTAACACTTTGAACATAATATATACATATACATAATGCAGTTATTTTCAGTGTCAAGAGAGATACAAACATTTCAAATCAAGATGACCTAGAATTTCATTTGCATACATAATCTAAAATGCAAATGAAAGACGATCAGGATTATTCAAAGAATATTAATAAGAAACTAAATTTTGCGTAGAAAAGCATTCATAGACTCCTGTCTATGCACCATTCATATCAATAAATATAATTTTATCATCATATTCTACATGGAGTTCACTAAGAAAGAAAACCGTAATTGCTGTACAACTGGATTGTATAGAAAAACGTCTGTCTATAGGGCTAAATTATTCTCAAATATTGTGGATATCCTGACAATTTGATTACTGTTATGCTTGCCATGTTATTACACCAAAACGAAAACTATCATATACTAGTATAGGTTAAGGAAAGTATAGATAATGTTCTTGTTATATATGTTTGAGGTTTTTTGTTGTTATTGATGATGTTATTATTTTCATGAGGATTTTAAGCTAAATATTGTTGTGCGTGTTTTTACTGAAAAACACACATCTTAATATTGTATTAATCCTAATTATATATATATATATATATATATATATATATATATATATATATATATATATATATATATATATATATATATATATATATATATATATTGTGTGTGTGTGTTCCAGTTCCAAACCATTAACTTACATGTTATTTAATAGGTAAAATGAAAAAAAAAACGTAATGCTGCATTCTTCTTATGTCAAAGTATAAATATGTATCTGAACAAACATGGAATCGTCCGGAACAAGGAACAAGCATGGAATCGTCCGGAACAAGAATGAACATGAAGCAACTGCTAAATGTGCACTGCTTATATACATAGTTTGTATAATCGTGGTTATTTACTAGTACAAGACGTGATCTTATTAGCATGCTCAAGTTCCTATTGAGAAAAAAAAAACTATAAAATTCTGTTTCGCCTTTGATCATTGTGTAACTGAGAAAATGACCTCACAGCCATGTGTGGAATCGGCAATAAATATTTATTAGAGATTCTTATGTTTTAATTGTACATGATGTTTAAGACAAAGCAAAACACACTTTAGAATTTACAATTACTTATAAAATATCAATTTACCAAAGGGACATATATCTTTCAATCTTTAAGAGAGTAGAAATATATCATTTTACTTGTCCCCCCACCCGTATTGTTTCTAAGAAGTGGTTCTTGTGCAGTCCCTTTATCAAACGTACTGCAAGGTGAACATGCAGTCATATAATTAATGAATATATTGCTGAACTTGTATTTATACCTTAATTATATTATTGAGTGTAGTTATAAGCATGACCGTGTACATATGCTCTAAAGTTTTTAATGTATTAATAGTTATCATACTTTTTCTTATCATGTTAATAGCGATTACCAGAGTTAGGACCATATCTGAAACCTTGCGACCTGTCGCGGAAGATTCCGTACAAATACTGCCCTTTGAACCGGTAATCATTACTGGCATTGTTGTGGCCGTGATCTTCATATGTTTTCGTTCCAGCTCCATAATACCTAGGTTCATGTCTGTAACTGTCATATTGCTTTTTGTAATATCCAGAATTGTCCCTATGTTGCCTGTCGTCATGGTTATCGTGCCTTCCTCTGCGGCTGTGTTCATGGGCATGGTATCTATTGTCTCTGTATTCGTCGTATTCTTGACCACGTTCATCTCTATATCTATGATGACTGCTGTATCCGTTTTTATCTTGATGCCATCTATCGTTATCACCTTGTCCGTCTCTTCTATAACCATCGTTCCCATGGTATCCACTTCCGCTATATCCTTTCTTGTCGGATTCACGGTAAGGGTTGTTGTTGTCGTATTCTTTATTATTGTATCCATTTTTGTTGTATCCATTGTGATAGTTACTGTATCCTTTGTTCTGGTATCGATTGTTGCCTTGGTAGTAACTATTGTGTCCGTCTTTGCCAGTTCCTTTGTAATCGTATTCTTTCCTGTCGTTTCCTATGTTGCCGTCGTAGTAACGGCCGTCTTCTTTGTAGTCATATTTTCCTTTCTGGTGATCATATTCCTTTATGTCATAATTATAATCGCTGTAACCCTTTTTTTCGTACCCCTTTTTGTCATCATATCCGTAATAATTATCATATCCTTTTTCGCCATGCCCTTTCTTGTAATCGCTGGCGTATTTTGTATCATAATCATCATTCGTTTGGTAACCGTAATTTACTTTGTGATTATAGTAGGGTCCTGTATCTGTAAAAGAACCTCCTGACCGTCTGAAAGCTGATGCACCAGGCAGTCCTTGCACATTATATATTTGTCTAAACCTTGCCGCTAAGCCACTGTTTACAGTATTGTCAAATTGCCTAAATCTTCCTGCAAAACCACTATCAAAAATATCGGATCCATCAGTTCGAGCACCACCTAATTCTATACCGTTATTAAAGTTGCCTCTACCCCAAACTTCGTTTATATTTCGAACGTTGGTGCTTATGACACCACCACCACCAAACCCTCCTCCGAAAACACCACCGAATGGGGCCCATCCAACAAGTGATGTCAAACTCGGATCAAATCCACTTTGCCCACCCAATGATCCTGACAGTCCCACCTGTCCAACAGTCGAGCTGGATCTGGCTGTACTATTCACACGTTGTCCACCAAAACTGCTGCCTCCACTTGACCTTAATGAACCACCTGCAAATCTGCCTATAATTCCACTACTTTGAATATGTTGTTGTCCTGAGAAAAATATAACAAAAGTCCTTTGTAACAAAAAATTAATGAAACATGGTATCAATAAATGATTCCTTGAGGAAAAATGTCACAAGAACGTATATTGTTCAGTCGGATGAGTTTTTTTTTTTAAACCTTATTAATACGGTCAATTAATTTCTCTTGATCTAAAATAACTAATGCGTAAAATAACAAAAAGGAAGAGAACTTAAGCCTTTAACAAGTTAATATTAATTCAATAATGTTTTATTTACTTATCAAAATCAAAACCAGAATGAAAAACAATATTATCAAATAAATAGCAAGCCGTGTACCATATCATGGTCCTGCAACTTGAATGTACACGTATATAACGGAATAGCCATTTTATTTAAAAATAGAGTGATATACCAAACAGAAAATAATCATTTATATTCTCAACCATTAGCTATTTGTGATAGGTAAAGATAGTGATGAATCAATACAAATATATAAAGACTAAATTATTGTAGTAAACTGAGTTAAATTAGTCAGTTTGGATAGTAACACCGGGATCTGAAATATATTATTAGCATATTTAGTATACAAATACATCGACATTTCTTAGAAAAGATAACTGTTGTACGACTGTAAAATATTATTAAACGAGGATCAATATTTTGATTCAACAAGTAACGATTTTTTCGGCCTAAAATAATTAGTATAACCTGCAACAAATTTATTGTTCCACAACAATATGAACTGAAGAACTAAGTTACCAGAGAGGGAAAACAGTAAATTAAAATGATTTCAAGATGTAATAGAAAACTAAAATTTGCTTTTCTCAACTAATATGATATAATATTTAATTACTAAATTATTGTGAAATAAACTGAATGTATTGACGAAAAACTAACGAGAGAGATTTTAAAAAGTTAAAAGAAATGACCAAGGAAAATAAGGTAACTACTAGCAAGAAGATAGACCCACGCTGATTTGAACTAGGAAGAGAACTTGATACATTCTCACAAAGCTGGGATAAACAAATGCAAAAGAGCTTAGAAGAGATCACGAAAATACCAACTACTTTTCAAAAACTAGAGAACAAAATAAAATCTGTTTCTATCATTCGAATATGTGTTCTAATTAGAATTATTTCTCCATTCTGGTTAAGGGTTTATATTAAGACAAATCAAAAAAGATAGAGAGCAAAGACAACAAATTTTCAAGCAGGTATATAAGTATATAGTTTATAAAGCAAAGCAAATCTATGCTCAGATATGCTCTGAGCAAAGCGAGCAATTTTTTGCCATTTTGTTAAAAGTGGCGGCTAGTGAAGCAAAAACGTAATAATTGAAACTATTTAACACGCATCATTGACTTTATTCAACTGATAAAGTTGGTTACAGCATATATATATATATATATATATATATATATATATATATATATATATATATATATATATATATATATATATATATATATAATTATATATATATATATATATATGTATGTATGTATGTATGTATGTATTCACCATCAGACATGTGTTTTGCTGAAAACATAGAGTTAAATATCCATGCTTCTTATCAAGTACATGCAGATGATCAGCCTTAGTGAATCTATATCGAATAATGTAGTAAACGTATTACAGAGAGAAAGGATCGGTCTATCGGTGGTCAGAGAGAGAGAGAGAGAGAGAGAGAGAGAGAGAGAGAGAGAGAGAGAGAGAGAGAGAGAGAGAGAGAGAGAGAGAGAGAGAGAGAGAGAGAGAGAGAGAGAGAGAGAGAGACTAGTGTAAACATCGATCGAACGAGTTCTAGAGAATACGCTGTTTTATATTTTAATGGAAATAAGAGTAGAAGGCGAATATAAAAGCGAACTTTATTTTTTAATCCATCTGATATCAGAGATTGTAAATATCAATCTCATTACATATAATATATTGTGTAGCTGGCTATTACAATATATAAATGATAAAGATATAATTTTCTACCAAAGTAGCAATCAGAATGAAACAAAGACTATTTTAATTCCAGATTGATTATATAGCATTGAAATGTGTATGAAAACAGTACAGGTGGACTGATTACTAGTAGCAATCACAAGATAAATAATGATATCGGGTGCTTCACACATAATTCAAAAGTTTTAGTAACTCTTACCTTTAAGCAAACAGCGTGTAAAATTAAAATATAATTTTAAATTCCTATAATATAATAATCAAAGATTTTTATTTGCCTATACTATGTCTGATACCATTTGAGAGGTTTTGAAACTTAAAAAACCCAAACTCAAAATAATTTGTATATATATTTTCCATGCCCAGATCACTGACAGACTCCCCCCATCCTATTTCAATAGCAGTTACTCTACACTATTATAGTCTTTACCAGATAAAAATCCTTTTCTTATGATTTTGTTTAATGTACTAGTCTTTATGGACATTAAAAACAATTAAAAAAGCACAATATATAAATTACTAGCAATTATAAAGAGGTACAATAAATAAATTATAAGCAATTAAAAAGTGGTGCAATAACAAGATTAAACATCAATGTTGAAGATGAAGATATTAAAATGGCATATAGTTACGGTAACGTACTTTTCTTTGCAGAAGTAAATTGGGGATGTCTAAGGTTTATGGATGCAATCAATGATATAGTGAATTTGATATGATGTATTCTCACGAGAGCCGAAGCCATAAGTAAACTATACAGTGTTTAGACTATAAGAGTGACAAATATCTTTTAATGCAAAAGCTTTAAATCTGCCTATTTTCATACGGATATGAAGCGATTTATGCTTTCTATGCAAATAATGTTTAGGTATCATAAAAACATCACAGTGTTCTTGCATACTTTCAGAAAGCCTTTAAACATAAGATTTTAATGATTACGAGTTTCTCTATAAGGATTTATGTTTTTGTTTTAGTTAATATCTGAATTCAAACAGGAATTGTGTGACCTTGGCTTCCTTACATTGTACGCTGCTAACAATCAGTCCACGCAAACCTCAGTTGTCATTTGATTTCAGTTTCCAATCAGCTTTCATGTATCACCGATTTCTCCATAATTTTCAATCATGCTTACCATTGTGATGGGAGTAAATTAGATACCTAAACAATTTTATGACTGTATTTAATCAAAAGTTTGTTTTAGTTCTCTCCTAAAATCGTGTAATGTTTGTCGTCAAATTTAACTGCTATACAATACTGTGTGGTTGCGATAATTTTAGTTACTGACAATTTCCACAAGTCATGGTGTAAACTGTATTTTTTAAAAAGATAATTTTTGAAGATAACTTTTGTTTGTTCGGAGTTAGTTTATACTCATGGTTTATTATGCCTACTTTTTGGTTAGATAAACTTATGACTTCGATCTTGGCATATTTCAATAATTTTCAATCGTGATGGATGAGGAGAGGAAAACGAGTTGAGTCACAAACAAGTAAGGTTTGAGAGGACAATGATTTGAGAGAAATTAATCATGGAGAGAACAAGTTGATGATACATTAACTGTTGTAGATCATATTATGAAAAAAAGCAACGAAACTCCTTTAAAATATTACATAAGGAATAAATATAAATAAAAATTAAAAACATGCCAAATAATACATTGTTCAGTAACTTTTTAATAATGTCAGAGTTGTATAAGAAGTATTTCTGAACTAAATAAAACTAAATAAAAATGTGAACAATGAAGAAAAATGGAAAGTTGACAATAAAGCAGATTAAAAAGACATTGAGCGACAAAAATATATAGTTAAATTAGAAATAACAAGAGATACAGAGATTTTAAATTAGGTTAAATACAGAAACTGGAATAATGCAAATTTTAATAATTCTTCAAATAATTAGATTAGATTTAAAGAATAAAAATGCTAAAGATCATATGTGTACAAGTTCTGAGAAACTAATTTACTATAGATACATACTACATTCTGGCATTGTGAAATCTGCATTAAAACAAGTTCATTTTCACACACAAAAATCTGAATGACGTTCACGCAAAAATTCTTTCTGAAAAAATGATGTTTTTTTTTCTTAAGTTATTTTTAGAAGAAATCCATCTTGTTCTAAAATAGCAGTCATATTTAACGTCAAAACAGAATAATTTGAACAAATTTGAAAGTTATTTATGCCAGGATTTTGTTTGTCAAATTTTGGCCAACATTTTGAAAGCTTTGTATGACAGGATGATCTACGCGACCTTTGGTTTAAATGTTCTGGTGTTTTTTATGATTAGAACCTGAAAATAGTAAATACTCAGGGACGGCGCATGACGGACGACAGATGTGTTCAGTGCAATCCCATGGGTTTAGTTGGACATATAGCCAGATAGACTAAAATGTCATGCATTCAAAGTTTCTTCGAGACAGAAGATAATCTGTATTTCTGGATAACGTTGCATCTTGGAATTTTTACATTTGTCAACAGAAAATGTGTTCTGAACAAGTATGACATTGGAAAAATGCAAGGAAGTAACTGAGGCCCAGTAAGATGAAACAAGACTAAAACCTCGTACGTTCTCTTGATCGCGAGAAGTCTTTTGTCAAGCGCTCAAAGGTGGATAACTTATGTTATTGTGTCTCAAACGCATGGTCATAGCTTATGTCGTTAATAAGTTGCCTGTCACTTAATTTAAAATGGACTTATCCAATTCAAACATATCGTGAAAATCAGGGAAATGTTACGTATATGCACAGAGACAGATTGGAGTTTTTCGTATGCGTCCTTGTTGTTGGCCAGCCAAGGTTTTACCTTTATTTTGATTCTTTGGAAGCTGGAAATTTGAGTGAGAACTATTATCGTCATGAAGGACTTAACTACGACAATATATATATATATATATATATATATATATATATATATATATATATATATTTATATATATATATATATATATATATATATATATATATATATATGCTGCTAAATTAGCAATTGTTGTAATCATTTGATGTAATATATAGAAACAAGTTGGCATTTCGCAATTATTTTGTCTAGTTTAATCTCAATCTTATTGCTATAATAATAGCAATAATTCTTCCGAGTAATAGATGTAGAATTAAAGTTGTCCCAAAAAAAAAAGAAAGGAACAACGTTCATGTTATTAGTTTTGCAACTAATTTGCCGTATTCTCATGACATCGTGATCGGAATGTCACTCGGCAATTTCCGTCAGGATGTGAAATAACATTGGAAGTAGTTGTCGGAACACACGTAAATTTGATGTGTTTGGTAATTCAATACTGGCGGAGTGCACCACGCATGTTAAGAAAGTCAATGTCAAAATTGTTTAGAGTATCTACTTCTGCTGTCATATTGTTCCATGTGAACGTATTTCAGAATATAGCTCTCAAGGGCGAGGAATTACATTTGAGGTTTCTTTTCCGACTTGATAGAAAAGCTCGACGACGCTCCGAATGATTGCATCGAAAAATGTATTGAATATCAGCTTAAAAATTATAGATACGGAAACTTAAGAAGGTTAAAGAAAGGCGCCTGTATAAAGGTACAATCGCTCCATTTGGTGAATACCCAACACTGAAATAAGAAAGTTATCGTTTATTTTTGTTCTGTTTTATAAGAGGTATGATTTATTTCAAACAAAACACAATTTTGCCCAAACATCTGGCGCCAAAATGGCAAAAGGAATTATGTATGATTAATTCTATGACAGGTGATTTGTTCAGCAACATTATATTAAAATTTAGAAAGAAAGAAACAAAGAATCAAAAGAAATGCAACTTTACTTACCATTAGTGTATTTGAGGGTTAAAAACATCCCTATTGATACAAACAACAACTCTAGTTTCATGGTGGAGGAGTCACTCTTCACCGAAAGTGTGATGTAACAAAACACGTGGAGTTCATTAGTCAGGTACCCAGCTTCCAGGACCGATGTAGCAGAAGTGGAAGTTTGTCTAATTTATACGTATTTTATCAAAGGAGAAAAATCTGATTCATTGTGATAAATCTCAGTAAGGAAGAATGTTTTGTGGAACATAATTAATTTAATTTTTTAAAAAATATGTCTTATTCTACTAATGCTTAATATATCAAATTATATCAATGTCAACTTAAGTTACTGTATGTCATTTATAATCGTCATGGTAGTGTCATGAGCAAATCTAAAATGATGAATGTGTTAACTTTGGCCTCCGCTTGCTAACATGAAATGAATAATGCTATGTTTAGATGACAAATTATGTTAAAGTATATCGAATAACAACTACATATCGAATCTTTTAAGTCTACAGTGAAATATCACACACTTGAAAGATTATTTAACAACAGGTTTAACATAGTGCTGCACGTTTCTGACACTTCAATTGATGCATGATCCATTCCTGTCAAATGTATAATTTGCGGTTTTATAAGATTGTCAATGTATTTCCTCTTAAATAAATATCTTCATATACTATTAAGCATTCGAACCCTTTATTAAAAAATTCTGACTTTGTGGGGATTTTATGTGGTGACTCCGATTTAAGGAAATCCTTGATATATACTGTCTGCCACAGAAAAACAAAATCTCACACTGTGCTTTTTATGGTGACTCCAAATCAAGGAAATCCTTCATATGCGGTCTCCCACGGATAAATATCGCATACTAAACGTACTAAACAAACAAATCATCAATAAAAAAAGCAGCCAGCGGTCAGCTATTATGTTTTTGAATGTTACGTGTGTTTGAGTTCTTCCATTTTGATGACATCAGTTTATTATAAGTTGAATCAGGTCTTTTACATTCTCGTGTAATAGTTCATACAAAACGTAAATGTGTATTTAAAACCCCGAGTTATGCGTAATTGGCACCTCCAACAATATGCTGTAAAAGTGAAACACAGCGATTTAATTTTATGCAATTCATCGACTTACCGAAAAGTTATAAATTTACGTCAGAGAAGGGACTCCGTACAAAGGCATACAACATTTTTAATTTCTTGCTAAACTATCTGAACGATGAGATTATCGAATTTACAGAAATTTATATGTCTATGCCGCATTTATTTGATATTAATATGTGAAATGATATGTTGTTACATGTATGTATAATACACTATATTGAATGTGGTATTCTTTCAACCAATTAATTATCCTCATTTTAAAGTTTCGACATCACTGACACTAGAATTTTTATTTTTAATTAGAATTTTCAAAAATTCTTTATATACTTCCAAATAACCAGAACCATGGTCATAGCAAGAATAATGTTAATAATTACACAAATACCATGATGGTTCTTCTTTTCCCTCTTCGTCTTATTATCGTCATCTCCTTATCATCATGACATTATGTCAGCTATCGCCAAATTGCCATCGCCATCGCAATCGCCATCGTCTGTTTCTTTTTTCCCCTTGTTTTTGTTTCTAGTTATCACTACACACGTTTTTGGTTTTACTATGTTGTTCATTTAATAGTTGTCACGTTTCTTATGCTTGCTGTTGTGTCTACGTACAAGTATATTTTATAAAAAAGAATGTATTCTTTCTTTCCACGCCGATTATTTCAATAATGTCATAAAGTGTGTGTGTGTGTGTGTGTGTGTGTGTGTGTATGTACAATGCAGACCATTTACATCAATATCATCACCGTAAAGGAGGAGGAGAGGATTTGTAACGACAAAAAATAATCCTTTACATAAATGCGTGAATGAGTCACCAGCCGTTAGGTTGCTGGTGATAATCTGTAAGGAGCTTCTGAGAAATATATTAACTTATGTTAATTAAATGATTACAAATATACATTATAAAAACAGATTCAGAGAGAAGCTTGATCATTTTGGAAAGAAGGAGTATGCGCACTGATTACTTTGTGCCGTTGTTAGCCATATGCAAGAAGTAAAATAAGATGTGGGGTTTCTTGGATGTTTAATTAGCCAAAACTTCAGTGTCTAATAATATATAGTACATAATATAAACAGAAAAAATACAAAGAGCTTAATTTCAATAGGAGCTACATATTTACAAATAAGTATGGAATATTAGAGCAGTACAAATCTCAAGCATATGCAAGAAAGCATGGGGAAATAAAAGAAGGAAAGCGACAAGAAAGGGATATAGTAATGTGCATGAAAGTACTAGAAGCAAATGGAATATTACTAAAAGAAAAAAAGTAATGAATGTGTGAATGCGGTACACATGTACAGCAATAAATAATATACTCAACAACACATAGAACAAGAGAGTATTGAAAAATATTGCTGCAATATCGAATTTCATACAAATTATAAAAGACTATATGAGCACATGTGAAAACAATGGCTAAATACAACGAAATGAAAATGTCAATTTAACATTTACCGAAAGACAAATCACCAGGTATGGATGGCCTCACATCAGACTTCTATTTAATTCTAGGTATTTCTTACACTAGAATAGAAGTACAACAATATATCAATGCAAACCAAATTATAAATACAATGCTTGTAGTCGTAACAGCAATTATGTATAAAGGAAAAGGTGACGAGAAACAATTGGCGACCTTTGAAAACATATTACAAAATATTATTTAAGATTTTGACAATTAGAATTAAAGATTGTATGAATAGAATGCTAAATATATGCCAAAGCTTCGAAGAGGAAAGAAGAAACATACTGAATAACACCCTAGCTATATAAAGTGTAAAAGACATCTGGAAATAAAGGGGAAATGGTCAACAATTTTATAAGACCAAGAGAAAGTACCTGACATGGTTACATCGATACATAGTACCATTCTATGGTATTGAAAACAAAAATCGTAATTGGGTAAAGATATTACTTAGCATTATAAATTTATGTGTACATATAAATGGAGGGAAAAAAACAAATAAATTTAGCACTGAACCATCAGAAAGACAGCTTTGCTCTGTCTCAATGCTACTATATGGAATAGTTATAGAAATAGAAAGTACAAATTACAAATAACTAAAAATATAAAAGTAATTAAAATACCAAAACCTTTAAAAGAACTAAAGATTGCGCAGCTTGCAGATGATTGTACCAACTTTATCAAATGTCTAAACCTGTATCCATAGGAAAATAAATTTACGGATTTTGGAAACGTTTCTGGATCTAAAATATGTTATGCAAAAAGTGAAATTCTGATTATAGGGAGCTGGAGTTGGAACTACCCTGGACAACCCACTAAACTAATTAAAACAAGTTAAAGCCCTAGGAATAACACATGGAAAAATTGTATAACTTGAAAATTGAAAATGTTACAGACAATGCAAGACTAAATTTAAAACTATGGTTAGGATTTAATCAATACAGGATAAGTCGCTCAGACTTAAATATACATCAAAGTATGGTATGTAATACACATGATAGACTTTAATAAATACAGGATAAGTCGCTCAGACTTTAATATATAGCAAAGTATGGTATGTACTACACGTGATAGACTTTGATCAATACAGGATAAGTCGCTCAGACTTAAATATACCGCAAAGTATGGTATTTAATACACATGATAAACTTTAATCAATACAGGATACGTCGCTCAGACTTAAATATACAGCAAAGTATGGTATGTACTACACATGATAGACTTTAATTATGATTTTCTAAATACAATAAATGGAGACATTATTACTTTCATATGGAGAGGAAAATTGCATCTTTACCAAAGAATTATCTACGTATGAAAAAATAGAGGAAGGAATAAATTTACGAAATCTTTATACGAAGGCAAAATGTATTATTCTAAATATTTTAATAAATATTTACACCAGTAAAACAATATGCATGGGCTGCAATTCTTGGGTATAATAAATTTACGAACTTATTAGAACCGCCAATTCGAAATAGTAAATATTTAAAATATAATTTTCAAATATAGGGATCAAGACAAAGTATGGAAGGAAGGGAGTTTGAAACCTTTGCGTGACATTTAATTAAGTAACTAAACAAAACTTAATATTTGAAGACAGATTACAGAAATAAGGGTGTAATCTGGAATATAGTAAAAAAACATTAGGCAAAAAAACCCCAATTAAAATCACGAAAAAAAAGTTTATAAAAATAATTATTTGTGTGAAATCGTTTCTAAATATTTGAGGTCTCCATACTTTCAGCTACGTGTCACCACGACGCTGAAAAATGGAAATACTAATGGAGGAATACAGTTAGCAGTCATATAACACACTAACACAAACAGACGATACCTCGCAGACACTAACAAAAACAGACGATACCTCGCAGACACTAACACAAACAGACGATACATCGCAGACACTAACACAAACAGACGATACTTCGCAGACACTAACACAAACAGACGATACCTCGCAGACAATAATACAAACAGACGATACCTCGCAGACACTAACACAAACAGACGATACTTCGCAGACACTTAGACAAACAGACCATACCTCGCACACGCTAACATAAACAGACGATATCTCGCAGACACTAATACAACGTAGATTAAACAATATTCCAGGGTCAAAATGGATGCTACACAGGGGCAGGGAGTTAAACTCAGCGAAGTAGGATATCATTACGGTGTGATGCTATTTTTACTGGCTCATGCGAAGTAGTACGGGTCACGCAAAAATGTCTAAAAGAGTTGATTATAATGAAATCAACACAACCAAACATACCATTGTGTGTGTGTGTGTGTATTTTGGGATTTTTAACGTAGTTTTAACAATTTTCCAGTCATATCGCTACGATGTATTGTGGCAATTTATAGTGATGTCTAGTATTGGGGCATCATACCACAAAACAAGCGGACCTCTCCGGTGGCCTAGTGTTTAGAGCGTCCGCCTCAGATGCGGGAGGTCGTGGTCTCGAACTCTAGTTGAGTCATATCAAAGACTTTAAAAATGGTACTAACAGCTGCCTCGCTTATCGCTCAGCAATAAGAGTTTTGTGTTAGGACTGGTCGGCCTGGTGTCAGTATAATGTGACTGGATGGGACATCATGCTACATGTCTGCGGCATGATGCCCCTATGCTAGACATCACTATAAACTGTCACAATGTAGACATTGTTGTCATCTGACTGAAAAATTGTTAAAGCTACGTTAAAAGTCTAAATCACACACACACACACACACACACACACAGACAAAACAACAACAACAACAAACAGCATGATGTCCCACACAGTCACATTATTCTGATACCAGGCCGACCAGTCCTAATACTAACCTCTTAATGATGAGCGTCAAGCGAGGCAGTTGCTTGTACCATTTTTATAGTGGTATGGTATGACTCGGCCTTGGCTCGAACCGACGGTCTCCTTCATTGGGACGCTCTAGCCACTCAGACCACCGGATCGATTTCAAACAGACCAAAATAAACACAAGTACATATACTAATATCTTCGAGATTATCAAAGAAAACGAACAGCAAACAAACAGATGGTACAGCTGTACCTTTATTTATTCCTTCCATTGAATAACAAAATACAATGCTCAAGTAGGATAGAAAAAGGTTACTGATGTGGAAGCGGTCGAGATAAACAGCCCACTAGGAGCTCTTATCACTAATGCGTTCCCTCTACCACTCCTAATATGCCACAGTTCTCTCAAACTCCTTAATAAAACTTAAGCATAATTTCCGAATAAATTCAAAAAGGTTTAGAACGCAAGATCAACTGTACAAGAAGCAGGATAGAGGGACAGCTCAATCAAGTGGCGTCGCCGCTGATGTGTACCTTCCTGCCACCCACCACCACGTGCACTAACTAGTCAAACCCAATATGGCACTCACTTGCGTTAGTTAATTTTTTAGGACATCAAAAATCAGAAATAAATATAAATACAACTCGAATATTAGACCTCTCTAAGACAATATCGATCACAAATACTTTTTGGGTAAATAGCACGATGTAAAACAATGCAACATATTGTATTTTCATACATAAAAAAGAAGAAGAAAAATATCCTTACAAGGATCACTAACTGTATAACAGTAAGAAAACCATCCGAAAAGGTATAATGTTTGAGGAAGGAAGTACTTGTCTAAATAACTTTTAGGCTCGGACAAGGAAACGAGAACCCTAATTTAAACATTTTAAGTAAATTTGCTTCATATTCGTTTTTATTATTTTTTTATGTCAATACCGACATGAACAAATCTGGAGAGTGGAGGGCGACATAAAGACAAAATGTTTTACAATTCTCAGCAAAAGTAGGTCAAACAGAGGACTGAGGGTCCAAAGGGATATCCACAAAATTTCACGCCTAGTGGATCACTGTAGCTCACGCAATAAAAAGTGAAAGATTGAGCCTGATTATTTGTGGTTATGAGAAAGGGGACTTGTTTAATTCTGCAATTTGGGGATTCTTTACCTGAAAAGCATTCGTGTGCTGATACAGTGGCTTTACCCTAAAATTGGTAAAGTATGAGCTTTACTATGTATGTATGTATGTATGTATGTATGTATGTATGTATGTATGTATGTATGTATATATATATATATATATATATATATATATATATATATATATATATATATATATATATATATATATATATATATATATATATATATAAAGAGAAAATGAATATATGCTTTCGGTTTGATTCAAATATTTCGATCGATTTAAATAAGTGTTAAATTAATTTTTATATATTAGTTTTTTTTAAATTCTTTTTTATCATTTTCTGTATTGCAGTGCTTGAATACCATCTTTTTTCTCGTTTCTATCTATCCTTATCTATATCACATTGATTTAAGGTAGTGTTATAAATTAAAGCTACCCGATACCTTATCACTGTGTGTGCATTGGAACTATATAAAATGCTTTAAAATAATTTTGTAAATGTTAAAATAAAACAAACAAATGCACAAGCAAATATTGTATTGCAAAATGACAGTATCGACGTTGATTAATCAAATACTAGTAGCTTGGGCGTAGGGTGGGCTAATTTTCCTTTAGGTCATTAAATTCGTGGTTCTGGTCAACAACTGAATAACACACACACATACACACACACACTATCTGATACTACACTAGCTAAAGCTGAAACTATACACCGAGAATAATGCTGTACGAGGAATGAAACCCATGTATATTTTCATTTATCAATTACACAGAGTTGTTTTAAAACCCGCACTTTCACAACAATAGAGAATTACATCCGTAAACTTTCTACACGTTGGCCTTAATGTCATTCGAAAAGTGCTCTAAGGGCGCCTAGATTTGCAGTATTTTTTTCTCATCTGTAGCAGAAATGTTTCCCTTGTTCAACATTGCCTCGTTACTGTCATTTACATAAGTTGTTACTTCACATATATTTTTGCCGGTGTCTGTCGTTCGTCATTTCCAGTAGCCGCACATGACTTTACGGAATTTCTTTCGTCTATCGATCAGTATTAAATTTACTCACAGGCTGAAATAAACAAAAATGTTATAACAAATAAATCCGATTTTTTTAATAACCCAGTAAAAATTACAAATAGCATTCTAAGTCACAAATCTTAGACATACTGACAAGGTTGGGCAATATCGAAGCACTTAATATTATTATCATTTTAAATAAATAAATACATCTGGAAAATCTAAAAAAAAACAATTTCAAAAACACCAATGTGATAGCGAAAAGAAATTTTCGATCACCGCACGTTTCACAAAAAAATTATGGAATGATTGTTTCTTTAGAAATATTTTTTATATTTTTGTTGTAGAGATTTTCTAGTAAGGCAAAACTGCAAGTCAATATAAAGTTACTGTACAAATTGACACGTTGATTGAATATAATGAGGAACTTTTTCCTCAATTGTTTGAATATTACTCTCAGTTTCCAACCTTGTAATGACGTTTCGCACTTGACAACAAATCAATTTTTCTCTGCAATGATAAAGTTTCTTTATATTGCTATCATTATAGATTTTAAGGTTTCGGACTTTATGGTATGTCTGACAACCGTCTGGTGATATTAATATTTGGCAATGTTTAGATAAACCTTTTTCACATGTATATGACGTTAATGTGGACGGAAGGAATCTGTTTTCGTTAATGGCTAATTATATTAAAAAATGTTTGATATTGCTGACTTCATTCCTTAAAATAATGACATCTCATGCCAATAGGTTATGGACTTCTTTTTGGGAATTAAAAGCAGAATTCCTAATTGCTGCCAGGATATACCCACATAGCGTCCTCGTTTAAGGTGTATGAGACTTTTCGTGGTCATTAAACCATGTATTTTTACTAAATGACTTCCAGTGACCAGAACAGAAACTATTCCTTAATTCAATCCTCTCCGCGAAGGCGACGTTCAATGAGCGCCAATGATGCAGGCCAACCGGAAACGCTCACGTTGCAGTTAACTTTAACTAATAGGAGTACCTTGATTGTGAAAAGTAGGTTTTCAAGATCAGCAACAAATTGTCATAGTCTAAAAATTAAGCTATGTTTTAATTAACTCCCTTAAACAGATTGTTGTAAAGTTGAACTTAATCATCTATAGCTTCAGTGACATCTGTGATGTGAATATATGAACTGTGAAAACGCATATGCATTCTCTCTCGTGTACATTTATAGAGGTTGTGTCAAAAATGCTTTTCAAATGTTTTCTACTTTATCATATTCTGGTGAAGTATTTGAAACTAGTAAGTAATAAATTGTTAAAATAGCAATGGATTCAATATTGTTACCTATTGGTAACTGAAATACGGTTGTTACTTGTCTAGGCTCGTATAAAAGTAACAAGAAGAGAGTGCAGACAACATGCTTTGTAAAATGTAACAAATAATTTTATTCCATAGAACAACTAGGTAAAAATAGGAACAAAGACTTAAGGTTTACGGATCGACCCAACTTTAATCCAAAAATGTCCTCTCAATAAAAGGTCCTAAGTGAATCACAGTTCTAATCCCGATGAAATTCAAGATGGAAAGCAATAACGTCTTCGATAGTCAGCCTTGTCTTGATTTGTCAACAGTTCTTTGCTGAATCACAAAGAATAATATTCCAGTTTGAATAATTTTCAATAAATGTCTTTGTCCAATCGATTTATTGGCACTTGTATTCCAGGGTAAATAAATTACTAATTCCAAAAAATAAATATTCAACTCAAAGCTGGTCACAGGTCAGAGGTTTAAAGACGAACTGGTTAATTCTTCTGAAGTAAAGGTTATACAGTAAGTTAAAACGCAAAATAGATTCCCGTATGAGGGCCGCGTTGTCACCTTCTAGAACAACGTAGAAATTCGTTACATGATAATTATCACGTCCTCTAGTTATGGCTATGATTCCACTGAATGAATCATACCTATAGAATGAAAAAAAAAATAAAACAGTTGTTTACTAGAACTCTATCTGATTTTTAAATCAAGGTCAGAAACTAGGCATAATGTTTCAACTACTGGTTGCTTATCAGGCCAAAGAAAACTGAATTTCCCTAAAAATATATCAAATCCAGTAGACAAAGTTATCAAAACAATAATATGTAATGGAACAAAATAAAATTAAACAATTTAAAAGTAAAAATAAGTAATTAAATTACATATTCATAACACTATCGTCTAAATACTCCTTTCAATGACCATTAATTACAATTTTCTATTATGATCGTAGGAGGTCATATGACCAAAATGCATAGTGTAATTGCCAAAGGGGCATATACATTTTAAGATAAAATCTGAAACGGAATATTTATTTTTTTTATCTCATCGTTTGGTGCATTTCTTTAGGGTTTACATTCAAAGAACAACCTCGTCGCATATTTATTATCTCGTCCTTTCCCGCGCACTTTTGAAAACATTTTGTCATAAAATATATTGTTTACAGTCTGTTGTAAATGCAGAACACGCAACACATTCAAGAGAAAGTGATAAGCAGTTATTTATCCGCTCACTCTTACAACTGACAGATAACTGTTCCGATATTATATTTTATGAGTGTGTGTAATTATTACAGCTATATAAAACAAAGCAAGTTACATATTCTTTGCATCTGTGTATTTACTTCGTGTATACATCAGTTTGTGTGTATGGAGAGGTTTGTAACGCATAGACGACAACTTAAATGACTTTTAGTGTTGGTTTTCTTTTCAAAGTAGAGAAGATATTCGTATAATGTTTACATGTAATTAGTGATTGAATTAATACTGTACAAGAAACATACCAAATTTATTTAAATGTAATATGTACTTACCACACCATATAATACTGACGTATTAAGAATTTCAAGAGCAAAGATATGCCGTGAAATGACTTATGCAAAATGAAGCCAACAACTAAAATGAACTCTATACCGCTGCCAAAACAAACTTTCCACAACCCGGTCTCACCTGAATCTGTGTGCTGATGTGTCCAACGTTTCAAACCTCCCAGTCATGTGATGCATATGTCTGACAAAGTTCCATCTCTTACGCATGTCAGCTTGACATCAAAGCTACACAAGGAGCACCGATACCTCAATTTAAATGCAAAGTGTTTTTGTGGTCTCATTTTGGCAAAGGATAAGTTACAATTTATCTACCAGAGAGACAGAAAGGGAAAGTGTATTTCCTGGGATCCAACATGAGGAAATGTGTTAATGAGAATTGAAGTTACTTAGAAACACATCATTATCGATACTAAAAAATGATACAGAATTTCGATATACATGCCACCTGGAACAAAACTAAGAATCAAAACTACAAATTTTTAGTTTATCTCTCTCTCTCTCTCTCTCTCTCTCTCTCTCTCTCTCTCTCTCTCTCTCTCTCTCTCTCTCTCTCTCTCTCTCTCTCTCTCTCACACACACACACACACAAACAAACAAACAAAACCACACCGCCCACTGTTGACCTTAAATTCAGTTTTCAATTTGGTGTACATATGAAAAGTTGCAAATGGATAACCATTTTTTGTACGATACTCGTTTTTGTCTTATTTTCATGTATGTTATTGCACGTAGGCATAGAGAATATATAATTTAACATCTATGCAAGTATAACAAGATTGATAATAGACAAAAATAGTCAAATGGGAAACTCGCCCTAAGACGTAAATGTACATTTTTAAAACCAGATAAAGACAATTAAGAAAATGCATGCCAGAAATCGTCGGGTTATAATTTTAGCTTTATATAATTTGACTGCTATGTAATTGCATTACATTTGAAAATCCTTTGTACACTGTAATCTGCATTATCTTTCTTTGGTAGGGAATCCTGCAGCCTACACTGGTTCATATTATTTATGGAACTGGACGTTCATTTATTCTTTTTGCTCATATTCATCAAGTCGTTCACTGTTAAATATTTAGTCGAATTCTAATTGCATAACTTTTATTTGGTACATGGCGCACATACATGCACTTAGAGTATGTGCGTTATTAATTATAAATTTATTTCATATAATCTTGCATCTTAACATATAATGCACAATCCGGAGGCATGCTTTCCTTTCCATTCGGTATTGTTATATATCTTTAATCTGTATTGTTTATTTGATTCATTATATGCTTTTGATAATTGTATTTTTGGACTTGACCTTGTCCAAAATCAAGTTCATTTTCTACCTGACCTGAATAATTCGTTTTGGTTTTGTAAACAAAATGTTTATCTAAATCTGAGTCTAGAACATTAGAAATTCCCCATAAAAAAACCGTGTCTATATGTTGTTTGCCACATGCAATATTAAAATTTCAGTGTCAGACCTTCTAATTATAACTAGGATTTTATCTTGTTTGGAGATTTCAAAATGAATTTTTTTTTATTGGGATATATATTATTTTTAGAAAATGCTAATTGTGATATAAGGTCAAGCAGATGACTATATAATCTTTTTTATCTGGAAATTATTCATTCATGAGCTGTATTATTGTTATGTCTAGTATTTCATTTGGGCTGGAAATTATTTAAGTGATTTTTCTCTGTAAAAACAAAGTGCTCAAAAAATATCTTTCGAAATAGAGAATTCGATTTGTAGTGAATATCAAAAAAGGATATATTCCCTGATTGTATTATTGTAATTCAACAAAATATTGTTGGCACATCACAACGACACATGTTACCAAATGCAAATCAGCACTTGCAGAGTTGAATTTATTTTGGAATAACACTAACGTTTTTTCAGAACTTATTTAAACTTATGTTTAAAATATTAGGGTCATTTGGAATTTGCTTTGCAATATCCTAAATTATTTTGTACATTTTCACTTTTTATTCAGGGAAATAAACTATTTGTTTAAATTTACAAAACTTTTTAACTTTCGTTTATTTTAAGACCATAGAGTGTTAGTATTATATACGTGTTAATGTATTATTGTATTTTAATATATATATATTTATATATATTACATATAACAATTGGTTTTGTGCATGTTAATATTTGATTATATTTCGATATGTTTTATTCATATGTGTCTGACTTTCAATGGACGGAAATAATATGTTGTCGTTTACGACTGCTGGCGATCAAGAAATTATGACAGTGACTTCATTCCGTAAACTGATAACATCCTATCACAACAGGCTACTGATTTCCTCTTGTCAGTTACTGGCAAAATTCCTTATTGCAACTTAGATGTACAAGTGTAGCATTTTCATTTATGTTTTTGTTTTCTTTGTTTGGTTTATTGTTATCATTACACCATGTATTGTGGCTAGGTGATTTCTATTGACTAGAGCAGAAACCACTTATTCAATCCTTTCTGCGCCGGACGGTGATAGAGGCGACTCTGAGAGAGCGCCATTGCTGCTGGTCTACCGGAAACTATATGGTGCAGTTAATTTTAATTGACAGGATAACTAGTTTATATTAGTGTAACTATACAGTATCCGCAACAAGCTGTTATAGGCTGGTTGAATCATAATACATCTAAAGGTTATATTATTGTAACTATACAGTATCCGCAACAAGTTGGCATAGCCTGGTTGAAACATAATACATCTAAAGTTTATATTAATGCAACTATACAGTATCCGCAAGTTGGCATAGGCTGGTTGAACATAATAATCTAAAGGTTTAAATTCATGTAGAAACAGCCATGTAGAGTTTTGCAAACACAACGGTTTTTGTGTTTTATTTGTTTGATTTGTCTGTTTTGTATATGCTTTTTAAAAAGACTTATTAAGAGTCAAAAGCGCTCAAGCTAGTTAGATACTAGTTTTGCACTGTTCGTCGTCAGTTTATTGACTCTATCTCAATCAGTCCCTGACAAACGTAATCACTTGCTGGATTCAGTACTCTTGAAATGGCTGCTATTCACCGTATGATTTGTTATATATATATATATATATATATATATATATATATATATATATATATATATATATATATATATATTAAATTAAACTATATCAACGATAACAAATGCACTAGAAGATATTGTTGTTAAGACAGAAAGAAATCCAAATAAATCTGGACAGACCTTGAATCAGAGGTTGTTTGTTTTCTTCTTTTATTAACAAAAGTTCGAGCAGTTTTGGATAGAAAACAATATACAAAGTATGTTACAGGTAACGAAGGAAGATTGTCGTTGTCGCAAGAGTTAAACGCGTAATAAAAGAAAAGATCTACAAGCCGCTTGCTACAAAAAAAGACCCCATAGATATACTGATCTGCCAGCAATTATTTCAGATTATAATAACACTAAACACAGAACAATTGGAATGTCACCGAACGATGCTATAAAAAGATCCGGTTCTTGCAAAGACGAACATATATCGCAATTTAACTTTGGTGATTGTGTAAGAAATTCATTAACGAACACAACATTTGAAAAAGTTTTTACCCCCGAACTGGTGTGAGGAAGTATTTGTCATTGCTAAGATTTAACAACAACACCGGTAGCATACAAGCTAAAAACTCTTGAGAACGAAGATGTTGTAGTAAGTTTTTTATGAGCAAGAACTTTAGCTAACAGCACAAGATATACTTGGTATCGAACGAGTGATTAAAACTAGTCGTAAACGAAGTTTGGTCAAATGGAGCGGTTATGGTGCTTGAAGAGGCTATAAGAAACATGCTTCGCGGTGATGTTACCACGATGGCCACTTCGAAGTAGAAGGAGAAAATAATCTTATTTTGATTAACAAGGTCGAAGTTGATGTTGGAATACAGTAAGATTTGAATAGAGTACAACAGGAAAACCTTAAATAAATATGTTAATTACTGTTTGACCAACAGCCATGTTGCCGTTACACTAAACGGTAAGTGAACATCAAAAAATGATTCTATCAAATGACGTTCGTGTATTAATGAGTATGCTCGTGTATTAATGTTAATTAATGCAGCTGTTGATACCGAAGGAAATGTTATTTATTCTCCTGCTGCAGAGTTAGTTGCTATAATGATCTAGGATATTTAAAGTTTTTAACGTGTCCAGAATTACGTCTTCTCCTGCTGCAGAGTTAGTTGCTATAATGATCTAGGATATTTAAAGTTTTTAACGTTTCCAGAATTACGTCGTCTCATGTTTTCTTTCGTGGTAACAACATCAAGAACTTTAAGATGATTATCCGTTCTTACGCCGTTGGTGTGATCAGTAATAAGACCACTTCGAATAGATCCATGAAAAAGTTCATAAATAAGAAGTGAGAGATAGTTTGTGTTCCTCGTCCTGTTATCATTAAATATCCAGTTTTATTAATACTTCCAATAATTTTTATTCTAATGTTGCTGACAATTCTTTCTCTGCTAGCCTCATACAAATCATAGATTGGATGTTGTATAAATTCATTTCTCAAAGACAACCTTCAATGTTATTGTCGATGACATAATAATTGACATGATACACTTGCATTACAGCTGAAATATCGTCATTAAATAATGTCCAGATAAAATCTCGTAAACATTTTTGTATACTCAATATCATCTTCCGCTTGTACTATTATCCAGCAACATTCCGATGTTAATACTTCGATCGCATTTTTTATTTTGAGATTTATAACAACTTCAAGTTTATTACCGGCGAACAGGTTATAATTTAGATGACACCAGCATTTTTCATGGCACTTTGGTAGATCGTTAACGATAATGGGTTGTTGGTATAAATTTTCCATAATATACTATACGTTTTGCAAATCTGAAATTGGCAATTCGTATCGTACTATTAAAGAAATATAAAAAACAATATTATATGATGTTGAACCTTGCAGATATCGCAAAACTAAGTTTGTTCGTGACAAAATATCAGCCTAAAAATGTTTAACATTATTTGCCGGATTCGATAACAGTTGGAAATTAGATAATCAACTTTTACGAACAAATTTATCATCAATAAATCTACTTTATTTACTTCAACCAACTTTAAAATCTGAACTTGTAACGCACAAGGGACGTAAGATTATTGTGCAATTTCATGTTCGTTTTTCAAATATGAGTATTTCATTGGCGCGGCAATCTGATCTGACACAGTAATCCCAGAAGCAAATCGAAGAACTTGCTGATCCTTACATTACATCTCTATCCCGTCTAGCTTTGATTGGAACAAATTTGATATTATTGTCTGATGATATTTTCAGGAGATAGAGAACGAAATTAATGAAAACACAATATCGGGATTGGGAATGAGATTCAAAAGTTAATAGAAAAATAATATAAATTTTGTTTCATACTAAAAATATAATCCAATGCGAGGTAGCTCATATGTCGATCTGCCAACCAATATTAACAACTCAAAATGTTGTATCAATGTCAATAATAACGATAACAATAGTTTCAGTGGGTGTAATTATCAGCGTTATTTCCAGCTTCTGATCACATCGATCGAGTTAGCAATTACATCAAACATACTGGCACATTAAATTTCAGAGGAATAAAATTCACAGTTTCTGATGCGCATATAGATAAGTTTGAAAAGCAGAATACCAGGGTGTTACCTAATAGCATTAATATGTATCGGATGGAAGATGATAGATTGCTAACGATCTATCCGTGGAACATATCTTATCTAGCTAATAAAAAAACTATAAATGTGTTGTTGTATCAGGATATTATATGTGAATCAAAAATGTTAATGGATTACTGCGTCTACAAAACAACAATGAAAAGAAACATTTCTGTTTCATGTCTCTACACGGATGTAAGTCGAACCCGGTATTAGATCGCCATCTAGAATACTGTTCTAACGTACAAGGAATATCTGTGCCAGGTAAAGATGAAAACATGCTGCAGTTCACGAGGAACACAAGATGAAAGGGCCGTTTCTAATATACTACGATTTCGAATAGATTCTACTTCCTGATAATATGGTTAAAAAAATGAGCCAAGGGAATAAAGCGAAATGTGGTCGGCAAAGTAATCGGATTTGATAATTTTAAATCGCCGTTAGACGGTTTTAGTGGACATGTTAAAATGATGGCAATAAAAATCAAACTGTCATATAATTGAGACAGATGTTAAATTAAAATCTGGTCTTTGCAATTTCTATGATCAGATATACTGTTTTGATGGAATTAACACATTTGCGTTAATATACAAAATGTCTGATAGTGTTGATTTTAGCAATGTAGACTTTTTAGATTGGTTATACAGTGAATTGCTAACTATTTCATTTCAAAAATAAGGATAGTAAACATTTTGTGTGAAATATAAATCACAGTACGATCCACCAGCATGTACAAAATTACAAAACCTGACGACCAAGTTGAATGACATTGGATATCTCTTTTCTTGCGTAATTGTCATATTTGCTTTTGCAATATGTGTAAACATCCCTTCCCTTTCCGGTATGTGTAAACACCCCCTCCCTTTCCGGTATGTGTAAACACCCCCTCCCTTTCCGGTATGTGTAAACACCCCCTCCCTTTCCGGTGAATTGTTGAATGCGAAACGAATATTTAGAAATTCAGAGGGATGTGAAGGCTGATTTTCAATTTTGCAGTTGTTGAATCGCTAAGCACGAGAGTGTTTGTAATAAAATACACCAATTAAGCGAACCACGACCGCTTTGAGGTTCGGAGGTGCCAAGCGAGTTGCACCTGGAATTAGTCTTTTTAAAATTTACAATTTTACTGTTTATTAAGCTTTCAGTGCTCGCAGGCTTTCCAAAAATTAAAATAGCTTCTGATATCGAAATGCAAGACAATATGTCTATTTTTCTGGAGTCGAACACATGAAGTAGTTTCCACTTGTCGATCTAACGTTCGTCCGTATGCATTAACCAAATGGTTGGGGGCCAGAAAGCTACAACATTCAGGATAGTTTAACCTTTCTTTTGTATTTAATTGTACCAATCTACAACATAGACAATCCAGACTTTGTTTTTTTTTGTATATAACAAACTGATGTGCAGGCACCTGTTCTGTGTGTGAATCAATCAGCATGACCATACAGACGTCGTAAACTGACTTTTTTCAGTCTTCTGTTACAATAAAGGAAAAGTCTGCATTCATATACATTTAAGGGAAAGTATATGATACCGACGTTGGTTTGTAATATAATTCATAATGTGCAGAAAAAAACGGTGCTTGCAATATTTTCAATTACAAGAGACAAATTCAAATAAAAACGGAATAAATGCAGAAATTCAGAGAGTTATATATGTTAGCGATATAATTTTGATTTAAAGAAATCCGTATGTAACATTCTTATGTTCGTGCCAGAAAATCTGTGATACTGAATAAGTACATAACGGACAGAATATCCACAACCGAAGAATAGTTTATTCGTGTGTGAGTGGGTTGATTTAATGGCGATAGGGGATACAATCCCACACAGCGGTGGTTTTCTTCAAAAATCGTTTTTGCAAAAAGAATTAAAAATCCACCAGAACAAACATATTGTGATAAAGAAATAATACATTATAATGACAATTATATGTCATCGATATTTTTAAATATTTTTCGTTCATCATCTCTATTGTGTCCTAAGATATTTCATGGCTTATGGCTTTTTGTTTCTGGTTTGTGTTCTACCGTTAATGGTTGACCAGTTCATTTAAATGGTTTCTCGCTTAAACTTTATTCTTTATTCCTTATTATTTATCAAATTTATTGCTTGACTTTTAATGTTTTGGACTCTGCAGCATTATACACATAATGCTTATCTTTTATTCTGCATACGATCATCTTTCGTTCTGCATACGATTATCATTCGTTCGTTTACCAGTCATTATGCGTTTGTTCATGATTAATATGCATTTCAATGGGTCGCATAAATATTACAGGATCTGTATGTACTGAAGGAAAGAAAATGTAAGAATAAAATTGCAACTGTATTACAAATCAAGGATCTTCCGTGATGAAATGTGAAATAAGGTTTCAAATCTTTGGGTTAAAAGTGTGCGGACTCCACTTCAGGAGTACAAAGTTGTTTGCACATCATGTCGCAAGATCGTATCTGACAGTTTACTCTGGAGTACGAAATAAAAGAATGAGTTTTTTTTTTCTTTTGGATCATTCTCTATATTCTGCAAAGGAGTTCATCAGACTTAACTGTGATAATATTCAACGGTTTTTTTTTAACCAAGAAGAGTAAGTTACTATTGAACTACATATAATATTTTACATTTATAATATAATACATTGAAACAGACACACAGTATGAATTTTGCCAAACGGTCAAAATAAAATGGCTAGATACATTAATTCAAGCCGGATTATGTAAAATCGAGTGCGAAATAAATGGTATACAGATGATTTGACTTTGGTACGGAATAAAGTATGTAAAGTAGAAAAAGAGTTGGCGAAAAGCAAGGAAGCCATGCTCAAATTATAATCAGACCTCTCATTCCTTTACCAGTTGCTGTTACCATCGGCTAGTACTCTCACATCATACGGATTTTAATGGAGCTACAAAGAACAAATGCTGTGACAGAATGAACAAATCAGACCTCAGATTTGTAGATATTTAATTCAAAAACGCCCCATTTTGAAGTACATGCAGATTAAATATGCCTTCAGAGATGGAAGAAAATATACACCAGATATATTATGAAGAAATATCATATCAATAATTTATAAATTTATTCGTTGACATTACTCCATGTAAATAAATAAATAAATAAATAAATAAATAAATAAATAAATAAATAAATGTCTAACTAACACACAATCCCAACTTAAAACTGACAATGGAAATGTCGATGACTTAAAACAAATTATAATGATATTCTTCTACCTTTATATGAACACGGTCATGCTGGGTCTGCAGGAAATGTTTTTAAAAAAGACGGACAACACCACGCTTAAAAGTTACTCCTGTATTAAGACAAAAATCAACATGCTTACATAGCTTCAATGGGAGCTTCAAGAGTTGTAATCAATTGGATTCCTCATAATGGCATTGCTTTAAGCAAATCTGAAAGCCACTGTTGTAAGTGTCAATCTCCACCGAATGATTAAATCATTTGAAAAAAATAGACTTAACAAGATACCTTTATAAATATCAATGATCCTGTTTAACATTGTACATCCATTTCCATCGAGATTACAGAAGAACCAATCCATAACTCCTCGTACAACCCTTAAAGGAACAAAAACATGGTTCACTGATAATTGTGAAGAAGCCGTTTGTCAACGTCTAGAACATGTCAATGAAATTTAACAATCATCCAATACTCGAAAACGTAAGTAGCTCTCTTGTATATCCTAGCTAAATGTACGCTTCACAATTAAAGAATGTAAGACAACATCTTGAAAACCTATGTTTCTATTTTAAACTCTCGTTTCTCTACAAAGAAATTATTGGAAAAATTTTTAAGGAAAACAACAACTCTCTAAAACCTAAACAATACTAAACAATTTAAATTTCAGATCCAAAAATGACATAGCAAATCTATTCGCAGAAAGTTTCTTTGAAAACTTCACCATCATCTCATTATTCATCAGAATCACGAAAAATGAAGAATTAAAAAGAGAAGATACATTTAAAATTCACATCAAATAATTCAGAAAGTTAATGAACCAGTTTTACATTGGGAAATTACTCTAAACAAGGCACAGGATACATGATGAGACATATAACCAATTTGTGAAACACCAACCAGAATATTCATTAAGTTTTTTTTTTGAAAATCTTCAAAATATCATGGATTACTGGAAATGTACCAAGGCTTGGGAAGAGGCTATTACAATAAAAGATCCCAAACCAGGTAAGGATAACACAGATCCACTGAATTACCGTCGCATAGCTTTGAAGAGCATTGTTGGTAAACGATGGAACCAGTGATTAAGACAAGACTTGCGTGGTATTTGGAGAGTGACAATTTTATATCGCCTATCCAAAGTGTCTTGTTATGTAGCCTTAGTACCAAGAATCATCTGGTAAGACTGGAAATATATGTCGCTATTATTTTATCAAGAAAGAACATTATTAGCAGTTTTCTATGACTGTGAATAGCCTATGATACAACACTGAAGTACGGAATCATGAACACCCTGCACAATCTACGTCTAAAAGACCGTGTTCCCACTTTAATATCTAACTTTCTTTCAGGGAATTAAAAGTACAAGTGCACTCCATCCTCTCTAAAAAGCAAGATCAAGAGATGGGTGTGCCTCCGAGCAGTACTTAATCGCTTACGCTTTCTAAAATCAAAATTAATACAAAGATTATTTGGCTCCTTTTATGGATTGCTCAATATATATCGATGACTTTAATATGTTATTGATCCAAATATTAAACATTTTGTCAACTGTAAATAGTCTTTCATATAACCTTATCTGTGTCGCTAAATAGTCTTACAGTACTGGTTAGCAGCAAAACCGCAGTCAGTCAATCGTTAGTCAATGTCAAATTAAAATTACTTTTCATCTAGTCAATAAAATCCATATTTTTCTGCAATCGATGCATTATTATCTGGTCAGCTAGAAAGACAATATACCAAAACAAATTGCTTCATATTTGAATCATTCAAAAGTCCATCATTAGAAAAATACTTCTTTTTGTCTTTGTGACGCTTGTACAGAAAATTCTCTAGAATATAATCAATGCTTGTGTCTTATCAATCAGCAATCCCTTGTGAAAATAGATATAACATTAGTTTTAAAATCTGTTTTTGGATTATGATATTAAAGAATGCTAAAATACCATATAAATTAAATATGAATATGACAGACAAAATTTCATCTTTGTTCATTTAGTTACATCTTGCTTTACAGATCTTCCGTACAAGTCATACTGCAACCAACATAGATCCTGATCTGCAGTCGCGACTGCAGATCTGGATCAGTGACATAAAAAACACTCACGTTTGTCAACACTTCATATTGTAATTGATAACAGTTTAACGACATGATAATCAATCTCTAGTCACAGGTATAAATATATAGCATTTACATCGAAAATATAATAGGAAATTAATGAAACTGACAAAATTTTAATCGTTAGATCGTCATTTCTACTTAGAGAGAAGTTATTCTCTTCAGTTCTTTGCTTATTCACTTTAATACTCTTTACACGTCCTGTTAATTTACCTAATTTATCAAAATATGTCACACTTTGACACTTCGATAGGCTTTGTAATTATAATTTTGCATGGTGGTATGTCAAGAAATCCACAACACTGTCAAGTTTTAATGAGAAAGAGTATATATATATATATATATATATATATATATATATATATATTAACGTATAGTTGAAAAGATTACTAATCTATTACAATCAAAAGGTAATGGTAATACGTTATCATGACAAGGACAAGGTAGTAGTAATCGATTACCATCACAAGCCTATCAGCGTGCCAGTTAATTTTAAATGTACAAAAACTCTATTAATATGACGTATGCAAAAATGTTCCTATTCAATGCAATAGATAATGTATATATAATACATTGTTGCACACATAAATAATGAGGGGATAATCTAAGTTGGACTGTATTATAAACATATTTACCTAGCATTTTTACAGGTTAATTTTAATTTTGAATAGATTTTATTTTTAAATAAATGTAATATCTGACATACATTTAGCTCCTGCCAATAATAAGGATGAATACAAATGACAGTTTAAATATATTGATATTGGTTTAACAAAAACACTTGTTCTGCAGTGTAACGCAAACCGAGAGACCGGTTTCCGGACGCTAATAACTAGTAAATTTGATATCTTATGTGTGTTGATCATTTTCTAGATGAAAGAGACTTGATGGCTTTAACAACTGTCATATATTTTAAAATGCCATCAGCAGTATATTTTGATCTGCAATTAATAATATTTCTAAATGAATAAAACTTTTATATTTTAATCGAGGATAAATTACTATCACGTATGTGTACATGGTTATGCAGATAATTGCTTGAAAATTTATATGCAAGTGTATTTTATTTGAATGTAGTAAAATTCGAATGTATAAAATTAAATAATTGAAATAATCAGCAAGATTTGAAAAAATAGTATCGTTTTTATGTATTTTTAAACTAGTAATATACAGACTTTACATTACCTGAGTTGATGAGCAACACCAGGAGAGAAAAAGATATTATTGTTAATTTCACCGTCATTATACCAATCAGCACCTTTCTATTACGATTTCTATTTTGCTTTTGTCTCTTGTTTCCATTTTAGGACAATAATGATGTTTCATTGTATAGTAAAGTCTTGGACATATTTATAAATTTCTTAGGATTTCTTTGTACGTTCATAAGTGTTTGATACAAGTTGCTGATTTCTCAGCATTGGACGTTTTTGTTGGTTACTGTGAAGTATATTTGCATCTTTGGGTAACCCTATCGTTGTCATCTTTTTGCTTTGTATTCTCTTCATATTGGATATCTGACAATAAAGGAAAGAAGAATTGATAAATGACTTCATATATACAGTTCTGTTAATTAGCTTTATTGTGCAATTCCAGATCTACACTCATATATATACTGTAACTGATTAAAGATTTTCATTTTGGATCAGGTACCTTGGAATCAGTAGGTAACAGTAACAAGATTAACTTATAATCAAGCCACGTAATGAAAATCGGATTATATTATTAACAACACTCTATGACATAATTAAAAACTTACGCAAATAGAAAAATAGAGATAATTTTAAACGCCAATTCGTAGTTGTAAAATTAAAACGTGCAGAAATACTTTCGATGGGAATATGATCAGGATATTTCATAAAACCTGCACTCTTTCGCCAGTTAGTTTCCGTTTACTAGAAAGTTTACAACGACCTACAATCCGTTAGTCACGATGGTGTCATACCATTTTATACATCTCGTTCAGTATTTTACTAGTCATAACTAACTAAAATCGTCCCTTAAATGACATAATGCACCTAGGGGGAGGGGGTCACACATTTGTGACGATGTGTGACGAGGGGGAGGGGTGTTTAAGAAATGTGACGTCACATAAAAATGCGCAACTTTAAATTAAAATTCCACGTAATTTTCATTCTTAATTTTTAGTATTACTTACAATTTATTTAATGATGTTTCAAGTAGCTTCATGCGAGTCGTGCATGAGCTCTAATTAAAATGGACTATCTTCAAACTACCAGCACCCTTACTAACCCCAATAATGGCTTATTCCAAATAGCATTCTTCCGTTTCCGGTCCGCTGGTGTCGACAAAGCGAGGTTGAAATAAGATTGGATAGACGAAAAAGAGCTTGATCAGAATGGAATAAAATCGCCTGACCTCATTTATGGGTGGCCCCTTTTAGTTTATGGAAAAGATACAAGCAATACAAAGGAAAATGTCCGACCGTCAAATTCCAACTAAAATCAGAAGCTTTCCTCATTTTGGCAATGTTTTATTAATTTTACAAGTGGTAACGTGGAATTTTTTTGACGTAGGAAATAAACAAATAAACCATCTTTCCGCATATAATTTTTAACATACAGTCTTAAACTAATTTGGTCAAATAGTTTTCGTTCTTTAAAGATGCATATGCTACAGTTGTAACGGTTCTCAATATTTACCTCGAAAAAGGAATACAAATAAATATCAGAATGATATTTGTGACCCATTAGAACTATACCCAACTTTCCCACTTCTAAAGTTTGTTAACTATACACGCGTAGTTGTTGTTATTGTTTCCTATAAACAAACAAAAATGATCAAAACAACAGCTATGTAACCTACTTATAAATACACGCATTCTTAAGTATACAAGTATTCTTATGAATACAGGTATTCTTATAATAAGTGCTGGTTATTTATTCAAAACCATATATCGATAAAACAACAGCTATGGAACCTACTTATAAATACAGGTATTCTTATGTATACGGTTATTCTTATAAATACAGGTATTCTTATAAATACAGGTATTCTTATGTATACAGTTATTCTTATAAATACAGGTATTCTTATGAATACAGGTATTCTTATGTATACAGGTATTCTTATGTATAGAGTTATTCTTATAAATACAGGTATTCTTATGTATACAGGTATTCTTATGTATCCAGTTATTCTTATGAATACAGCTATACTCATAATATTTTCAAATTATTTATTAAAAACCATTTATCGATAACACAGACCATTCTGAAAATAGAGCTGCTGGAACCAAAATATTGATGGACATGAAATTGAATATGAATCGTAAAACTGAGGAATAATCTATTTTATATAAAGTTTTAAAACATATCAGTAACTGACGAATCACGACCTACACTCACCTGCCTTCGACTGTTAAGTCTAGTGCTGTCATTCAACACACCAGTGGACTCGCAATCTGGGTCCTGGTTTATTACGTAGTAATGTTTGGAGAGCTACGCTTGTGTCTGACCTGCATGACTGATAGTCAGCCATCTTGGGTAATTTTACTGTATACAGCATGTACACAATCTGTTAGCTATAATTTGCGTGAAATTTTTATTTTTATTTACATTAGTGTACCTTATTGTATTGTATCCTATCATCCCTTTGTTTCTCTCGCACCACACCCACCTCAAAAGAATGCCTCATCAAGTCTTTGTACCATGCCTTAACGATGAACAACCTTTTGTTTAACTACCATAATTATCTTCAAGTCATTGGAGCAGCAATGACTACCTAAATGAAACTTCGTATACCAACATATTTATGAATGGTTAGTTGTTGTTGTGGGGCTTAACGTCATTTTTCAGCACTCGATAGGCTATATATACATGGCGGCCAGTATTAATGGTGGAGGAAGAAACCGGGAAATCACCGGAAAGAACCACCGACCCACGAGAAGCTACTGGCAAGCTTTCTCACATATCCACATTCGCCGAATCTTAGACTCAAACCCACGAAGACAGAGGTGAGATGGCAGTGATCCGTAACGGAGAGCGCTTTAGACCACTCGGCTACTGGGGGCCCCTTAGGAATGGTTAGAACTCTCACTACTGAATCAAACACTGCACAAATCCGTAAGCTGATACAGATGCATTTATGACGTGGAGAACAAAAATTGTGGAGAAAAATAGGCAATTCCAAAAGGTTTTTAATGTTATTTTAGTTGTTTTTTTTTATTATTTGCCAACATTTTCCATTCCAATATAGAATTCACATTGGATTCATCAGACAACTCAGACATATTCTTGAATCCCCGATCCAAATTACAAAATGGAAACAGTAAAACTGGGGTTTTGTTTGCAAACCGATCAACTACCTTCAATATCTCTTACGTAACAGATGCCATCTTAAACACGTAATCAAAAACTTCCGTTCCGTTTACAGGTTTGTTTAAATTATATCTGTTCCAACAAGGAGACGCTCATCACAAAAGGCAGGATCTCGAAGGGAACTTGAAATGAAGGTAAAAGAACCAAATTATATTAAGTTACAGAAAAGGATAATGCTATATACAGTAACAGTCTTCTTACATATAACTTCAAGACTGTCAACAACCGTATACGTCTCGCACGAACATACCGCCAAGATGCCATAACAAAAGATAAAATGTCCAGATTAACAGCTAGGCACCTCAAAAAATGGACGTCTCCGAAGAACGACCTATAGGCACTTATGGACAAGCAACAAAATCTTACAGAGAGAGAGAGAGAGAGAGAGAGAGAGAGAGAGAGAGAGAGAGAGAGAGAGAGAGAGAGAGAGAGAGAGAGAGAGAGAGAGAGATCTATACACGAAACAAGGCGGAAAGTGCAATCTATATTCTATATTCCACATGAGACAGATTGATAACATAATAATTGAGGAATAAATAATAGTCTCATACAAGTTATATATATATATATATATATATATATATATATATATATATATATATATATATATATATATATATATATATATATATACACACACACTGGCCCCCACTCATAAGGTTTCACCCAATTATTTAAATAAGCTGATACATACTTTGGTGGGAGAAACCGCAAGATACAATATACATCATCGAAAACTTTTTTCTTTCCTTTTACAAAAGTCCACATCGCTCCTATTCTTATATAGAACAGCCTATTTGAAAATATAAAATCGAAAAGAGATTTTCTTTAATATTTAAAAGGTATAATACCCCGCTACACAGTAGCGTTCCTTCTGATTATATTTCCGACGATCGCAAAAACATACTCTGTTATTCATATTAGGATCTTAAACCAATGTAGCGACAATCACCCGATAGACAATTCATTATACAACGTAGATGCAGGAAGTGCATATTACATTTGATATGCACTCAATACTTATGTCAAAGGGGAAATCTAATATTTAGTTTTAACGAAATGCTCGTCCCTCTTTCTATGCGTACACCTTTCGTTCAACACACCTGAAATTGATGCAGAGCAAACTCTGGGCGTTTTCATTAATATTTCTTTATTTGATTCTAACTATGAATGCTATTATTAATATTCCTCTTCATCGGACTGTATAATGTGATCTTGGTGCATTGCATACCAATAGGGATTCCATCAGACGTTTTGTAACATCATCGTTTACTTGCCTTGGATATCTCTCCTTTTTCTACTTTTCTTCGAGCTGTATCCAGTAACCATCAGCACACCTAGTTTGTTGTTTTCTTTCCCCTGAACCTATGCCACTTGTCATGTTTGATTAATTATATTTTTTGAAGTTTTACGGGAAAGGGCTCGTCTAATATTGTGAGAACTTGTAGCCCGACCTATTTTGCATAATTTAACAAATAAATTAAGTGTAAACCATATATATATATATATATATATATATATATATATATATATATATATATATATATATATATATATATATATATATATATATAACTGGGAGGCTCTAAGGGGGCAGAACAAGTAAGTGAATAGTGGGAGGGTAATGGACAATGTAAGTGCATAATTGTTTATTTTCACTGACAATAGTAACATCACATATTAATAACTAATTAGTTCTGCAAACAAACTGTATAATGATATGTATGCATGCGATATTTTCACTATTATCTTTATTATATAAGAGGAACAGTGTACATTCTAGGAACAGATTTCGTCTTTAACTACCATTAAATTAGATACCATTTCTTATTAATTTAAACTTTTATTATAAACCAATATTATTTGGTTTAAAGGATATCAAAATAATAGAAAATGTAAAATCGAGATGAAATCAGTTTGAATCAAGCGTAAGCTCAGAGAGAGAGAGAGAGAGAGAGAGAGAGAGAGAGAGAGAGAGAGAGAGAGAGAGAGAGAGAGAGAGAGAGAGAGAGAGAGAGAGAGAGAGAGAGAGATGTTGTTATAGGGCATAACGCCATTTTGCCTCACAAGATAGGCTATTCTTGGCATCCAGTATAAATGGTGGAGGAAGAACCCAGGAAAACCCGGAAAGAACCACCGACCCACTAAAAGCTACTGGCGAGCATTATCACGTACCCATGTTGGCCGAGTCAGAGACTCTAACCCACACAGATAGAGGTGAGATAGCAGTTATCTGTAATGGTGAGCGCTTTAGACAACTCGGCCACTCTCGTTCAAAGTCAGAATCTCGAAGTGCTCGTGGATTAGTGCAGTTCAATAGTAGTTGGTAATACCTATCATTTTGTAGAATGTGTTCTACTCACAATAGCTAGTGATGCACCATTGATATTTTAGTTTCAAATAATAAAATATTGAATCGAAACTAAGGTCAACCAATTCAACTTTTTTCCTCTTGTAACCCCAACCCCACACTTCTGTTAATGATTAATAGTACTATCGTCAACAATTATTGACGTGTGCCTGAATCAATGTCCCCCTTGTTGCCATTTCAGATGCCGTGCATGATGCACGTTATTTCTGCAATTTTAAAAATAATTTCGTCAGTTTGTCAAGACCAATAAGAACAGGAAAGATTCGATGAGCTAGAAAGAGCTGCATAATTGGATGCATGGGCAATTCTACAGAATAGTTAGACTGCATAAGAATGGACAGAGAAAAGATATCTCTGAATTAAAAGTGGAAGTATAAATAATACGGGACCCTCATTTGATTCGTAACGCGTGGCGACAGCATTTTCAAACGTTAGGAACCGAAACACCAGATACCTATTTTAACGAAATGTTTGCAACCGAAATTAGAAACACCATCAAAAATATTGTGGTTTCAAATATTAAAGACGGAACAGATAAGGATATGTGTGAAACTATATTACAGAATGATATTGAAGATTCTGTAAAAGCGCTGAAGAAAAATAAGGCATGTGGTTATGATAAAATATATGCAGAGCATTTAAATTTTGCCTGTTAATCGATTAGTCCTATTTTGTGCAAAGTGTACAATCGCATCATCTCCATGGAAACCTATCCTAACTACTTCAAAACTGTAAATGTTATACCAATCTTCAAAGGTGGAAGAAAGACAGGCTAGATAAGAATAGCTATAGAGACATCTAAATTGTTCCCGTTTTTCAAAAAGTTTTCGAAAAAATATTGTTGAAGAGGATAACTCTATTTAGCGAAAGGATCAACTTCCATCACAAATTACAACAGGGATTTCGAAGTAAATGCAGTGACATTACTGCAGCCTTTATTATAAAAGAAGGAATAGTTTATTATCTAGAAAATCACTCTAATGTTTATGCTGCGTTCCTGGACAACGCGAAGGACTTTAATACAGTATGGCATGATGGCTTCTTTTATAAGCTATTCCATCTCAGAGTTAAAGGAAAACTGTGGAGATTGATTCGAAATTCTTTCCGGGAAGTTAGGGCCCTTGTTCTGTTCAAAGGCCATCATTAGAAATCATACACAGTTAATCAAGGGGTAGGACAAGGAAGAACGTTATCAGCTTGGCTATTTCTAGTCATGATTAATGGCCTAATATCCTTGTTGGAGTCAACTAAATCTGGAATACAAATTGGTACCTTAAGTATCCCTTGTGTTTTATTAGCGGATGACACGACCTTGCTACCTTCATCATTTAACGGTATGAATGTTCTACTTCGCAACCTCCCTGACTATGCATCGAAGTGGAGACTCCGTTACAATGCTGATAAAAGCAATATCGTCATATTTTCGAAGAAAAGGATCATGCAAAAATCTATGTTCATGCTCGGAGATAAAAAGGATACCTATAGTTTCATCTATAATATATGCTGGAATTACTCTCTCAATAGATCTTTCTAATACGGTTGCAGTGAAAAATGCTTGTGATAAAGGTAGGTAGTATTTTATTCTCTTGTTGGAACTGGCATTGGAAAGGATGGTATGAATCCAATTAATAGTGCTAAAATATGGTAAAAAATAGTGCTACCTGCTATGATATATGGATGCGAATTATGGTCAAATTTGAGCAAGTCCGAGTCACAGGTATATGATCTAGAAGTCTGTCAAAGAAAAGCGGCAAGAAGAATTTTAGGTCTTGATCAACGCTCACCTACGTTGACAACTATTAGCAGTCTTGGACTGTGGTCAGTTGATGGATATGTAGATAAAATCAAATTAGGTCTCTTCAATAAAATCTGTAGAGCAAACGGTTCACTTGCATGGAAAATTATATTCAACATAAGAATTCTTGACTTCCTGATACACGAAAGTGAGAGCATTGGCTTCGTTAAAGATATATATTGTGCTCTTTTGAAATACCAGCTTGGCAATTTTTTTTCGACCTATACGTGAACACCTTATATTCTGTCCCGAAGCCGGTCTGGAGAAGGAGTATTGAAACGGTAATTCACTGCTACGATGAATCATTGTGGAGAACTAAACTTGAATTGAGGCCTTAGCTTTTACACTACACAAGTGTCCATGCTAATCTCTAACCACTTGCTATCTGGAAGCTAGGTAGATGTTTTCCTGATTAAAATTTGGTCTTTCGCTAACATTGCGTATTTAACAATGTGTTCGATTTCAACAGAGAATGAATATTATGGTAAACTCTGCAAAAGATTTATTTCAGACAGAGCCAAGCATATGTTACTATACTGCCAAGCCCTAAATGATGAACGTAACACTATATTTGAGAAGAATAATAGATGCAATAGACATATTAGATTCACACTGGCGTTTTTGTCAAGACAATAACTCATTACTTCATATCCTTTTGGGCAAGAGAGTGTATATATTTGGTTCTATGGATGATCATTCATGGCAGGCATTCATGTGTGTGGTGGCTGAAGGAATAGTCTTAATGTACAGAAAAGCAACTGAACTTGAATTCGATCTCTGATATTATGCTTGCTCAGCATAAAAGGGAAATGAACTCAATTTATTCCAGTCATAAAACATATTCACAAGTCTTCCAAGTGAGAGCGAATGTGATATTCCTTCTAAATTGTTCCAGTCAACTGTAATAATTCAAATTATTTTTTCCCTTTCTCTCTTAATCACCGTTGCTTATATATTTCGCTTGCAGTGGTATAACTCGTGTCTTTAGGCATTGTGTTTCTCGGCTTGTGTGTGTGTGTATATATATATATATATATATATATATATATATATATATATATATATATATATATATATATATATATATATATATATATATATATATATATATATATATATATATATATATAAATATATATATACTACAGATTTCATGTATTGCAAATCCATTAATGTCATGCTGTGTTCCTATCTTCATAGTGTAATAACGTAAAATAACTGAATGAAATCTCTTTTGAAGAGGAAATAAAGTCATACATACATACATACATACATACATACATACATACATGCATGCATGCATGCATGCATGCATGCATGCATGCATGCATGCATGCATGCATGCATGCATGCATGCATACATACATACATACATACATACATACATACATACATACATACATACATACATACATACATACATACATACATACATACATACATACATACATACATACATACATACATACATACATACATACATACATACAAAAGTTTATTTATTGTATATGGACGTCAAATTACGACTGCAAAGACTTCCTCATATGATCTATGAGCCAAGTAATTTTATTTTACCAAGGGACGAAAATTTACTAAACTACATGGAAGAACTCTATTTGGGTTATTTTCACTTTGTCCTACTATGCTCAAGTTGTACCGGTTTGTGGATTGTATAAATTTCTGTTTGCAAGCATGTTTTTAATTTTCAAATGTATTTTTTTTCCTCTTGTTGTAACTTTTTATTTGCACAGATCTTATAAAACAAAAAGAAGGATTGTATTATTCTTTACTGTGAAACTAAATAAGATTCTAGGATCAGCGAAAAAAAGAAGAGTTGGCCTTTACAACAATGCGAATTTGAACAAGGTATTCCATGTCGTTAATCTTTGACAAAAGGGCCGCGTTATATCGCGTTCCTGAAATGTTCAAAGAAATCATAATTCTAACTTGAATGATGGCTTGTTGACAATAGAGTTCAAGTTTTTAGAGATGTCTACGAATGAACCTGAAATACAAGACGTATGGTTATGTCAATTCAAAGCATTTTCTCAACCACTTAGTTCGTGGGACACACAAAGAGGATTTGACGCCCGCTCATCAAGTTCCATCTCAAAGTCAACTTTAGATGATATACAACGCGCACGAGATAGCCTGATTTACACTTGTACGTTACATGGCATTATTATAGCTGCAGAAGTGAATTCCGTTTAGTTTTTTTCTTACAAACCTATTTATTTTCACATAAAGATTTTAGTTAACATTTCAAAAAGGCCAAATGTTTTTCAATGCATGTTTATGTATCATCGTTGTGCATATATATATATATATATATATATATATATATATATATATATATATATATATATATATATATATATATATATATATATATATATATATATATATCACATGTACATTGCATGTTCTAATTTTGTGTTTGAGAGATACGCAATCTGTTAAGTTCAAAATTTTCTACTGCGAACATGATAAAACGTACAAAAGAGCTGCCATTTTGTTACTTTTAAATGAAGTTGGTGAGACCTCTACCTTCCTTTAATTTTCCGAGTTTGCTTCGGGCTGGAAAGATGTATTCAGATAACAAATTATGATACCATTCTTTGTACCGGAAAGTGTGTTTGGAATTACTATAGTCGTAATCGATGGCGCACAGCAACGATAAACTTATGTCCAGATAATCTAGAGACGAGGAAAAGCATAAAAACGACTAAATATGTTTTTCAAACATTATTTCTATTTCTAATTTCACCGCCAGGCAGCATACTTCTTGTCGTATTAAAATATACAAGCCTTTATTTCGAGATTCTTAAGGCATAATATTCTGATTTTTATATGAGCTGTAACCTTTTAAGATAGAACGCAGTCAGCAAATTTTTTGAAGGATAAAACAAGATTGCAATACATTCACTTAATTATAAAATATACAAGCACAAATATTAAGAAAATTTAAAAGACTAGGTATGTGCATATCTCGTTTACAATTGTTATTCCTTCTTCTGGAATTGATAATGTTAATCTACGTTGTTTATTAAATGGATGTGTCTATCACATAATATTTACATATCTTGCCCTGGTATCTCATTGATTTAGACCTTTTAAGAAAAAAAGAAATTAAATTGACTTGCAGCAGACCTTTCAGTGTGTTGTTATGACAACTGGAAGGCGATAAGAGGCTGGTAAAGGACCGCTCATAGTGTTGCCATGATAAGTTGAAGGCCATAAAAGATGATAATAAAGCGTTCATAGTGTTGCCATGATAAGTTGAAGGCCATAAAGATGGTAATGAAGTGTTCACTGTGTTGTCATGATAACTTGAAAGCGATAAAAGAAGGTAATGAACCGTTCATTATGTTGTTATAACTACTTGAAAGAGATAATACTGGTAAAGGACCGTTCATCATGTTGTTATGACAACTTCACTTGGAGACGATAAAAGCTGGTAAAAGACCTCTTACTGTGCTGTTATAACAACCTGAAGGCGATAAAACATGGTAAAGAATCGTTCATAATGTTGTTATGATAACTTTAAATCGATGAAAACTTGTTATTGACAGTTAATTACGTTTATCTTATCATATGAATGATTATGCAATATATACACCGTCTTATATCAAGATATTGTACCTATCTCATCTTACAATGATTTTTATAGAAATGTTTCACAATTCATTGTCTGTCTGAACAACAACAGTTATAATTATTAGTGGTGTTAGTGGTGGTGGGTATGTCTTGTTTCTATATCAATATTTATGGATTATTTTTTGGGGCAAATTTACTATACTAGTTCTTTTCTGAAAATAATATTATGGACAATAGTGGTGTGTTTGATGGATCTATTACTTTAGTGGAAATGGTGTATGAATTGTCTATAACTTTACACCGTATATCCTCACTCAAGAACGCCGTCTTTTTTAAAATGGTTTCTTCAGAAAGGTTTTTCATCGAAACAAGTATATACTTGAGTGTGATTATACTAGCATTCAGTCTAGATAATAAAAAAATTAACTTTAAAATTCAACATGTACCGCTTCATGTCATATTATCAATATTTCAGTTCCTTTTGTAAACTATGCTGTCATTCGATATAGATACAATGAATTATGTACCATTTAAATTACAACACCGAACAATGATTTGGCGGCTGTATCATGCATACAGATTTTAGGTGTCTTGTTTATTTCAGTTCATCAATATGTTCCAACTGTTTTATTGTCAAGCTTGTACCTGTTACCTCTGTGCATATGTCAGTTACAACAGAGATATATAATTCTGTTTTGTTTTCTTCAAGTGTTATTCAGTCATTACAATGGCTTTTATCCAGCTCTGCTTTGTGCAAACCGTGCTCTGTGCTTTTGCTGTGTCCATTAACCAAACAATCACATATTATTGCAAAAGAATACGGTTGATCTTGATGGTAAAAGGAAAATAATGAAAATCCTTTACGTGAATTACAAGATTCACCCTGAAAACTAAACCTGTGAACATTGACATCGCAAATCTCTCAGAATTAGTAAAACCACATCAGTTTTCGCTAAAACCAAAGGCAAAGAAGGTGTTGGCTTGAGGAACGTTTCATTAAACTTTACAGAAGAGTTGAAAGAGTAAATAAATTAAACACAGTACCAGTCCATTAGAACCTACTTCAAAATCAAAGACACATCTTTTCAATAAACTACATTACAAAAGAGCATAAAAGAAACGCATTTAACATCCATCAAACATCATACCAGTTAATAAGAAATAACTTGAAAATCAAACACACAACACTCGCTTTAAAGAACGACGTAATAAAAGAAACAAGTCATTTAGTACAAATTTCTGAGAAAGGAGACGTTAAAAAAGCATGCACCAATCCCTGTAGCAGATAAATACGGTGCCTAATCATCTTTTTTCATCAGGTTAGGTTCAATAGGACAAAGGAGAAATGGATGTTTGATCAACAGATAAGACAAGTCTGGACTTTATCTAACGATTAGGACAAAAAATACAAAGTGAAGAACTTACACCAGAAGTAGAGACATTTATTCACGATACAAGAGAAAAAAGAATTAAATGTTGAAGTTGTCAGATCAAAAATATAATTTAAAAAAATTTATGTAAATGTATGAAACAAAAAAAAAAGATTAAAAAACAACATAGAATCAGATTTTAAGAAGATCACTTTATTACAAGAACAGGTGGAAAGCGTTGCAAGTAAAACGCCGCAACACAGTTTTCCGAGAAAATATTGAAAATATAAATAAAACAGCAGGACAATTGTTATTTGATAAACGACTGAAAAGATTATACAAAGACAAGGGTGTACACATCGCTTATATGGCTACAACGATAGCAACGACTATTCCAATAATTGCTCGGTCCATTATTATTATTAATGAAGACAATAAATAATAGTAAAAATTGCTCTTAAATTAGGCAAATTCCTATATGTATAGGATGTATTGATGCAATTCAATATTCAAGCTACATCAATAATACAAGAATAATTGAATGAATGGTTTTCAACATGCTTTTGTCACTGATAGTCGCCATAAAGAAAAGATTATTTTTACAGGTGGATGAAAAGCAAAATTTGGACAGCTTGTGGAGTTCATTCCATATATACTCAAGGTGAGTGAGATACCACTGCAAGGCGTGCAAAATTCTATAACAAACATTAATAAACAATTTAGGATAACACTAACTGTTGCAGAAATAGAACAACAACAACAACAACAACAACAACAAAAACAGCAACAGTAAATAAAGTACGTGTTTGACCAGTCTTTATGACTTTCCTAAATTCTAGGACTGTACGTTTAATCATTTCTAAAGTGTATTTATCCAAATTATATAATTACAGTGAATGTGGCGACTGTACCTTTAATCAATATATGGTGTAGAAATCTGTATGCTTTAACTACGTTGAAAGCACCAGGTTTATTTACTTCAATAGGACAATGAATATGAATTCTTGCGGTACAATCAGAAATAGAAAGAAAAGTTTCGAAACATCTCGAGTCTTGCATTTACTTCTGTCAAGGACGATCTGGGGAAAGGTCTTACAACGTTATCTGCCCTCGATCACGACCAATGTAATGTCAAAAACATTTTCGATTTTCGTTTGCTCATTTAGTTGCGAGTGATATATTATCGACTTCTTAACATGCTGAATTGTTAATTTATGTTTTTGTCACTTCTTGTTTCGATTCTGTATCACAGGCCGACCAAGTACTTAAAATGAAAGAGACTTAAGGCAGGAGAAATGTTATATATAATTCTCTTGGAGGTGTATATAACGAGAGAACTGAGCAATAAGATTCATTCCTATTTGGGATTTATTCCTATTTCAGGTTCTTATTTCATATAATGAAATTAGTCTTTAAGTTCAGAGGAGACATTATTATTATTATTATTATTATTATTATTATTATTATTATTATTATTATTATTATTATTATTATTATTATTCATTGGAATTACAAAGTGCTCATTGGACTAGAATAATATTATGGAACTACTGTGAATAACACAAAGGAATTCTGGACAATGCCATCGTGATACCTACTTTCTATGATGTTAAATTTATTCGGAACAGTCGATTCTGTTCGACTTGAATAAACCATTTTGGTTTATTTTGGAGTCAATTCATTTTAAAAAAAGTATTTTAACGTTTTAAAAGACTTACTGTTTTTTTTGTTGCTTAGTTTATTACCATACAGTCGTAACAGAAAATGCACGCTAGACTTTTCTAGTATTTATCAAATGTACTTCACCTGAGTGCTACTTGGTCTGAAGAAGTCTGGAGATTAGGACAACGGGTTATTGTTGCCATGAGGAAACCGGCCGTTATTCAGTAAAATCCTACCCGACACCCCTATTCTCCTAATGTTAGTTTCAACGCAGAACGTGTTTGAAGACGAAATCAATTTTTTATGTAAATTGTTTCTCCTTAAATATTGATCGCATTGCATAACTTAAAAATCCTCACAACAACCCCGTCATGACAACTTCCTCGTTAGTATATCGCCCAGCTTAATATATATTAACACCTGATGGTGACAAGAGGTGGTAATGGACAAGTGTTATTGCCCTTTGTAAACAGAAAAAGACGATTTATTGTCCATTAGGTAAAAGCTGGATTGGCTAGCTCGCAGGCTTTATATATATATATATATATATATATATATATATATATATATATATATATATATATATATATATATATATATATATATACATACATATATATATATATATATATATATATATATATATATATATATATATATATATGTATATATATATGTATGTATGTATGTATGTATGTATGTATGTATGTATGTATGTATGTGTGTGTGTGTGTGTGTGTGTGTGATAGAAATGTTCCAATGTCAGAACTGGTAGTGGGACTAGTCTAATTTTGTTTTGTTTTCAGGTTATGGACTTATTTTAACCAATATTAAGCTTGCGTCCCACCTGTAGCATGGACCGTCCCACCTGTGTGGAGACACAGTTATTCATACTAGTTCCACAACTAAAATTCACTCATCATCCATGCATCAGCATTCTTTCAACACTTACAATTGGTAGTGCCAAGTGAATGTTTAAAACAGTCCGAATATGCTATGTAGGATGCACACGTGAAGTATACCTGACATCTGAAACATGGAGTTTCGGGTGGGACATCCAAAACTAATATGACAAATCAACTGATGAGATATTTTGACGAAAGTAAAGGTATGGACATATACAAAACATGAAATAAAAGAATAAGGGATGGTATTGATATCCTAGACAAGGATGTCGGCTGGAGAAAAAAAAATCAGACTATACAAGACATTGTTGGAGGAAGAAAACATAATAATCTCGATAACAACCAACAATCGAATGGAAGCTACTGGCATCTTTCTCACACATCCATACTGGCTAAGCCTGAGATTCGAACCCACGCGGACAGAGGTAAGATGACAGTGACCGGTAAAGATGAGCGCTGTAGATCCCTCGGCCACCCGTATCCCTAGCTTTGTAAGTTTTCTACATGAATCATTTTACGGAACTTACGTGACATTTTATTTTTCAATATTTTGTCACGCATACAGTATCGTATATCTGTTTCACTCAACGAAAAATGGCATACATTATTAATAACAAACCCTCTTGATCACACATAGTAATAGAATAGTTTAAATAGCAATTCTGAATGTCTTGAAAATCAGAATCATGTCTGGAAACGATAGAAATCGTGTATTTATTAGTACTGACTGAACACCAATATTAAGAGTGACTGAAAATTTGACTCTAGCTTGTAACTCAAAAGGACTGCAAGCCTGCTAACACACAAAAGTCACGCCTGAATGCAAAATTAAACAAATTGGCAGCCAAAATCCTCACAAGCAAATTGACAATTATAATAATGTTTTTTTAAAAATGAAGTCATTATAAAACACTTAATGAAAAGAAAATGTATATTTTTGATCACATATAAGAAAATATTTAACTCGAGACAATACGATGTTTCCACTTCACCCGTGAAATATTTTCTCATAGCTCCTGATAAAAATAACGTACATAACATATATGTGATAACGAGGCGCTCGTGAAAGTGGAAGTGACGTAAAAAATAAATTAGTCGTATGTGACCATGATGGCTTGCAGTTCTTGGTCTGTGGTTTGGTGAATAGTTTGAATATAAATCATTCTAAATTTTTCTTAACCTCATGAAACTATTATAATGCAATCTTTGTTTTATAGTGCTACTTATTTTTGAAAATTCTATATTCCCTTCAATGTATATACAGGATGTACAGGATTTTACCACCATCCAAACTGTCCCATTACCTGCGGTATTTCTAGGCATATGATTGTTCAGTAGCCAATGCATACCATACTGTATTTGCAGCTATTTCGGAACTTTGTTTGAGGTAGGGTATAACATTAACATCGATCGGCGTACTGCAAATGTTTGGTTGAAATCTTCATTTATCGATACAACTACATCTGCAGCAGCATTCATTATCACGTTACGGTTCTCAGGGTGATCAGTGATATCTTTGGTAAACATCATTGACAGACCAGCGGACTACGAATAATCATCCGAATATCTTGCAGACCCAGTATCGTCATAGCAACATCGATGTTTCCGAGACATGACTCAATATTCTTTCTGTCAATCATGAATGCGGTACTGTTAAACAATGCCATAATACCATTATTAACGAAACCGGTTCGATCTTCAATTCCCATAGGTCAGTAATTCTTCCCTGAGATTCCTCTGGTTTCTTCCTCCACCTGTCTGACATACTGTCTGACATGTATAGCCTGTCATGTGCTAAAAAATGGCATTAATTCTAAAACAACAAACTAAAAGGGTCTGATTATTTCAAGTCATAATTTCATGTTTTCATAATTTCATAATTTCAACAATAATATAAAAACAGCCAAATAATCATAATAATGAATATAAAAGTGCTTACTAGTACATGTAGCTGCTCTCTTGAAGTAAATAATTAGAACAACTATTTATATCAATCAACATTTATTCACAGCAAAAACAAGTAAAAAAAACAAAATATAAAAGTTAAAATGTCAACAATAAAATCAACATGTTTACAAATGGAAAAAATCAATGTGCGACTAAAAATATTACATTTTGTGTAGATTCTTATTTTAAGCAGAATTTCCTTAAGGAAAAAATATTGAAATAACTGAGCTTTTCATAATTTTTTGAAAGTGTGTGTTAATGCAAACAGTTTAGAAATATCATGAGCAGAAAAATATCAACTGTAAAACTTTACAAACACATCTAGATCAACTTTATCTTTGAACTTCATGTAGTAATAACAAACCAGAGTATTCAGACAAACTAACACATCTTATGTGATCTCTCTCTCTCTCTCTCTCTCTCTCTCTCTCTCTCTCTCTCTCTCTCTCTCTCTCTCATACAAATAGATTGAGAGATCACATAATTTCATAATATATACCAATGATACTGTAAACAAAAAAAAGTTAGCAAAGTGGCAAGCTTGACTGATTATACATGTGTACTTGATACAGATGTTGACAAACTTTGAAGAAAAGTTAACAAAGTGGTAAGGATGACTAACCTAAAAAATCCTCAATTATTATCTTGCAAACTGCAAAACTGTCAAGTACATTTAGGCATAGAAATATACATACACAAAGACTGCCAGCCATGCACACAGGGTGATAACAATAGTCCCAATATTGTGGCTGAAGGTGACTTACGAGCTTGCCTTCATAGTATATTCTCAAACATTTGTGTAACACAGCTAATTTTAGTTATTGGTTAAAATTAAGCCTCCAATTAAATGTAAGGAAGTACTATATTAATAAAACAATGAAACTGTGTGTACAGAGACAAAATAAAATCATTTTACATGCCTAAAAACTAATATTCAAAATTAATTAATAAAAGATATCACAATATCCCTCCCTTTTTTACATCAAAATTCAGATCTAAATCAATTTGGTTATTCTATTGTCTCAGACATCCGAGTTACTAAAGCTGTGGCACATCCCTCTTTCCCCTAGCTTTTTGAAATTTATTTCCATGAAGAGGGTTTCTTACACAATGAGAGTACATCTTTCACGCTGCAATGCAAATAACAGTCTCATTCTCCGCTTAGTCAGTTTTATTAATTTGAAGGGAGAGAGGAAGATTCTGAATCAGTTTCACTCTCTCTTACAGTATGTGTTGTCACCACTCCGGTGATTAGAGCATCTGCCTTGGATGTGGGAGGTTGCTGATTTCAACCCCAGCTGAGCCAGTCTCATTCTCCCCTTAGTCAGTTTTATTAATTTGAAGGGAGAGAGGAAGATTCTGAATCAGTTTCACTCTCTCTTACAGTATGTGTTGTCACCACTCTGGTGATTAGAGCATCTGCCTTGGATGTGAGAGGTTGCTGATTTCAACCCCAGCTGAGCCAGATGAAAGACTTATAAAAATGGGACAAACAGCTGCCTTGCTTGGTGCTCAGCATTTAGTGTTAGGACTGGTTGGTATGGTGTCAGGATAACGTAATTGGGTGGGACATGATGATACATCTCTGTAGCATCAAGCCCCAGTGCTAGACATTACAATAAATGCAGACATAGTAGTGATATGACTGCAAACTAGTTAAAGCTACTTCAAAAATCCAAATCACACTCCATTATGTGTGATAATAATGAAGTGATTACACTTTATTTATCTCAGTGTATAGAAGATCAGTTATCATCATATAATGGGAGATAAGTCTTATTTTATAAGAATATTGGTATGGACAATACTTATATAGTTTGATTCAGGAAACCTTTAAATCCACCTTAATCACCATGTCATATGATTTCAACCAAACTTATGTTTCAGCTGAAAAATAAAATATAAGACTTCTATTAATTTTACCAATAGCAAGCAATAAAATGAGTTTAATGCATAAAAATTATGATTGCTAACAATTTAGCAATAAAAATGAAGTAAAACTCCAGTATAAGATCTCAGGGTATTATGAGGGTTTTACAAATTTTATCAAATCAGGTACCCGAGGCAAGCTAAATGATAAATTGGTCTTGCCCTTGAAAGGATTGAGCTTGCCAAAAATATGAGAACACAATATCACAGCTTAAGTTAAATCATCAGGTAAAATGATATATGTTTTAAGGAAATCATGTTCCATTTATATATATATATATATATATATATATATATATATATATATATATATATATATATATAGATATACCTTCATAATATTACCTTGAGATCTTATATATATATATATATATATATATATATATATATATATATATATATATATATATATATAAGAAAAGGCCCTTTTTCACAAATGTTTGTCAGGATATGTTCTTTACTCAAAGAGTTCATATGAAAATGATACAAAATTCTAAACTGCATCTATGGGTGACTATTACATATTAAACATGCTTTTTCTGGGTCCATGTTTATTTTACTGGGACAGCTCTTATAAAATTTTTACAACTAGAAAACATTTTTTTCTTATTTAGTACTTTAAAACCATACCACTAATTAATTTTATAATAAATATGCACATTTAATACACATACATGGATATGTAGATGAGAAGGAAGGTTTAAAACGAATATGTAGTTAACAAGCAAAAGAAACACATATACATGTACATGTATGTAGACATATAAATGGATTGCTAGATAAGGGCTTTGGAAAAAAATAAATTTTTAAAATATGAAGACAGCTGTGTAGGCAAAAAACTGTGAACTGAAAAATTAAAACTATTTATTTGAAACCGGTTCATTTGTAGAAACCTTGTCAAGTTTCCTTTTCTGGATATGCTGCTATACTAGACTCATCAACTACATCAGCAGTAATTAAAGTTTAAACATTTTTATGATATATTTATACTCACTACTGAATGATTTGTTATCAATTATCTAAATTATCATGTAGTCACCTTGAGATTGAAGCATTAAAACAATCTTTGACAAGCTGACTTTTGAGTTAGATTTGAGTACAGTTATTTTTATTCATTAAATTATTAGCAAAACAAAAAGTATTTATCTGTCTTCTTTAATTATCCAATATAAATAAAAGATGATAAACACTGCTTGGAAGTGCTAGATCTTTTGGTAGATCAATCATGCTTTAAAGAAATCAGGGTAACTAATTAATGACATACACCATTTAATTTCCATACAACCTGTCAAAGAAAGTTTATAACTTATATTATTAACAATTATCACCTAATCACCAAGTCACTTTGAAATTTGTAACTTGCATCAAAACAATCTACAACATGCTGATTTTTCTAGAGTCCACACACTCGGCATATACAAAGTTCACAGAGTGACTAGGTTAGAACGTGAAAGTCTGAAAATTCTATATATGTACAGACATTTTTATTAAAATACATAACTGATAACTTAAAAGATAATTATTTTTTACATATTTACCAAAATTTGCTTCAAATAGTAAATATTCACATTATGATGTTTGTGTAACAAAAAGCAAGACTGCCTTTTTATAAAATTGAAATGACATTTGGACAGTACTTCATTTGAAATAAGTTATCAACAGATAAAATAAACTGTTATGTGGTACATATAAATGCTAAATAAAGCTGGTGATACATGTACTGTGGTGAGATGCCAGTCAGTACAACATGCACGCTCTCTCTCTCTCTCTCTCTCTCTCTCTCTCTCTCTCTCTCTCTCTCTCTCTCTCTCTCTCTCTCTCTCTCTCTCTCTCTCAATTCCCTTACAAATCTGATCTTATCCAGGGTGTCAGGTAAATTGGATTCATAAATCTCTAACATTACGGTCCCTTCCATCAGTCAATAACAAACAACATGTATCTTTCATAAAATACTTTAGAGAATCACACCTGATGAAAATATTAACATAAAAATGCGATGTATTTTCCACTGTAAAATGGGAGTTAAAATTTAAGCTGTCATAAGTGAAAAAACATTTGATCAGCATATAGCTATATTCCACTGATATAATATTACAATGCATGTTTGGAATAAAAAAAAGTATTTTCAAAGACTAATTATATAGAATTTATCAATAACAATAAACACTAATAATTCATATAAATATTTACAGGTGTCCACTTGTACCAGCTAATATTCTATATAAATTGTCTATGGAATGAACACATCAAACTAAATCTGAAAACATGTGTACCTAAAAACAACAAGAGAATCCCATTATCCTATGTTTTTTTTACTTCACACACATCACACAAAATAATGAAATTGTGTCTGGACTAATTTCTCAATCTAAATGTGAACATATTATTGCACCAGTCTACAAACTTGTAAAATATCTACATGTGACATTCAAAACTAAATACTGTAATTTATGTAATTTCTTTTTAATACTCTTCAATTATTCTTAAGCAGATGATTTATACAAATTCATAATCATAATATTTTGTACACAAATCATCTAATCTAGAGAAGTTGTTTTAGTACTGAAAACTTAGTTTCTGCCCAGACTGAAGTCTAATATCAAAAACTAACATGCTTGAGAAATAAAAATTGTATATTGAATGATGTATAAAGATAATGCTAAAGGAATTTATTTTACAACACATTTTGTCTGACATTTGAATATTAAGATAAACTAATACAAGAACCTTGGTCTTAGTATGAAAGCCTATCAATGGAGCTATGAGAGATTTTTCTAGGTCTGTTTGGAACCAAAAATTCAGTCCCATTCCCAATGCCAAAAAAAATGTCAATTATGCCCAATTTGAGCAAAAAAGATCTGCAATAAAAACTTATAAAGAGACCAAGTCCTGTAGCATAATGACATCGGGGAAAGTCATTACTGTGATGGGTGCAGCAAGGGAATCAAAGAAACCTAGACTAAAATCACAAAGTCCATGCTGGATTCTAAGATTCTCTCTTGAGTTGCAATAGGATTAAGTGGGTGAAACTAGGGAGAAATTAGTGCAGAAAGTGAAAAATGTATAATGCTCAGAATAGTCATTTAAATTAATGTTTATAGACTTTTTATGTCAAATCAAATACTGATGAAATACTAGTAAAACTTTATAAATATAGTGTAACATTTCTTATTTTTCACAACAATAGTTGCAGAAAATGAAAACCTCAAAAATAGGTTGCAGCTTAGAATCAGCAACAATTTCCAAAGTAAAAGTCCTCTTTTCACTGAGTTTTTTCTAGGATCAAGGGTGAATTTTCAGCGTGAACTCTGTAGAAAGCAATGTCATTTCTGTCATTTATAATCATTACATTAGCAACAAAACAATATAAAACTTCTTCCTCTATATTTTCACCTTTCTCTCTGAAGTGAAAATTTACTTTGATTACTAATTCACTGAAACTAAATGGGGTGATGGAAATTTCATGGAGTTAATGCAAGGTGATGTGAACTTTGCTTTTTTTTCACCAATTTATGTGAAATGACATACTTAAGAGCAATATTTACATGAATGGCTCCATGTATGAATGCTAGGTTATTAAATTATTTAATTGTACATGAAGATGTTCTTTTATCATTTAACATCATGCAAAATAAATAAAAACATTTTTTATGCAACCTTTTTATGTGCAAAATTTCCCAATTCTATGTACCCTGGATGCCATTTCGAAAATGGTGGAAAAATTTATATAAAAAGTACACTCTTACACTGAACTCAATCTGAAACACTTAAACTGAGACATCAACCTAGGGAATCAACAGACAGACAAATGTATGGACAGATGTACATGCATACAGATGCCAAAAATGACAGCTATGCTGAACTTTCATCAAGGTAGACTGGACAAAACTGACTGGATATCAATCTTTCCAATCATATTAAAATAAAACATTCAAGTGCCTTTCATACAAAGCCAAACTTGGATGAACTGTTGACAAGATTTACAGTGATGCATGTATTCAATTCAGTAAATTCTGATAAAATAGTCTCTATTTGCTGTTTCTCTTTTCATAGCAATGTGAAAACCACCTAATGGTCAATACATATGAAATTACACATGATAATTCTGTATATGTGAGCTTGGAGTTATGGAAATCAGAGATGTTTGAAAGTAAAAACAAAAATAGGGGAAATAACTGGGACTTAATCATTACTAATTCTCCACTATGTTTTATTTGATGATTTGGAGTACAAATATGAAAAGTTTACATGCATTCATCATGATGTGGGCAAACATCATATTCTAGATTCTCTCTTTGAATACCAAGGGTGTACTAAAAATTGAATTCTCTATCAATAGAAAGTTCCTATTCTATGTCACCCTAATTCCTGGATTCAATCTTAAAGCAATGACCTTTTTTATTCAAATTAACATATTTATTTTGAATTAGTTTGTGTCTGGACATATTTGGATTTTTCATTGTGTTATTTCAATACTGTTGGGCTATGTTAATATACATGATAAGCCTGTATATGACACATGCTTCTGTCAAAAGTTTCATAATGGACAGTGACACCTTTGCAATTGGCTTTTTATAAGTTCAAACTAAACTAGAAAATTTATAGGTAAGATAATCTGCACATGATAACATGAAAACAAGCTTACCTCTCTCTAATACAAAACTAAAGAAACTGCATTCACTCATTTGGAATAAAATCCTGTCTAGACATTCACTCATTTGGAATAAAATCATGTCTAGACATTCACTCATTTGGAATAAAATCCTGTCTAGACATTCACTCATTTGGAATAAAATCCTGTCTAGACATGATTTATTAGTTTATTAGAATCATGAAGTGACAGAATTAAGGTGTCATATTAAATTCCAGTGTTCATGCCCATGTTCTAATTATTCCCCTTCAAACTCAGTGTACTCCAAAAGAAATGAAATACAATAAACATATTTAGTATTCTTTACTTATTAATGTTATCCAGTGCAATACATACATGTATAAGCAAATTCTCATAACACATTAAACTCATGTACAATGCTTTAAAAAGTTATATCCAGCACACATGGATTTAATATTGATGATGAAGTAGTCTAGTGTATAATTCTCCATGTGGAGGTTAAAACTGACAAATTTAATATTGACCATGATGAAAATGTATTGGATTCCTTTGTCAGTGTCAGGTATTTCATGATGAAAATGTATTAAATTCCTTTGTCAGTGTCAGGTATTTCATGATGAAAATGTATTGGATTCCTTTGTCAGTGTCGGGTATTTCATGATGAAAATGTATTGGATTCCTCTGTCAGTGTCGGGTATACCATGATGAAAATGTATTGGATTCCTTTGTCAGTGTCGGGTATTTCATGATGAAAATGTATTGGATTCCTTTGTCAGTGTCGAGTATTTCATGATGAAAATGTATTGGATTCCTTTGTCAGCGTCAGGTATTTTATGATGAAAATGTATTGGATTCCTTTATCAGTGTCGGGTATTTCATGATGAAAATGTATTGGATTCCTTTGTCAGTGTTGGGTATTTTTTATATTTTTGTGCAAGATCACAACCAAGCATTAACATTTTATAAAACTGACACCAATTTTCATACTTCAAGAAAAACAATAATAATAAAAGTGAATATAAATTACAGTAAGATAAAATAATTAGCTCACATATACTTCAACAAATATAAGAATTTATTCATATCATTATCACAGTGTATCATAAATCTTTGATACTGTATCATATTTTTTACTTATTTTTGTTAAGATACCTTTAAGGAGATGCAATCTTTCTTTGTTAAAACTGACTTTCCAACCCATAACAGTCCCATGAATGTGTATAAATTTTGGAATAGGTGAATCTGGGATGCCTCATCTTTGATTAAACAAACTTTTTTAAACAAAATTAACCATGAACCCTCCACCTCTCTGTTCATTTTCCATCAAACAGCCCTACAAGTATGAAAGATGAGAAAAAATTACATAAAATCCTCAAAACAATACTTGGATGCAGTTTATCATGCAACTACAACTCTTTGGCTTGAGATTTACTTCCCCTTGCCAGTTGGATTTGTCCTTTTTGCCACATGAAATTTGTTTGGTGCAGGAAGTGGTTTGGCTGCTCTGGCTCTTGTTTTCTCTGCCTTCAACTGATATATATATATATATATATATATATATATATATATATATATATATATATATATATATATATATATATATATACACACACACAGATTAATACATCATAATAACTGTAGTATTTCATACATCAGGAAAAAAACTTAATTTTCAATTTCATGAGGACCACTTTTATGAACTGCAACACTTGTTTAATTTGATCTGACAAACACACATGCACAGTCATTTCATATGTAAGTCTGTTTAAACAGATATATTTAAAGCTACTTCCATGGCCTACCATGGCAAATTCCCCAAATTTGTATTATTTCATACTTTCTCCACATAAGCAATGCTAACCCCAATTCTTTTTGCACTGTAATAATAAGGCTCATAATACTTAATCTATGTACATTACACTCCCCCCACTTTTTAATGCAAAATAATTTTAGCTTTACCATGTGAATAAATTCAAAATCATCTGGGATTTATACAGGTTTGATTCAATGCATCAGAGGAACATTTATGTATGGAGATAAAGAAAGGAACCATAACAGTTTAAATCTAGGTGTGTATTGCAGAGACATGGGTTGAACAGCTGTATTGAATGCCAGATCAAGCATGCAATATGAAATGGGTGTGGAATAAATTAGCAGATATATTACCCTTTCCTGATATCTCCTCTCATAGTAATCCATGTCAGATTCCCCTGGCTTCTTCATGGCTGACATCATCTCTGCCAGATCTGCATCATCCTGGTCTGCAGCACTGCCCTGTGGACCACCTTTTATTAACGTAAAATAATTAAAACCCAATTAGTGTTTGAAATAATGTAAACCAAATGTGACTGATCAAAATTAGTAATGACACTTATTGTAAATGCAGATGATACACACCAGAGAAATGCATTCCATTTTAGGGGGTTTTTTTGTTTCTATGACTGCATACCAAAAATGTTACTCCTTTATTATAACACTGTCCATGAAAGTCGTAGAGTAGAATGCCTTATAGGCCATTTCAGAATCTAGGTGAATGAGAACTCTTCTGTTCACTCAGTACACATGCCTCACTTGGAACCTCAAATTCCAGGGACTATTGATCCAAATACCCACATTCTGTCACACAGTTATAGTAAGCTTTAGTAAAACCACAAAATACCTAAAATGCCCAACATGCTGATGTTCAGAAATTTACTATTTTAGTTCTGTATATTAATAGATACTATTTTTCCATAAGATGTGAATTGACATGACAGGTTTAGAATTGATTTTCCTCCATATGCTTACAACAGATATTTGTATGATGTGAAAATATCTTGTTTGCTGAAATTTCCTTTCATATTTAGACCCTTTAAATAACTGTCTTTCTGCATACTTTTTTTATGACAATCAACCATAACAAAATTATGATACTGAAAATATTGTGTATATGTTACTCAGATGCTGTGACATTTACCAGCTCATAATAAAAAATTACTGAAAAAACTGAAAACAGAGAGAGCACCCTTCAAGTTTAATTTAATTTTGGTGGATTTTTGCAGGTGCCTTATTATTTCTTTATTTCACTTGTCCCTAAGCACTAATCTAATCAGATAAAAGTATTTGAAAAGATTGTAAACCTATTGAACAAGACCTTATTGTCAAATATCATACAAAGGACATACATATACGGCATATGAGTCAAGATCAAACTTATATAAGAGCATGGAGTATCCGAATATTACAAGCTCAAGAATTATCTATAAAAAAGTGATTAATGATCTCAGTGAAAACACATTCATATTATATCACTTAATACATAATTGAGAGTAAATAAAGGTGTTGTACGATCAGTGCAGATATTTATCTAGTCCTATTCAGTTTCTAATTTTGTTCATAATTTTGTTAACAAATATGGTTACATTTTTCACTAGTATTTTGTTATTATTAGCCAATAAATGTTGATATTTCAAATCATTAGGGTTAATGGAATTCATCACCCAAAACATTATTTAATTTACATGTTTGATGCATTTTCTTTCTTTATATGGAGTTTTGTTAATTAATTAAATAATAACTGTATTATTGCAATCAGAATCTGATTCACTTTCAAAACCTGCTGTTTTATGATATTAAGAGAATATATATTCCATTAAAACATGTACATGTTTTGTCATTCCCTTAAACTGTGCAAAAGTTATGTCAGTAAAAAATGTACTGATTGAGAAGGTCCATGATTGAGAAGGTTTTGCCACATGCATGGAAATCATTAGCAATTATGACCTGCTTTATAACTAAAGAGTTATCTCAATAATTATGTCACATCAAAAAACTCCACTCACCAACACACACTTTTCTTATTTGACAGGAGTAAATGTAATCTGTGCAAAATATGGCAAATATTTAAATGCTAATTCAGGTATTATTTTATGGACAGTTTGCCACAGGATACTTTTTTGTGCACTTTTCTATACAATTACCATTTCATGGGGATAGATATTCCTCTAAACACAGCACAAAAAGATATGCATCAGCTTACAATTAATTTTTTTGTGATTCTGTATTTCCTGGATTCTTATCAGTGTAAGAATATTAGTAGATTTTCAGTGGAATTTAAAAAAAAAAAATGAAATACTCCAATATTCACAAAGAATTCATCCTTAAGACTAGCTTGATCTAATCCTGACCTTCCAGTGCTCTCTGTTTCAACTTATGGGCCTTGATGGATTGTACGTTGGCTCGGAGGAATGGATGATCAGAAGATGTGATGGGCTGATCAAGATATTCTTCTGGTGGGGCACCTGAAAAAAAGTGGTACTCATGTTATGTCCATCCTGATGCAAACTGTAATGCAAAGGGATGTGTAGGAAGATATGGTTAGAAAAATCCTAGATCAATCCATGCAATTCAGGACAATGAATTGAGCTCAGTAATTTTGTCACATGCCTAGATTTTTTGCCAATATGCACAGACATCTTTAATCTTTGTGTACTTTCATATAAATTTTAATTCTCTGCCAGCTGATGATTTTAGGATTTTTCCACAAAGATCTATCAATGTGTCTGAATACACTAAATTTTACAATAATAATGTTTTCATTGAATGCTTTGTGGTTTGTACACATATACAGATCAAACAGTCTAAAAGCATAAGAATACTAACAATCTTATAGAAAATTTTCTTTTCTTTGCAATATTTAAAATTTTCAAACTAGCCTTCTATATCTTAATGCCAAGATTATCATACTGATTTCACTTGGATCTATCAGCTTTTTGCAACATCAATTCCATGCCATCTAAATCATGGACACTTTGATGTTTTTTGATGACAAATCTTTCATGTATTTTTTCATTTGGATGAGTGAGTCAGTTTCTGCTGGCAGGAGTGAGGTATTTTACACTATTCAGACAGTTTTGGATACATCCCTAAGTGAGCTCTTCAGCATATTGGGTCCTATCTTTAGCATTTAACCTATCTCAAATATAGAACTCATACAGCATGCATCTGGATAAAGCTAATCATGTTCACTGACAGGCATGTCAGATTCCTATGGAATAGCACAGGATTAACATAACAAAGCCATCACTTTCAGTGGAAATGGATACAGTAATCTAGGAATGAGGTAATGGAGGTTATTGTTTAAAAATATTTTAAATATTTTAAAAAAATTCAAAGTTTCATTCAATTTTTATCAATACTGTGCTTAATAATCATACTGGATACGCCGCCTTAGAACATTGAAACCAAGAAGACTAGAAAAAGAAAACTATGCACTAGTAGAATTTAACTTTTTCTAAATCTTTATAGTATCCTTCAATTTTTACTATAAGAATAACTGCTATAGAATCAAATATCCTGGATATAATCCGTGTTACATAAATGTACAGAAAAGTAAAGATAGATGTCACTTTGGCTTGTAGACTTTTAGGGAATTATACAGTTTTCAGTATCCGCAACAAGTCTATCCAAGCTTGTTGTATTTATAGTTTTACCTCATGAGACAGCCATGTAGAGGTTTACAAACACAATGTTTCTGTGTTTATTTGTTTGTCTTATATATGTTTTGTATTTGCCTTTGAAAAAGACTCATTAAGAATTGAAAGCACTCAGGCTAGTTAGTTACTAGTTTCGCACTGTTCATCGCACTGTTCATCGTCAGTTTATTGCATATATATATATATATATATATATATATATATATATATATATATATATATATATATATATATATATATATATATCTGTAGTTGTATAATATTAACAATGGTATTGATATATGGGGATGTATTGTGTTAACCATGGTATTGATATCTGTAGTTGTATAATATTAACAATGGTATTGATAAATGTAGATGTACTGTGTTAACCATGGTATTTATATCTGAAGTTGTATAATATTAACAATGGTATTTATATATGTAGATGTAATGTTTTAACCTTGGCATTGATATCTGTAGTTATATAATATTAACAATGGTATTGATATATATATATATATATATATATATATATATATATATATATATATATATATATATATATATAGATGTACTGTATTAACCATGGAATTGATATATGTGGTTGTATAACACTTTTAACAATGGTATTGATATATGTAGATGTAAAATATTAACCATGGCATTAACATATGTTGGTTTATAATATTAAGCATGGTATAGATTTATGTATGTATACTGTATTAACCTTGGTATACATAGATGAAAAATATTAACCATGGTATTGACATATTTTCATTTATAATATTAACCATGGTATAGATTTGTGTATGTGTACTGTATCAACCATGGTATTTATATATGTAGGTGTATAATATTAACCAATGTATTGCTATACTTAGGTGGACAGTGTTGATATAATGTTATGTTATTTGGATTTTTAACTTAGCTTTAAAAAAATTTCAGTCATATCGCTACAATGTCTGCAATGTAGCAGCTTATAATGATGTCTACCACTGGTGCATCATGCCACTGACGTAGAATGATGACCCACCCAATCACATTATCCTGACACCAGGCTGACCAATCTGAACACTAACCTATTAATGCTGAGCGCCAAGTGACGCAGCGGTTAGTACCATTTTTGTAAGTCTTTGGTATGACTCGACCCGGGATCAAACCCATAGCCTCCCAAATCAAAGGTGGACACTTTAACCACTAGGCCACCAGTGCAGTTACTGTGTTAATCACAGTATTGATAACTGTAGATGCAAAATATTAAGAATGATATTGACATATGTAGGTGCATAGCATTAACCATGGTATTGACAGATGTAGGGCATAATATTAACAATGGAATTGATATATGTAGGTGTACTGTGTTAATCATGGTATTGATATATGTAAGTGTAGTGTATTAACAATGGAATTGATATAATATAGATGTAAAACATTAACCATGGTATTGATATATTTTGGTGTATAATGTTAACCATGGTATTGATATATGTAGTTGTATAATATTAACCATGGTATTGATTTATGTAGTTGTATAATATTATGGTACTGATATAGTTAAACATGGTACTGAAATTTAGTGTACTGTATTAACCATGGTACAGATATGTGTACTTGTTCTGTATTAACCATGGTATTGATATATGTAAATGTAAAACATTCACCATGGTATTCATATATGTGGGTGTATAATATTAACCATGGTATAGATATATGTATATATAAAATATCAAACATGGTAGAAATATATGTAGGTGTACAATATTAACAATAGAATTGACATATGTAGGTGTATAATATTAACCATGGTATTGAGATATCTAGATGTAAAATATTAACCATGGTATTAATATATGTAGGTGTACTGTATTAACCATGGTATTGATATATGTAGGTGTACTGTATTAACCATGGTATTGATACAAGTAGATGTAAAATATTAACCATGGCATTGATATATGTAGATGTAAAATATTAAACATGGTATTGATATTTGTAGGTGTACTGTATTAGCCAAAATACTGACAAGTGGACATATACTGTTCTATCCATGGTATTGATAAATCAATGGTACTGTATTACACATTAACTGTGTTACACTGATGAGAAAATTGAATAGAAATCTGGTATCCTCTACTGAATGAAATTACAATAGTGGATAAATCTTCGAATGCAAATTCTGTGGGAACAACTGTACTAAATGTTAACTGTATTACTATGTTAAATAAGTGATTGCTTTACAGGATGAGAAGGCACAATAAATGTGAAAAAATTCACAATAGATTGGTCCAAAAATGACTGTTTCTCCTTAATAGATTGCAATTGGTTGTTTGGTCTAAGATCACATATAAACAAAGTGGTTGCTAGATGAAGTTTGATATTAGAGTGATTACCTGTCAAGTATGTCTGGATGTTTATAGAAGCCATTATATCCTACAACTGTATGCACTATAAGATTATCTAGTTAATTTTTTTCACACCTTGTCTGACATGTTTAGCTAAGATAGCTTCATATGTTTGACTATTTAACTCTCCCATGTAGCATATAGTACCTACCCTTTCTATCCCAATCATTTTGTTTTGGAACATGGCCTTTAACTTTAGCATTCTTTGCAGTAATAATTGGACTTCAATATCAGTTCCCACAGTCTGAATGTATGTTTGCTATACAGGGATGTAGGTAAGCATATCAGAACTAGACCATGTTCAAATACCTCTACAAACTAAACACTGGTAATTCCATTCTTGGGGAAAAAGGGGGGAAGCATACTGGCAATACCATTCTTGGGGTAGGAAGTTACAGCATCCTCACATTCTGGTTGTGAATATTTTGATACAATATATTTAACTTTTCCAACTTGTAACCATATAAAAGCATATTCCTATCATTAACTTTCACTCACCTATCCCACTTGGGTCAAGTCTCATGTAGCCATCCATAAGAGAGGAGAACCCTGTTAAACCTCCCATTGCCTGATATGGTACATCCAGACCTACGGGATGCCCACGAGCTTGCCGCTGCTCCTTGGTTTCCACAATCATTGTGTGTGTGCTGTATGATTCCCCACATCCACATGTGTATGAACTCTTGAAGCTGTCACATTTGCACTTGTCTGGAAAAAGAAATCAGTTTCCTTACAGTCATGTAAAATGGATGAAAATCAGTTCAACTGCATGCTGAAACCTGTCATTAGCAGACATCTCATGATAAAGAAAGCCTATTAAAAAGGACACTTTCTTAACTTTATGACTGTTCTCAACCCCTAAACAAAACCTACCTATAAAGGATAAACTTTTGTGGTTCCATGAGTGTTCTGTATTGACAAGTTTCATATTATTATAGAAAGAAGTTTTCATAAGCTTAATTTTACTTACCTGGCAATTTTACTTACCTGGCAATTTTACTTACCTGGTAATTGATAATATCAGCATCAGTAAAACAGTTCTTTGTTTATTTGTTTCCATTTTATGTATTATGAGATGCAGAAAAGCTCTTTAATTGGCATAATAAATTTTAAATTTTAATCAAACTTTTAATGTGGCACTCTACAATTTCATATTTTGCATAGGGTTAGAATTTTAAAGATAAATAATTCCCCTTGGTCTCCTCACTAGTTTAATACTGATTATTTAAAAACTAATTTGTATATCTTAGGTATTGTTCAAAGAACCTTTAGTTCCCTTTTTTTTTGGTGCATGATTGATGGGTGAAATATGGGTTATAGAGTAAACAGCTTGGCCTTACTCCAGATGTGCAAATTTAAAAAAAAAGTGTTTGCTCTACTTGCTCATTTTCACTTCCTGAATTTCAGCGGTGAATTGTGAAGAAAAAAAAAAACAAAACATTTTTATGTTAGTATTAAGATGATAATGGAAACTGGAAATATTCTCAAGGGTTCTTGTAGTTATCATTAGTCATCATTACTTTCAGACCATATTTGGCAAAATAATGGTGAACTACTTTCTTGTATCAATCTTATGTCAGTGCCTCAAAAATAGTATACAACACTGATTTCTTGAATGTAAATAATTATGTTCTGACATTATTAAGTATTTGCAAATAGTTGCAATTCAGCATAATAGTGAAACAATATTCATGAATATTAAATTATATATTTAATGCATATAATTCCCTTATCAAATGAACTAAGCATTGTGATTTACAGTATAAAAAAGCGATTCATCAGTCTTAGGAATAATGCTGTACTATGAGTTGATAAAGTCAAATGGCCTGAAAGGTGTCATCAATGCAGTTTGCGACAGAGTAATGGAGACAGACATTCTCATCTGGAGATAACTAAGAAAGGTGCAGAGAAAGGTACAGAGATTTGATGCTTTTTGCAGCTTTTTTTCTCTAATAATCCATTTGTTTGTCATACCTTTCTTACACTTATGTGGGACAGAGGTAGAATGTTCATCTGAGAAATGTTTACATCCACATCGTATGGGTGTGCTTCCATGTAGGGGCACATAATGATACGATTTACAGCCACAACCTTTTATCTTGCAGGACAGAAGGATTGGACCTTTATCCGGAATTTTCTCAAAATCTGAGTTGTGCTGCTGATATCTGAAAAATACAGAATAAATTGCAAACTGATAGATGCAAAATAAATATAACAACATAAGCATGAGACAAAAGTAGGCCTCATATTGGTCATCAGTCATTTTATGTGTTGGTGTTTGTAAAACAAACCAATGACAATAAAACCATTATGGATTAATGGAACTGTTCAAAGAGAAAATCAAAAATATAAACATACTGCCTGACTAAAGCACAGACACTGTTTAATGAAAACAAATTTTCATAACTACATAATTGAAAGAAATACTGCAACATGAACAATTAGAACTGCAAAAAAACCTAGAGAAATAGTGAGCAACTTGCTAATGTAAGCATACCATTGCTGTTCCAGCAGCCCACACATATCCCAATGATGCAGAGATGTCTTTCATCAAAAAAAGTGCATAACTCAACTGAAAATAGTGAGTACAATGAATGGTCAACTTGCATATCTGATAATGATAACCATAATAGGTACTCAGCTGAATAGTAATCCACTGAAACACTGAAAACAGTGAGAGTCATGCATTTATAAAATTTTGTCATACACTACATCCAGCTGTAACTATAAAAAAACAACATTAACTTCGATCAAATCAAGGAAACTGCAAATAACTCCTATCAAATCAAGGGAACTGTAAATAACTCCTATCAAATCAAGGGAACTGTAAATAACTCCTATCAAATCAAGGGAACTGTAAATAACTCCTATCAAATCAAGGGAACTACAAATAACTCCTATCAAATCAAGGGAACTACAAATAACTCCTATCAAATCAAGGGAACTGTAAATAACTCCTATCAAATCAAGGGAGCTGCACATCTTGAGATGGTGATCATAATACAGATATCAAGAAGGGCAAGACAAGTTATCAAGAAGACAAGAAGGGAAATATCTCTAACATCATGAGGCCCAAGAGAGTCAGATTTTACTCACCTGGTTTATATAACTTAGCTTCAGCAATCGAAAGCCTAATAAATCTAATAAATATTGCAAGAGCAAACTTTTTTACTTACATGAACATCTTCAAATAATAACCATAACATGTGTAAAATTTCATGGCAATCCATAAAAATTAATAGCATTAAAAAAAATAATCTTCCATTCACTACATCTAGCTCAAAGCAAAAAACAACCTAATAACTCCAATAAAATTCATAGCTTTTTTTTTTATCAAACTGAACACCTTCAGATGATGGCCATAGTATACATCAAGTTTCACAGTGATTGAATGAAAACTAATGTAGAGTAAATGCAATGTATTTTACAAGATTTTATCATACAATACTTAAGATTTCAAAATGAGGAATAACTCTAACACAGTCTAGGAACACATATTAGTCACAAGTTCAGATAATGACCATAACAATTCCCAAGTTTCAAGGTGATCAAGTGAAATCAATGAAACCTGTCTCACTATATCCAGCTCTTAGTCAAAAGGGCAATAATTCTAACAGAAGATATGTGCAAATCAATTAAGAAAATTTATAATAATGCAACATCCAAGAAATTCTTAGTTCTTTTTGTAAGTGAAAGGATATTTATTTTAAAAAATAAAAACCCTATACTTTTACAGATTTCATATATTTCATCTTTACATTTTATTAAATTTTTTTAAATTTTAAAATCTTTATGTTGTATCTTGTATCTTTATCTTAAGATTATATTTATTTGGAAGGGTTTATCTTCTAACTTTGTTGTGCTAAGTGCTAATTGTTACAAGGCTATGCTCCTAAAATAAGTAACAGAAAAGAGTCATGACAATATGCTTTGTAAAATTTAACAAATATTTTATTTCCCTAGAATACAAAGTGAACAATAGAAAAATACCTTATGGTATTGCAAATTAAATAAAAAAAATAATCCAAGAATTAAAGACACAAGTCCTAGTAATAAAAAGTCCTGAATAAAATTCAGTTTAGTAATAATATTCAGTTTGAGTAAAAAAAAAATTTAAACTTGAAGGCGATGACATGTCTGTTATGGCCTGCATCATACTGATGAGTCAACAGTCTCTTGTTGAATCACAGAAATATTCATTCCAGGTTTGGATTCAGTATAAATTCCAATGAATGTCTCAATCTAAGAATTTTGTCATAACAGTTTTTCATTTCCAGAGAAAATGATCACTTGAAATCAATAATTTAAAGAAAATAAAATTCAGCCTAAACTGGTCAAAACATAATATAGTTATTTGTTATTTTTGACCTAAGGTCACTAATTAGCATTTTGTAAAAACAACCATTTCGTATTGGAAAATAACCTTCTTGCATGTTTTAATGAGTGTTATTTATTTAAAACATAATACTTTATAAAATTCACTTTATATTCTTTAAAACCCTGACCCAAATCAACATGTTTACCTGAATAACATTCAGTTAATTAGATAGTACACAAACAAAATAATGAAGCTATTTTTAGTTGCTTATATAAATGAAAAACTTATTTTTAAAAAGTTAATAAGGTCAAACATAACTGAAATCAATTCTGGACAAGATAAAGTCAAGTAAACAGTGTTAAATTACAATAGCATATAACAGAATTAAAAAATTTTAAAACTAACAAACAAACAATTAAATTAAATATACATAAAATAATACACACACAAATACACATGCATGTATGCATGCATGCATGCATGCATGCATGCATGCATGCATACATACATACATACATACATACATACATACATACATACATACATACATACATACATACATACATACATACATACATACATATATACATACATACCTGTATTACAAATTGCAAATGCACACACACACAACAAAATGCAGAAGCAAAGAGAATTGTCACTATGTACAACTTCAGACAATGACAATACATACCAAATTTCATATCTATTCATCAAAACTTGGAAACTACTTGTGTTCACAAGATTTTGTCATATACTGCATTCGGCTGTGCAACAAAAAAGGGCAATAACTCAAATAAATATTGTAGAAACCAAAAAAGTTTTATATATCTATAGATGATGCCTATAACAGTTAATTGGTGATCCATTTAAAATTGTGGGATTAGCTGAATTCCCGTGATTATGTGGTGAACAGGCACAAGAATTCCTATATATTGGTGTGGTGGACAAAAGGATGGACAGGCACAAAAATTACTATATACCAGTGTTGGGGAAAGAAGGATAGACAGGTACAAGGATTCCTATATATTGGTGTAGTGGACAGAAGGATAGACAGGCACAAGAATTCCTATATATTGGTGTGGTGGACAAAAGATGGACAGTCACAAGAATTCCTATATACCAGTGTTGGGGAAAGAAGGATAGACAGGCACAAGGATTCCTATATATTGTTGTAGTGGACAGAAAGATGGACAGACACAAGAATTCCTATATACCAGTGTGGGAGAAAGAAGGATAGACAAGCACAAGGATTCCATTATATTGGTGTAGTGGACAGAAGGATGGTCAGGCACAAGAATTCCTTTATACTGATGTGGTGGACAAATGGATGGATAGGCACAAAGATTCCTTTATACTGGTGTGATGGACAAATGGATGGACAGGCACAAGAATTCCTATATACTGGTATGGTGGACAAAAGAATGGATTTACACAAGAATTCCTATATACTGGTGTTATGAACAGAAGGATGGACAGACACAAGGAATCCTATATAGTGGTTTGGTGGACAAAAGAATGGACAGATACAGGAATTCCTATTTACTGGTGTGGTGTGGTGGACAAAAGAATGGACAGACACAAGAATTCCTATATACTGGTGTGGTGGACAAAAGAATGGACAGGCACAAGAATTCCTATATAATGGTGTGGTGGACAGAAAGATGCATTGGCACAAGTATTTCTTTATACCAGTGTCTCTATACAGGCTAGAATGTAAATATAAAAAGGAATAACTTGTAACAAAATATCTATCACAAAACAAAAATCTGGAGTTAAATACAATGAAAAGAGGTACTAAAAATTTTGAAAAAGATGGAAAACTTGAAAACAAGCAAATATTTCTGTAGCATTTTTACCAATGAGGTTACTTCTATTTTACCATAATTACTTGAAACAGAATATGAAGACTCTCTTTAATACTTGCTGATTATTCCAGATAAGTTTTCAAAAGAAAGTGGTTACCATATATACTCATTTATAACTCCAGTCCAATTGAAAACAAATTAAACCTTGTTTATTTTCATTTTTTTCATTTAAAATTTATTTTGTATATACACTAACAATTTATCTCACTTTTTCTACCTTGAAATCCCAAGTACTGGTCAACACAGTTATTATTTACAATGCCAGTACCTCAGTGGGCTACATTTGAGGCATGCCATCTGTATGTACTATTTTGCATTGCCATCTCTTTATAACTGTATAGAAACAGACATCTGTATAAAGTATTTACTTACTTTCTTTTTTATTCATTGATTTACTGATAGATTTATTGATGATAAATAACATTAAATACTCCATTTGTTGAGGGTAACTCAATATAATATAGTATTCTTCCCTGAGGACCTCAAGATGAACAAACAATTGAAAATACAAACAAAAAGAAATAATGTAAAGCATGCTTAAATACATTAAATATAAAGCACAAAGTGTACATGAAATGTATTAAGAGAATACATTGGAGTGCATGTAGTTCAATATGTCCCACTTTTTAGGATTTTTCTGTTCTCCTTAGTATTTCAGTATAAAACTGACTGTTGATAATGCTAAAATCATAAGGCTGAATTCAGTATTGATAGTCCAGAATGACGTTATTAGCAACTACATTTGTGGTATGATGACATTTACTGTTGAGTTTATATGGTGCTTGGAAGTTGAATATGTTTATTGAATCTCAAAATAATGTAAAAAAACTTACATACATAAACACAATGCAAATTAGGGTTTCTTTTAGTATTTAAATTTGTAATTTATAAGCTGATTTTGTTTCAGTGTGCCTTGTTCAAAATGGTCACTTTTGGTGGTCACATATAGGAGAAACTGCCAGGTTGCCCATCATCTAGATAAAATGGGCAGTGACTTTAATGGGGAAGCATCTATAGGAAGATTTTGCTTATTAATGTTGTTGTAAAAGCTATAAAAATCTCAGATAATACTAGTATTGAGCATGTATTATGCAAGAATAAATTTTTCCCTTTCTGCTGGGGATAATCATTACCTGTGTGTACAGAAGCAGGGAGTTTGTGGCCCAACAAGTTTGCAGTCCATTCCTGTCGAGTTTGTCCAGGATACAAATAGGCGGTTTTTCTGACGCTGAAAATGTATTTAATCAATATGGGCTGATGAGAAAATACAGCATGGTACCGAGTAAGGTTTTAAAGTTTTGTAATCAATTTCTTTATTATTTCAATACTGACAATTTCTAATTAATTTGCATATAATGTTTTAGAAAAGTCTTTATTGATGTTTAAAAATATATGGCATTTCATCTGATGTTGATAACCATTGAATACCAGATTTTGTATTTGTACAAACTTAATTGCTTTCAGTTCAAATTCATAAAAATAATTACTGTAACAAAACAATTGGAAAAGATGATTTTCATTCTAAATGACACATATACATTTTGTAAGCAAGAAGTTGAAGATACTGAAACCTATCTCGTGACAATCCAGTGGTCAAAAAGATTTGGAGATCCTTTACTGCATGGAGTATAGATTAGTTCCAAATATTATTATTTCAAAAGGTTATGATTTCTCTGATAATGGCAAGTTTGGTCATTTAATTAATTTCTTTGCTTTGACTGCTAATTAACTAATAGGTAGGTTTAAAAGAAACCAAATCTTAAAAGTTACAAAAGCATAGTTATAGATCCCAAAAATGGAAAAATATTTAGTAAAGCTGTGTAACAAAACATACATGTTTGAGAAAAAACAAGCTTTTTTGATGAATGTCAACAGCTTGTAGAATACTGCAGCTAAACATTGTATCTATTATTGAGGTCTGCGTTTTCATGTAACATTTTCAAGTCTTAAGTAACACAATATTTGTGTTGCTGAGCAATTAGCACACAATATTTTTCTTCATGTCAAACTGTATGTTTGTGTGTATGTGAGAGAGAGACAGAGAGAGGGTTTCTATTTAATTTACACTTTGTACACTCATAGTCAGGACATTTCAACAATTACATGTAACACTTGAAACACTGTGTCTGGTGATTTTAAAGCAAAATTGCAAAATCACATGTGAAATTTTAAAAAAAAATTATTCTCATATATTATGGATCAGTTTGGAAAAAGAATTTTTAACAAAAATAACCATTACAATTTCATACAGTAAAACTTTTGTATGTATGCCACAGAGATATGTTCTTTATGAACAGGTATCATTTATACAGAGGTAAAATGATATAAAAGCTACAAGAATGTGCCTTGTACACATTGCTATCTTCAATTGCCAGTTCTTTTTATAGATCTGGACACTGGCATATTTGGCTGTACTTTATGCCACCATAGAAAGATTAAGTTCCAACTTGGACAAATATCAAATGCTTACGAAAGCTTTAAATAAAAGTCAAAAAACAGCAAAAGAACTTGATGAAAACAAATTTGCACAGCAATAAGCAACTTTCAATTACCATGGGCAGAACTTTCTTCTTATACTCTTCATATTGCTCAGGGGTAAACAGAACTCCTCCATCATCATCACCAACAATTCTATAAAAAAAATGTTCAAAATCAGTCACTTTACCAACATTTATTGCATAATATAGAGATCATTCTTAGTGCTTCCTTCATAACATGGATGTTCAAGTGTGTCTTGGACCCCCAACCCTCAGTTTTGTCAAACTTCAAATCTTGCAGACATCCAATTTTCAAAAGGTCATCAAAATAAGGCATGTGTTGTTAGACAGGTTCTCAAGTGAACAGGAATAAAAATACCCACATCAAAATATCCACAACAATGTTAGAAGAAAGAGTGAATTTTAATGAAATCAGCATATAATACAAATGCAATAGTTTCATTACTATTAAGACTCTGACAGTTTTCCAAACACTTGTTTCTATCATAATTATTTTCATATATAAACAAAGTCTTTCCAGATTCATATGAAAGAAATCAAGGTATGTGTGTGTATTTGTATTAAACTATTATTTCTTCCCACTATTATCAAGATTCTGCTACACAATCCAGTAATAGCACTATCTGTTCTTCTTGTATATTTTTATAATTCTTTGTAATACGAAAATCCTATATACCTTGATTTCTTTCATAGGAATCTGGAATGACTGTGCATATATATTAGAATTATTTACTAGGTCGTCATGTGAGTGTGGCTGCTATGAACAAACTTATATAACACCGACTCAGTGCTATCATTTTTTGGTGATGCATGCTTAGTTGTGACCGTATATGGGCTGGTGCAAGCAGGTAAAGTGATGGGTGCCATTTACTCTCAGACCTGGGTTCAAAACTCTGAAGAGTACGAATTTAATTTCTCTAACCTGTATGATAGTATTGTTTGTATTAAATTATATTTATATATATACACACATGTTCAAGCATATATGGTTTTCCTATTTATACCTATCTATATGTAAATTTATTTTTTAGTCTATCAGAATATTTTTAATGCAAAAAGGAAACCATTTTGTGTATTTATTTAAATATGTGCTACACATACATTTTTCAAACCGAAAGGGATATAAAAAAACAGCATGAAACTAATGTTCAAAACAACAATCTATGAATAATTGTTCAATATTGATACCTATAATTCTGTGTGTACAAAAACAAACATCCATATGACTTCATTCTAACAGTGGGAATAATGAGAATATGAGTGTTGGAAGAGGAGTGTAAGTTTCTAGATGAAGTATACATATGAGTAAGGTCAGATAGGTATATTGGACTGCAGCATAATGAACAGATTTTGTGTTTCCTTCTAAACTGAATTGGTAGGCAGCAAAGGTTACAGAGCAGAGACAAGGTGTGTTCAGTTCTTCATACTCTAAGGATGATCCAAACAGCTGTGTTTTGAACTTTTTTAAGCTTCTGTATAAGATACTGAGGTGAATCTGATAAAAGTGAAAATTTACAATCGACCAGTCTACTAAAGAACACATAAATGTTGCAGTGGCATCAAACAAAAGGAAAATTGCAAATGGAGCTGATGCATCTCAGTTCCAGATATGAAGCCTTGCATATGTTCCTTATAATTGTCAGTGTAATGAGAGCATACTGTTGAGAGTGACATCTAGGTTTCAACAGTGTAATGTTAATTTTAATGTTGGTATTGATACTTATTTTGTGAGGTAAATTATTATGTGAATGAGAAAGTCTTTGCATGGGGATCAGGATAGCTTTAGTTTTATCATCATTCATCTGCAACTTGTTACATATCACCAATGAATTCACATCATAAATGAACCTCTCTATGCCTTGGATAGTTGCCTCAACTACAGTTGGGCAGCTAGATTTGTTTGAGTGTAATCAGTGTAAATTTGTTGAGACACTGATGTTGATATATGAATGGCAGAGTGAATAGAAGGAAGAGAATATGGCCAAGAACAGAACCTTGTGTGACATCATAATATAGATCAAATGGTCTAGAATGTTTTCCATTTATGGATACAATTAGTGTCCTGTTGACTAAATAGGATTTGAACCATAGTAAGGCTGCATCATGGAAACCAAAATACACAGTCTATTGTGTAAAATGCCACACACAAGTTGTGAAGGTTGAGAACTATAATCTTTATACTATCCAAAGCAGTGAAATCATTAACTACTCTCAGAATAGCAGTTTCAGTTCTATTGCAATGATGATATACAAACTGTATGTCGCTATAAAAGATTTCTGATTTCAGATGAGATACAAATTGGAATAGAACAACTTTTTCTTAGATTTATTTTTAATTGAATGATATGTTAGAATAAGGGCAGTAAGTCTTTAAATTATTAGGGTCAAGTCAAGTGTCAGTTTCTTTCACAGAGGCTTTACAATGGCAGTTTTGAAAAATGATGGAAATTCCCACAGATGACAGAGAATTATCAATATCATGAGTTAATGAAGGCAATACTGAATCTAAGCATTAAAGTAGCAGCAATGACAGAACTGGAACAAGTTCATATGATTTTGGGGTGCTCTTCATTACAAGTATATATATATATATATATATATATATATATATATATATATATATATATATATATATATATAGTGAAACCCACTTATCTCGACCTCGGTTACCTCACCAACCCTATCAAGTCAATGTTTTTGAAGTTGTACCACCAAATTCTCTCTTTGTCTTAGCATTTTCTCATCAGTTATGTCAATTCTTTTATGTTGCCGCACCCTAATATCTCGAGCACAAAAGAGTGCCAAATTTGCCAATTAACGTTGGTTATCTCGATCCCCATGACCAATTGCAATTTTTTCCCCTTATTGGTGACAAAAATGTCCCATCTGTCGACAGACTTTTTGATTATTTAATTTGTACAAACAATCCTGGCTTTTGACTGGATAAATAAAAGATAGTACGAAAGGAAGCTACAAACTCTACTAAGTAATGCACTGGAATCAATCAGTACACAAATTATCCTTTTTGTTTGTAACAACAACCCCATCTTAGCAGTGCATTGTTACTTCATAATCTGCTTATGCTGACATATGGCCGAGTACTGTATGTTTTGACAGTCAATTATGCTACAGTACTATACCTACAACTGACTGACTTCTGAAGATGCAAATAGAACAGATAAAATTAATGGAATGGCTAATCCTTCTGTTTGTTGGTTGTTACAGACACTTAAACTCAGCAAGAAGAAATAGAAAACGACAAATAAAAAACTTTTGCATAATTAAAAATAATTATTTATTTCTCAAAATACAGGAGTGAAAGAATCCCTATATTGGGTGTTAACTACAGTAATATATATGGTCCAATAATGCCAGGTGTTGACTCGTGTAAATTTCATTCGTGGGAATGGAGATATTATTTTGCAAGAATACTGTCTTTTGATTTTTTAATTTACATGTACTTTTTGCGATTGGTTACATTTATGCTAGCTTATGTCTTATCAATAAAATGATCGTACTTGGTTAACTGCCCATGTGCTGAGTTCACATAGCACATGATCACTGTCTGTATGGTCGTTCACTCCAATGACAGTTCATTCACTCTTGTTGATCTTATATGAAGGATAACATGTTGTAGATATTCTGTTTATGATACTTTTCAGAGCTGTCAGAGTGAAATGACTCGCGAATTTAATTTTGACACTTGTTAGCTTTTTGTAAAAACAAACGACACCTTGCACATTTTTTTTGTGATTTTGTGAACGATCTTTGTGTTTGCAATGTTGGAGAATATAATAAAGGCTTGTATCGAGAATCGATGGTGGTTTGTATTGTATACTGGTAAATCTCTGCTGTTAGTTGGTGCACATATGCCTTTTGTTAACAAACATGTATGTATATTTTTATAGCATGCAGATCGCTTCATCACACAAATCACTGCAACACTGTTGTGTAAAAAAACATCCAAAAATATGTGCATGTACATTCTCATTATTTAACGCATATCATGTACATACTGAAATTTCAAGCACATGTTATTATATTGATGCCATATTGGTTTTCGTTTATCTCGATCATCATTGGAACACCCCTAGGCCGGGGACCTAACTGGTTTCGATTATATATATATATATATATATATATATATATATATATATATATATATATATATATATATATAAAGAATACAAATCATATGGCGAATAACAACCCTCTCAAGCGTACTGGATCCACCAAGGGATCACGTTTGTCAGGTATTAATTAAAATAGATGCAATAAACTGACGACGAACAGTACGAAACTAGCAACTAACTAGCCTAAGCGCTTTCGACTCTTAATGAGTCTTTTTCAAAGGCAAATACAAAACATAGTTACGACAAACAAATAAACACAAAAACGTTGCGTTTGTAAACCTCTACATTTCTATCTTCACATGTGCTAAAACTATAAATACAACCAGCTTGTATAGACTAGTTGCGGAAACTGAAAACGTTGTATAATTCCCTAAAAGTCTACAAGCCAAAGCGACATCTATTTTTACTTTGTGTACATATGTAACGCAGATTATATCCCGGATATTTGGTTCTATACCGGTTATTCTTATAGTAAAAATTGAAGGATAAGAAGATTTAGAAAATGTTAAATTCTACTAGTGCATAGTTTTCATTTTCTAGTCTTCTTGGTTTAGACCGCTTGGTTTCAATGTTCTAAGGCGGCGTATCCAGTATGATTCCTTTTCCTTCCTGGTTTCGGAACTCCAGCTGTGGTTGTTGGCAATAGCGATAATACTTATCGCTATTGCCAACAACCACAGCTGGAGTTCCGAAACCAGGAAGGAAAAGGAATCATACTGGATACGCCGCCTTAGAACATTGAAACCAAGCGGTCTAAACCAAGAAGACTAGAAAATGAAAACTATGCACTAGTAGAATTTAACATTTTCTAAATCTTCTTATCCTTCAATTTTTACTATAAGAATAACCGGTATAGAACCAAATATCCGGGATATAATCTGCGTTACATATGTACACAAAGTAAAAATAGATGTCGCTTTGGCTTGTAGACTGTTAGGGAATTATACAACGTTTTCAGTTTCCGCAACTAGTCTATACAAGCTGGTTGTATTTATAGTTTTAGCACATGTGAAGATAGAAATGTAGAGGTTTACAAACGCAACGTTTTTGTGTTTATTTGTTTGTCGTAACTATGTTTTGTATTTGCCTTTGAAAAAGACTCATTAAGAGTCGAAAGCGCTTAGGCTAGTTAGTTGCTAGTTTCGTACTGTTCGTCGTCAGTTTATTGCATCTATATATATATATATATATATATATATATATATATATATATATATATATATATATATATAAAACTGTGACATATAACAGTCAGTTAGAAAAAAGATATGAAAGTTGTATACACTTTTTATGTTAGAATTCTGCAATCATGAATTAAGGTCTTCACTTATATTATATTAGGCCAAAACAAAAAAATTATGCATGTTTTCAGTTGGCTAACCATCCCTCTTTCTTACTGCCAACTTTAGCACTTTTAAACCCATGTTTTAAAAAAAAATCATATTAAATAAGTCTAATGTTTACAAAATAAAAACTGCCTGCCTACCCTAATTTTAAAACTAGTGCAATAGAAAACATATTTTTGTAGGCCTTATTAGTAAAGGGCAAATGGCAAATTTTATGAAGTTAACACTGATTTCCTTAAGTTATAACTCCTTCAAAAATATGACTTTTTAAATCTGCAAGACATAATATTTACCAGTTTTATCTTTCTGCATATTTTTTCTTGTTATTATCCTGCATCTGTATGGGGAAGTACATTTTGGATTTCTCAGAAGCTGTTGGTTACTAGTCATTATATTTACTATCCTACATATTTGGAGTGTAATGATAATCACAACAGTTTGGCATTATGCACTAATTTTTTTCATTTAACTTTAAATTTCTAAAATGAGAGCTTTTAAAAAGTAAATTTTTTTGAGGCATCTTATTTTAATAATTTTCTCACTGTGATATCCATACTGCTGGAACTATCTGTCCAAAGCCAACATGCTTGTTTGGATATCCATAAATGTGGATATTTTATGAATTTTTAGTATTTCAATACTTTAAATATTTCTATGATTATAAGAGGCTAAATGACATTAAATCATTACAATAAATATTTCTCATTATAAATTGCTGATTATTCTGTAAAGTTTATGTCCTTCTCATAGTTCAACTTCTAGTGTAGCAAATTATCATACTATGTGTCTTATGTGTTATTATAGCCCCACTACTACTTTGAGTAAACACTTTTTTTCTGTTTAGTAATAATATGATGGGGGTCAAACTTCCATCCAACACATCAACACCAATACATACACACTTGATCTTTCTTTGATTTACTGCAAATAGTTTTGAAACTTTACAGATGAGTCCATTTTCATCAAAAATTTTCTTTTATTCAAGGTAATGTTTAGCTGAAATAAATAAGTTAATTTTCATCTCAAATTTGCAAATATTATTGGACTTTATAAATCTGTTTTCTTTTTCATGAAAAAGTCAGCAAAGGATGCATAATCTTTTTTTTTAAAAAAAAGATGGGTTGTTTGTTTACAAAAAATGATTGCAAAGATGAGTGTGTTCCCTTCCTATTTTTACTGCATGATTGAAAGCTAAAATGCAAGCTGATTTACCAATATTTATCTAGATCTGTGATTTCCAATCTGAGGATCACAGAGCCCTTGGAGGAGGAGGGCACAAAGATTATCTCAAACAAGTCAAAAAGAAAAACTATTGGGATCTGTGGGGGCTTCACACAATCTTTGAAGTTAAGAAGGGATCCCAACTCCTTGAAATGGGATTAAAAACTGTTGGGAACCACTGACTGATCTCCATCAACTCGTGCCTGTTACACCATACAGTCTCTGTTCCCTCAATAATAAAGTTGGCTGTCAGTATATTTCAAAGTTTGTGTTATGATTGAATTAAAAGGTTTACAAGTCCAAAATTTACAGTGTCTACTTTCAAAGAAAACAACTGATTTGATTCATACCACAAACAGTCCCACTGAGTAAATGGTTATAGAGACATTCCATGGTTTTGTACAAAACGGGAAATGCGTGGAGGCTTCAGAGAGGAGACAAGTATTGATGGCAAATGTATGGTTTCGTGAAGAAATTCAAGCAAACAAAAAGGCAAAGTGTGTCCAAACATAGACCAACAAGTAGGTCTCCGCTTTTTATAATAACATTACTGTAGCTGGTACCAGTACTGTCAGGGAAAAAAAAGCGAAGACCTCCTTCGTTTAGTCCAAACGCTGTCTCTAGTCTAGAAAGACATCACTGTATGCCAAACTACGAATGAAAATAAAACCTTTTATATTCCAAATAAGCGTCGACAGAAGCCGCTGCATTACCACCAAATTTCATGTGGATCCGTCTGTCACCCATGCTGGAAGAAGTTTAATTAATCGAAAACCTTTCGGGCTTTTACTGTGCTCGAAGCTTTTGAACCACAACCTTACCACCCATCACTGGCAACATGCAAACGTCCCTAAGTGACGTCATATATGTGATCTGCTCATTAGAACGCAAACAAACACTTTGATTTAGTTATAAGTGTCTTTCTGACTAGAGCAGATCCTAAGTGACCTTCCTTAACGGTTGACATTAAAAACTCTGTCGAAGGTAATTTCCGAATAGAGCGAAATTTATATATAAACTGAACATTGAGAGGAATTATAATAACAATTCAAGAACGAGTCTCTTTCTCATTTGGCACAACAGTCTTTATAATCTCTCTATATAATGTGATGAAAGGTTGCAATATTTTAAATACTTCTTTCAATAATAATAATAATAATAATAATAATAATAATAATAATAATAATAATAATAATAAATTCAAACAAATTATGTTCAGTAAGTTTGAATTAATTAGAAAGACGGTTGAATTTCGCTCGATTTCGTAAAAGAAATCCACTGCACATTTTTTTAGTCCAACCCTTTTCTAAGACAAGGGAGAGCTTTCGCCCTTGGGAGATGTTAAAAATGTAAAACCCTCAGTCAGGAAAACAATTATAAATTGACATACTTTGGTATTTTCTTTAAAAACAAATTACGTTGGGAGTTGCTATGTAAGACTGATGATAATGAATGCTTGTAACTTAAGTCTTATGATTGCTAGTCTATCGTGCTAAAGGAAGTTAAACCTGTAAAAACAACTTGCGTGGGTATTGTCGACACGAGCTCGACGTTATGTCGTTTACTTTTTACCGTCATCTTGATATGATATAATTGCTAAGAAGACATCGATTCATTACCTAGGGGACTCTGATTTACATTAAGCGCTTACCTAATGTTTGATGTTGGGGGTTGTCTGCATGTATGGTACGCTAGATTTTTATTGGTCCTTTATTGCATTTAACTGTAGCACAATCCGGAGTCAGTCCACAACAAAGTCGGCCAATTACATATTCGGTCCATGCACATTTAATCTGGGGCATCGGGTGGCCTATTGGTCAGTGGCACTCGCCTTTATAGATTTTATAGATCACTGACATTTCATATATGTCCACGTAGGTTCGCGTCTCACTTGGCCAGCGTGGACATGTTAAAACGTTTGCCAGAAGCTTCTCGTGGGTTAGTGGTTTCCCCATGATTTGTACGGGTTCTCCTCTCCATTAGATGTACTGGCAGCCATGTGTAGTCTATCATGTGCTAAAAAAAGGCAGTAAACTCAACAACAAATTTAAATAAGAAATTGTAGCTGCATGGAATATATTATCAAACAATGAGGGTTCAACCTTAAGGTTGTATTTTTTCGAATGAACTTTGCCTGTGATCTCGTTTGGCCCTGTAATACTTGTTATTGAAAAATACATTCTTATTATAACATGTTACTTTTTCATTAGTTATTTATTAATTACGCTAACTTTATGGATTTAGTTCACCATGTTAACCATATAATTGCTGTGAACTTTTACAATTCACACAAGCTATTGAACTTGGTCAAGAAAAGATGATGTTGGGTTGGGTCTGTTATAACAAATAATAAGGTAGTATGAATATTTTTGCTTACATTGTGACATCACAGCACATGATGTTGTACTGTATCAGACCTTATGTTAACAGGGATTAAAACTGTCCACATTTAACCTTGATTTATTCCATATGTATTTTGCAAGGCATATATATATATATATATATATATATATATATATATATATATATATATATATATATATATATAAAAAATTATCTGCCAAAGAGATAAGATAGTATGAGTAGAGATCGTCCTGGGCTTCGCCAAATTGCAAATTTTTTCCTTATTGGCAACAAAAAATACCAGTTGGCGATTTTTTTGGCAACAGCCTTTTTGGCAATTTAACTTGTACATACAATCATGGATTTGGAGTGGAGAAATTCAAGGAAAGGAAGTCACAGACTTATTTCAGACTTATACACTGACCTATATTCCCACATAATCAAATCCTGTGTTCATATTGACAAACCTGTCTGTATACAGTGCAATGTTACATCATAATCCGCTGTCTGGTATATGTACTGTATGCGATCATATCTTCAATCGACTGACTTACGTGAACGGAAAGAAAAAAGCCACAAGTAATTGAACGACGGCTAATGCTTCCCAGTTTTCTTTTTAAAATATACCAATAAATAGTTTTGCCAACACTGGAGAGAAAATTGATTACCTTTGAAGTACCAATTGCTGTCTATAAATACCAAGCAAATGGAAGAAATCTCTGTCATAATTATATACTGTCAGCAGTGCAACATCATCGTGGGTAAACACAAGTTAGACGTATGTTCATCATTTCAACCTAAGAGTAAATTAGCAAAATTAACAGCATTAGGATTTAATGCAAATTAATCGAACACATTTGCTGATCCTGATGTTATTCCTGGCAGTCCTGCTCATTGATCTTTTACTTTTGCTGTCAATCCTGTTACATCTGCAGAGACTTAAACTATGCAACAAGAAATATCAACATAAACAAGTTTTGCATAATTGAATAATTTATTTCTCAAAACGATTGAATCCAAAAATACGCAGATTGGAACCTGCCATCGGAAAGTTTTTATATTTAAGTATCGTTTTCACTAATATTCTCCAATTTTACAGGTCCAATACACATGAAATTTTCAAAAACGACATGCCATTTCTCCCTGTGGAGTGCGTTATTTGCCTCCCCCTCCCAACGTGCCCCCATTTCATATTTTATACAACAGCTAAAGGTTAGACTTAAGCCTCTGCGACATTTTTTGTCAGCCTGAGATTTAGTCCAAATAAGTCCATAATTTGGTCTGTATCAGTCTATAATTTGATTAGAATATATATACGGTACAGTTATGCCAGGTGTTGACTCTTGTAAGTTTCATTGGTGGAAATGGAGGTCCAAGTTTGTGTGTCAAGAAAAAAACTACAGCATTCAGTGACATGTACTTTATAAAGCTAGCCATAAAATGAGGGGGGTAATTTTAAAAAATTAGCTAGACACTGTAGATGTCAGCAAATTTGGTATTTTTACATTTGATGATGCTTTTTCAGATTTAAAATAGTCATCATCATGTAATGATTTATTTTATATTATAGCTGCACTGACAAATGTCAATAAAGCAATAACTATCCTGTGTTTTTCAATTTTTAATTTTCATAGCCTATTACATTAACAGACTTAGAACAATATTCACTTTTTTATTTGGCAACACTTTTTGAAAATTAGCGACAAAATATTGTGGTTGGCGATTTTTTTTTGGCGACTACTTTTTAAAAGTCAGGACCATCCCTGTATGAGGATCTGAATAAAGTGAATAATTGCCATTTAAAGGTGTGTGGAATCAAATTGTAGAAAATTATACCCATTACTGAAGTTAATTACATAGAGCATACTGAATGCCTACATGACTTTTTTATGACTTGCACTTTAACTGGATACTGAAGATCATGCACAGATGCACTGAATATGAAGAAACCTAAAAATATGAAAGTAAAATTTAACAGTATTATGTAAATTATGAAGTGATCTTGGGCTATCAACAGAGAACATTAGTGAACTGATTGGGGCCAAGTAGTCCTGGAATCTGATAATAATTTAAATGTAGTAAACACAGTTTTGTGATGGGATGCAGACTGGTTCTGACCATGGCTGTTTTGAACCAAGCTTTACTGTATTCTGACAAAATTATGGGCTAATTTGAACTAAATTCGAGGCTGATATAGACCATATATAATATTCAGTTTTGTCTTTGTTTTAAGTGCAACATTGACAATTGTTTAAAATATATTATCTGTCATTTCCCATGTACAGTATGTTTAGCAGTTCAGAACTGTTTTGAAGGAAACAATGTCCCAACTTTACATAGAGTTGTTTTGCATACAGATCAATGAAATAATTTAAGAATGTTTATTAGGTATTGCCTGTTTAATAGTGAGATATTTTCAAAGCAGCTCATTCACCTTTGTGCAGATTTAAAGTTTGATTAATTTTATTGTGAAATAATACAGTTGCTAATGCAGACATAATTCCTGAATACAGGACCCATGCAGTAAAATTTTGGCCATTTATGTCTGTTAGACTGTGATCATTTTAATAGAATTTTGTACAGGTTATATTTGTCCTGCATATTGTATTATTGTATGCTAATTTTTTTCTCATTTAACTTTACATTGTCAGAATTGTTCAATATTCTCCAATATTGTACACCTTCATATTGTACTTCTTGAGCTTGAAGCATGTGAGCACTTTGTACGCTATAAAGTTAAAAGGTCGGTGGAAGGAGCTATAAATGCATGAATACTATGATTGTGTATTAAAGGAATATACAATTGTGAACTTTAATATTTTAATAATAAAATGATAAATTTTATTATTAAATATATTCGGTTGTGAATTTTATTATTAAGTCTTTGGTAATGAAACAAAAATGAGCATATAATAAAAAAGTTACTGCATTTGAATGGAAAAATATGAACTCGTTTTTTCGGATGGATATAATTCACTCCCCAAGGTTGTGCAGTATATCCATCCGAAAAACTTGTTCATATTTTCTCATACAAATGCAGTAACCTATAACTATATACAGGTAAAACCCATTACAACAAGATTCCTAACAATACATTGATGCATGGCTCCCATTTTTTTATTTAAAGTGACCTTTTTTAACATCCTAAATGCATACTCTTGGTAAAGCCGAATATTTGTATCCCTATCAGATTTTTAATCCCAACATTACATTGAATGTTGCCTTAACTTCCAGAATTTTCTAAAACATATTGTGGTGTTATATTTGTTAGTGAAGTATATTTGATGTCTGATGAAACCCTGAGAACAAAACAAATGATATATGATCAAGAGGTTAGTTAAAACTGATGACATTGAAATTTTCTAAAAATTTGTTGACATGATCCCGCTTATATCGTAATGTTATTTTTCGGACCCAAAGTTATATTGGGTTTTACCTGTACTAATAGTGCTAAAAAACACATATGCTGAAAAAGTGAAACAGAGTTCCTGTCAAATTTATGATTTAATTCAATATAATATAAGACATCAATATTATCACAATCTTGTGACCTCTTATTACTTATAATGAAGAGAAAATGATAATATAATGAAAATCTCTTTTAAAAGAAGAATACATTTTACTTTTATTTGTTTAAAGAATTTGTGTTAATTGTTTTCCACAGAATTATGAGTTATTCAAATTTTTGCAATTTTTAACACTTAACTAATTGATGCCAATATAATTAAAAGTATTTTCAACAGCTGTTGATACTTTGATCAGTATACCCTTAATTTAATTGCAAGCAATAAAAGCAAGATCATCTATCCAGCAATTTACAACACCTTTTTTATTAATGTTGATACAACAGAATTTACTATTCCAGAACACAAAATGTAATGGTGACTTTAAATAACTTTGTAATCTTTGGTTACAAGGAAGTGTTATTATATTATATATGTATTAATATAAAATATCATTTCAGAAACCAATGCTTTAAATGAAATATTCATTAATATTTGCTAAATTTTCAAATTATGGAATGAAATTAACATAAGTTTTGTTTCCTGGTTCAAGATTTTACTCGCACAACAAAATTTAATTATAACAGTAAAGTATGTTTTAATATTGTGTTACTCATCAATAACTTTTTACACAATATTTATTGCGTAAATGTAATGGGAAGAAAACACTATTTGCATGAAAAATCAGGGATCAGTTTATATACATTACTGCTTATGTTAAAATGGCCCATACTGACATGATTTTTGAATAGTTTCATAAGGTTTTTTCATAGATTAATATTTATTGATTATTGTAAAAATTGAATTTTTTTTGTAATTGAAAAGGTCTTAATATAACTTATCTATTTTGTTTTTAAGGATCAGAAAAGTAGTCATTTACAACTCTTGTTATGGACTAATAATTACTAAGTATGCCTGTCTCATTGTTTTCTTATAATATGTCAAATTTTTTGTCAACCTGAGATTTAGTCCAAATAAGTCAATAATTTGATCTGTATCAGTCTATAATTTGATTAGAATTGGCCGTGGTTCAAAGTAGCCAGCATTTTTATAGTGAATATAAATGACAGAATCTAACTGCTTAGAAAACCCTGTCATCTTGAAATCAGTTGTTTTCAAGTGCATTCATAATAATTAATTTAAGACAATATTTTGTAGATTTTAGGGCAAAACATAACCTACTTTTCAAATAATTCAAATTAAAATTGAATACTCCAAAAGCAACTCTTTTCCATAGCCACACCCCAGGATGGTCTGTGTATTTTCTTTTCCATCAGTATACTTAAATCTATTTAATGATTCCAAATACAAATGCTTCTAACCTTTCCAGGTACAGTCCTTCTTAAACAAAATATATACTTCCATGGAATATTGTTGATTGGAGGAAAGAGAAAATCAGTCAGCCATGTTTCCAGCTACAATTCTTCAGCTGTGTCGGAGTTCTGCCAGTAAATTTAAAAATTTAGTGAGAAGAACCCACATCTCCCAGTATCACATGGACATTAATAATGGACAGTCGGGTATTACAGTATTAGGGCCTCAGTGCATGACACATCGCTCGAAAAGAAGTTCGATGTTATTGAGCATTGTTCGTACCATGGCAGGTCATAGCCACTGGGCAAATATTAAACATACCAAAGAGGCAAGAGATAATCAGCGAGCCTCCTTCATGGCAAAACTTGCCCACAGGGCAATGAATGCTGTTAGAGGTAAACATTAAAACCTTTAAACCAAAACTTGTATAGATTGGAAGGTTAAGATTGTATTGCAGTAGAAAATGTACATTCAATCTAGCCTTAGTTACCACCTTTATGTAGCAAGCACATGAAAAAAGTCTGGTACAATAGGTCACATTGATACAAAAAATGCAAGTATATACAGATTTACTTCACTATAACACTAGCTGCAATATAATGCAAAGGATGGAAAGTAAAAAAAAACACATGAGCCTGTACATTATTTGTGAGGAGTGAGAGGTTGGGTATGGATAAAGAAGATTCAAAATGAACATAATTTCTGTTTTTGCATAAATGAACATAATTTCTGTTTTTGCATAAAATATAAAGCTTCTCCATTTTGGTAATAGAAGTATCACACTATAGATAGAGACATATGAAGTGATTCTCCTTTGCTATTTAGAACAATTTTCTCAGTAAACAGAATACATTAGGAGAGAAAAATGACATTTTACATGTTAGTGAAAGAGTAAAACTCCCAAAATAAAACTTAAGTTTAAAACTTTGAGAAATTTGGTGCCAGCATTAAAATTTAAAAATCTTTTCATAAGCTGGTTATTATAAACATCTGAAAAAAATGAAGTGAATTTAATGGTAGATAGTCTCTTTAAGTGAATTAGGGAAAACGCAGATTTAAAAAATTGTCTCAAGTGAGGAAATTGTTTTAGATAATATACTTTATATTTAGTATTTTGAATTGCATTGTGTGACCTTTTTTAAAAAAAAAATATTAACATTTATTTTTCTGTGTTAAAAGCATGAAAACCACTTAAAAGTTTAGCCCCCATAAACTTGTACTCATTAGAAAATATCAAGGGGCCATTTACTTCATAACCCAGAATTCAACATTGAATTAAATTGTACAGAAGGGTTTTTTCTAGAACCACACATGTAGGAGTGGATATCTCTCCTCTGTTTTGAAAATGTAGATTTTCTGAATATAGATGAAAGTAAACAAACACATGGCATGTGAACATTATGCTCTAATCATGCGCATTTGATCAAGGTTTGTTGTAAAATATTTTAAAAGTTAATACGACTCCTTTGATTGCACTACAATGGACTCTGTAATGACCACTTTCAGTATGTCACTTAGGTCGCATTACAAGACTCTACACAATTTCAGGGATAGGGTGAAGGGGGTCCAAATTTCTCCATCCTGAGAACTAAAGTGTCCCCTGCAAATGTAACATGAAAAGCACGGTATATAACCTTAACGATCCAGAGTAGTTAATCTCAGTGAAAAGAGTCCTTATTTCAACTGAAAGAGTACTTAATCTCAGTGAAAATTGTACTAATTTAAAAAAATAAATTCCTTTATACTCTCAGAGTACTTAATCTCAATTAAAAGAATATTTTAACAAATAAATAATCTCAGAGTACTTAATCACAGTGAAAAGAATACTTATATTACTTAATAGATTACCTAATCTCCAAGAGTATTTAAATTCAATGAGCAGACTAATTTCAGTCAATAGATTACTTAATAATCTCAGAGAGAGTATTTGATCTCAATGATCAGACTAATAATTTCAATCAATAGATTACTTAATAATCTCAGAGTATTTAATCTCAATGATCAGAGGACTTATTTCAGTCAGTAAATTACTTAATAATCACAGTCAATAGATTACATAAAAATTCCAACCAATGAGAGTACTTAATTTCAACAATCATAACTTTTCTGTACAGACAATATTGCATGAAATTGAAAATCAAAATGTTAACTTCACTTTGATGAAAACCTAGTCTTACGACATCTGCAATCTTTTCCAGAGGGAGGTGGAGCTGATCCAACAAAAAACAAACAGCTTTCCAAGATAATTGAACAAGCCAGACAGAATGATATACCAAACAAGAGAATAGAGGAACTTCTAAAGAAACTTGTAAGACATGCTTGTGTACCTAATGTGTGAGAGTCGGAATGTTTTGCTAGAATTCCGATCAGTTTTGTTACTTTAAGTCCGTCCAGAATATATTTAAATCATGTTGGTTACAAGGTTAAATGTAAGCCAGCTTTTTGTAAATTGATTTAATACTTGCAGGACAATTGCCAAAAAGTTCACAACATTTGTTGATAATCATACCTATATTGGGCACATTTGGTTTATGCTCAACAATGAAAGAAATGAAAATGTTGTCTTGGTCCCTGATTACATTCCAGTGATTCAATGTGTGTAAGAGAAAAGCAGACTTGTTGACTTAATTCTTGTCCAAGACTTTATAAAAACATCATCAGAAATAATTCTTCCTTATTGCTTTGCTTGACCGTACAGTATGCCATTATTGGATGATATGAAGAATATTCAACAGTAGATTAATTTCATATCCTAGGATTGGAATTTAAATAAAAGTGGATTGGAATTTAAAAAAAAGTGAAAACAAAAATAACAAAATTGGGATGAGCTAGTTTGATATTAAGTTTGAACATAAAATGCAATAAAAGTTTGGTTTTATTAATTGGGATGCCGCTATGGATTTCAAACTCGCAACCTCTTATTTGGCCCCCAGGAAACAAAGACAAATTTGGGTGTTAAGATGATGAACATATGTGTTTAAAGTATAGTTCTATCATTACATTTGTTTTTAGTGACATCTGTGTAATGCTTGAAATAAGTGGTTGTTGGCTCTCCCAAGGATGGTCAGTTTTCTGTTTGACTTCTCATAGTTTTCATAATTGTAATAGTCCATTGGCTAGTACAATTTCAGCTGCCACCAGCTACAATTTATTTATGCTATCATCATACATGCCAACCATTCTGCTGTTCGCATAATCATTATGCTTTTTTCACTAAATCTACACCTTACACATAAATATATCTGGATTACACGTTTTCTGTATATTCTGCTGCAAAATAATTTATAATTTGTTTTCTCCTTTTTATTAACATCCCAATAATCCCACAGGCTGTATTCTAGAAAAGATGGCTTCTACTAAACTACAAGATAATAATATGCTTGTTCATAGACTGGCATGCAATTACCTAACAGTGTATGTTCTTTATTTAGCAGCTTCCAAATTTTCAAGGAACATGCTGGATGTAACCTTGGTTTCTTTTTACAGCAGCTCAGCTGTATGGCTTAGGAGAAAACAGACTGATTTTCTAATTTGTAATCTTTGTTTTATATCTGATGCAGAACAGTCTGTAGATATTTGGCACTAAAAGTCAAGGCAAATTTATTCTAGTTGATGTGTGTGTTGGGAGCAAAAACGTTTTTCAAATAATTTCACAGATGGATTAGAAATGGATGAATTACATAATACAGTGTTCTATTCTAAGGCAGCTTCATGCCCATTGCAGACTGTGTGGAAAGGATTTTAATATTGGTCTTGGTAGTAAAACAAAGAAACCTTGAATTAGCTATTTTCTAACTCCAGTAGTAAGGTAAAAAAATTTTTACAGCAGAGCTTAATTGTGGATACAAATTTTATAAATGTAGAGGTGTTATTTACAGAGTTCTTAATAGAACACATATGAACTCTAGAGGTAGAAGACTACGCTTTGTTCAAAGGGATGTTTTCCGATTCCAAAATTGCCAAAAATTTGCATACATGTGCAAGAAGAAAATCATCTAATATTGTTAGGTATTTAAAAGAAGATAATGAATCAATCAAAATTGCAGAGGCCATGAAAATTGGGCCGTTTGGTATTGCCACAGAGAGGAGCAGTGATTATGATGGCAAAAAGTTTTACTCACTCTGTTTAAGAGACACTGACAATGAAGGACAAACTTATAGTGCTTTTCTTTCATCACCAGAAATAACAGTAGATTCCACTTGAGAAAACATTTTGATTTGCTTGTTAATGCTTTGAATAGACATAAGCTAGCAGAACTGTATTGGGTTTTCAGCTGATAAAGCATCAGTGATGACTGGAATTTATAAAGATGTTGCATTCTACATTTTGAAAAATGTCTCTATTAGTGTACATATCAGGTTGTCTCTGTCATATGATGCACCTTGCAACAGGAAAGGCTGTCAGTAAATTAGAAGGAGAACTTCTGAAGTATCCAGTTGGCATTCTACCAGACAATACTTCCTGTGGACAGAGTTGATCTGCAATGGCACCTTATTTCCCAGCTAAAAGACCCAAATAACTGGAAGATATAAATTTTCTCATTGTCAGGTTATGAAAGAAATATTGTTTCTTTACCATTCTAATGTTGACTGTGAGAGATTTTTCAGTATTGCTAACAAAATAAAACTGAATTCAGATCCAGGCTCAGAAACCCAGCACTTTGCTCTATGTTGTGCAAAACATTAATAGTTTCAGCTGGTACAAAAAGTTTTGAAATGCATTATGAGAGTCTGTTGCTTTATAAAGCTAAAAGCATTACATATGATGATGTTAAAAGACTAAAGGGGTAAATAAATCATTTTGTATATATGCTCATTAAATATTATCATGCTATATTTGGATTATTCTTTTTCTGCTCAGATTACTCTTTTTGTTCACTTGGATTACACTTTTTCTTCACCAGGGGTTGGCATGTATGCATCATTCATAATTTGTTCAAACCTGATTGATCAGGTGATGTCCAAGCTCTTCATACCTAGATTTTGTAAGGTTTAGTTTTTCATAACCTTTCCTACATCATCTTAGATACATTTGACATTTATGTTGAGGTGTGAGGTCAGAGCACATTGCCTGTTGACAAGTTATAAATCACTGAAACCACAGTGTCTGCATAGGGTAGCAACTTACCACAAGGCACAGTAAACTTATGTGACCTTACTTTGATCCCTAACTGCATGAAATTGATTGGAAGATGATTTGTTATCTCAGAAAGTTCAAATATAATATTAGCTATGTCTTTAAATTGCTGACAGTTTTATTTAGACAAAAGAGCATGTAAATGCAGTTTTTGTTAGTATCACATTACTACCACATTGATGTATCTAGCTTTTCCAACCGGTTTCCACTGGTTGTTCTTGGAATACATACATTGAAAATTATGTTTCTTTTCATTTTGTGTAAAAACATGCAACTTCTAAGCATTTTAGAGTATTTTGTACCATGTTGAAAATGTTTTTTTTTTGTTGGTATTACATGACATTTGGATCTCTCATGTGATGGATATATGTGTACTGTGACTAGCAGTGCAAATGGAAAGAACCAGGTCAGTTTTAGTCAGCTTTCTTCAACATGACAAATTACAGACAGCAAATATTATACTCAAATGATTGTGTGGCATCAGTGAATTTTGATGGGCAGTGATCTTCAGCCCTAATATAAATGTTGGAATATCTCAAATGGGCTAGGAGAGATCAGAGGAAACTTAGTCTTGAAGACTGTAAACCAGATTTGTAAACATGTAAGACCACCATTGTAGCGACATGGTCATCAGAAACCCTATTACAGTTAACTATTCCATCTTTAAAGCATTATGATCATGGAGACATTTTGTTCAAAGGTTCCTGTCTGTTGTTAGAATCCTGCACTGTATAATGAGTCAACTTCACTTATTCAGACTGGGTAATGCCTTAAATCATTTGTGGAGTTACAATATATAATGACCAACCTGCCAACATGATTTTAAGTCTTACGAAAATGGTACTTAAAATACTGACTCGCGGATGAAAATTAAAAACTACAGAACTCTTTGTAGTAAAATCCAGTTAATTGGCTTGTCCATGTTTGATTTGGATCCAGGACTAATATTAGATTTAGTGGAGTTAGTCAAGGAACCAGACTAATTTTGCAGTAGTACCTTTGATACTTTCAACTGCACATAGTTTTTCATGCAAAGCACACACACACACATAGAATTGTTAAAAAATGGTATCCAGCAAGTGATGCATATTGAAGATGAAAATAAGACTCAAAAAGTATTTAGTCAGTACAGAAGAATAAAAAGGAATATTCATAATCATGTGAATAAAAGCAGGATGGGACACTACACCACTCCCTTATAATGCAGGGTCATGTGTGGATCCCATTTTTTAAACCAGAAATAACACAAAAAAACCTGATCCCTATTTGTTAAACTTGAAGTAATTTTTATCAAAATTATTAATGGAAACATTGATATATCGCTCGTTTTATCGTTGAAAATGATAGGTAGGACCTGGAAATTTTAATCAACAGTATGAAATATCAACTTTAAAAAGAAGTCATAACATTTACAACATTTTCTTTCGAAACGACATTCTTAGTACACCGTAATTAATGATATTCAAAGAAATTTTGATAAATGAAAATGTCACGCCTAGTGGATGCAGTACTTTAATAAATACCAACTAAATATTTTTTTATCAATTGAAAATTGTGTTCCAGTTCTATTTTTTAGTTCAGTTTAAATGTAATCATAAATGCAACGTGTCCTTTTGTAATTAAACATAAAATATGTTACTCTACTGTAACAGCTATGTCCTCAAGCGTTTCTCTGAGAACTTTATGTGCCGACCATGTTTTGATATCGGACTAGTGGAAGCATTTGTTGTATTGTTGCACTAAATGAAAAGCATTCCTCCTTTTCTATTGTCATTTTTTATTACGTCTTTTGAATCAAATAAAGGAGGTGGAATAAACAAAAAGTTGAAAGGCATACAAATCCTACATGTTTAAGAAAAATTGGCCCTGGTTGCATGTCGGGTAACTCATTTCAGTTGATCAATCTAAGACTGTTATAAATATTATTCTGTAACTAATAAACTACCTTAAATTAAAGTACTCAATTATGACTGTGATTTAAGATAGCAAGGCAACCAAGCGAAATGAGTACTTTGTAAAATAAAGAGCATTGTTTCATAGAAACAGACAATTGTGGGGAAAAACAAGTTTTAGAGAATTCCTGAATTTGCACATACAGATATCTTTAAGATGATGAGAAAGTTTTCATTGTTACTGGCAATGAAATCACGGAAACAATATTTTGCAAAAGCAACAATTAAAAAATTGAGTTTTAACGTAGATGATTGTCTCATGAAATACTGAGTTTTTTTTATAGAAAGGAATCTTGTTTACAAGTCTATCAACAGTTAGTCTGGTTTCTGCATTGTTGACTCATTGTTTCATAAAATACTATACACACTACTACAGGAATGAGACGGTAACAAAACAAAAGGCTGTGACATAATACATGAATGTTTATACATGCTGTGTTGGTTGTTGAAACCAATTGGAATCGTGTTATAAATCTTTCATGTTGGACCTTTGGAAAATAAATGTAATTTATATAAAATAACACACAATTTCATCGGAAAATGCTCTTTATTGACACTTGTTCTCAACATGATTATAGAATGAAGATTCAGTCATTAAACAGCCCCGTTTCACACCCCTATTCCCCGGCTCAAACCCCACAGTTCTTTGGATGTCTAACAGATTTGTTTTAGGTCCCTTGGTAACTCGCGCCCTCGCTTATAGTATAGTTTATGTTTTTGGATCCTGATGTGCACAAGTTATCAAGGAAGAGGTGTACTATGTTGATTGGATATCCATTTGAGTTAATTCTCATGAGATATGATTGCCATCATCATGTAAAATGGAAACAACTCCAACAATTACATCAGTTTGAGAGAGAGAGAGCAAGAACCCATTGAGCTGCATAGGGTTTAGAACTGAACTTTGTGCAACTGTACTCGAGGTAAATAATGGCTACATGTACTGTACAAAATATTCAGTTGAACATAACATTACTGTTGCTGCATCACTAAGTTTTGACAAGAGAAAGCTTGCCATTAGCTTCACATGGGTTGGTGGTTAGGGTTTAGAACTGAACTTTGTGCAACTGTACTCGAGGTAAATAAAAGCTACATGTACTATACAAAATATTCAGTTGAACATAACATTACTGTTGCTGCATCACTAAGTTTTGACAAGAGAAAGCTTGCCATTAGCTTCATATGGGTTGGTGGTTCTTTCGAGGGATTGCCTAGGTTTTTCCTCCACCATTTATACTGGCCTCCATGTATAGCCTATCTTGTGTTGAAAAATGGCATTAAACCCTATAACAAAAACAGCAACAATTAAGTTTTAAACCCTAAACATTTTAAATGTATGTTTTTCGACCATTCAGTAGCAGTACATGATATTGTGTTACACATTACTGAAAACTGGTCAAACTTACTAAAAAAATTCAACTGCTTTATTGTTTGAGTTGGCAGGTCTGTAATGAGGAGTGTGAGAGTAAGGGTTTTTAGCCTTTTGTTTTGTTATTTTATCTTCTCTAGATGATAAGGCTCTGAAATCATGTTTACTAAATTGTCTTTTTTTACAGCTAATTTATGGAGAATCGGTCACTGTGTATCTTATGAATACTTTTAAGTAACTTTTGTCGGTTTTCTAAACAAGATGTATATTTCTGAATTTTAAATGAATATCATATGTAAAAACTGAAAGTTTTTTAAATCTAGATCCATGTCTGAGATTGTTGGGAAGGTCTAGTAAATATTCATCAGAACTATTAAATTTCTTAATCTAATAGTCCTTCATGCTGTAAGGAAATGTTTTAAAATTTTAGACCCGATGATCCAAAAATGTTTCTCCAGATAAAAGACCTTGTTGTAGATACTTTCTTAATAACAGTTAAAGTACTTGTTGATTATCTAGAGGAAGCCTTTTTGAGTTAATACAACGGAAAATAACTATTTTAATTGGAGATATGCACTATATTAAATGTGTAGTCCAATAACTGTTTATATGCCACTATTGATGGGAAAATTTGATTAATCGAATAAGTGCCATTTGAGACCAAATGTGTGGCTAAGATTTTATGATGCCAGTTTTGTGATCTGAATTAATTCTGTAAGAGCTTTTCACCGTTTCAGTAAATTTCAGTCTGCAGTTAATCTGTGTTCAATAAGTCAAATATTCAGTGTAATCTTTGGACTTGTTAAAATGAAGGTAACCATATAACTACTACTACTACATGTGTTCAAAACACAAATATTTATCAACATGTTGAATTGTGCATGTCATCCAAAATCATGCAAAGACGCAATACTGTACAGCTAAATGATAAATTAGAATTTTTACTAATGATAATGTTTTCAGAAATTCTTGTTAAAATTAAGTCTCAATTATTTTAAAGCAAGGAGAGATATCTAACTGATGGTAATGTTGATGCCTTTGAAAAGGATTCTTGAATTCTTCCCTTACACACACATAATGAAATGTAAAATCAGGGAAAAAGATGACAATATCATTCATTCATAATCCAATATATGTCAAATTTTTTTTGCAATTATCTTGTCGTGCAATTGTTAATTCGCTTCACAAAAAACAGGCCAACACTTGCAAGAGAACTAAGAAACTCAAAGATTTTTAAGTTTGTTTCCTAATTACTAGAGCAATCATTTATGACAGGTTCATAATGTCAACATAAAAGATGCAGATGTTTGCACTATTTCCTAAATGAAAATCCTTATTTCAGGTAGCAGTAATGCCAAAGAAATATTAAAGTTGTATTATGATACTAAAATCTTGTAAAAGTGTGCATTTCATACAGCATGTTGCACAAACCTGTCAACAGGTATTAAAGATATGAACAGTGGTTTGACATAAATGACTTTTATCAATGCATCTTTTCCACTATATCTCACAACACACATTAATAATTACTTCCAAGTTACAAGCTTTTTGATTTATGCTAATTGATATTGGTAATAGAAGAATAAAATGTATGTTGATATAAATGTGGATTCTCTGTTTTAATGCTCTCTACTTTTAATATGACATATAGACTTAATTGATAAAATCATAATATTTGGTAATTCTTTTTCCATACTGCTTTATATAATGGAAATTGCCTAATTCAAACAATAAAACTAAACTTTTAGTTTCATTTATTTTTTTCTGGAGAACTCAAAAGAATAGTGAAAAGTATTGTGAAATTTAAAAATATATATCATTCTGTGTGGTCTTTTCTTTTCAATAATTTATGTATCAAGTTAATAAAAATTAATTAAAAAATTGTTTTAATGGTGTGTATAGACTTTTTGTACAATCTTAAAACATTTTATACAGTGTTTATACAGTTGTACGAAGGAATGCATTATTTGACATAGTTCTGAAATGGAATGACTGTGAAATTAATTATCAGATTCATTGTCTGGATACTGTTAGGCATATGTAAAAGGTTATAGTTCTAAAATTATTTGTCAGATTGATTAATTTTGCTGGTAAAACAATTTGCAATGACAAAAATACAATTGCTAATATTTTCACGTATGTACAGTGCATTTCCCATGTACCTATGATGTGAAACTTAGTAACCTATGAGCTGCAAAATTGTAAGGTTATTTTAAGACATTATTTGTAAGACAATATGAATTCAAAACGAGCATTTATCGGAATGGAATCTAAAACTTCACAGGCAAAGAAATATATAACAGACTCAAATAACAGCATGCTTGGGAAGTCAGGAAGTTAAATTAATGTCTATATTTCGGAAAAGTTTGAATTTACTTTCAATGAACTTGCCACAAGGATAAGTCAATCTTATAAAGTGCTGTTATTCATAGAATGTACAGTTCTCCTTCGTTGTAAAAAACATTATGCTCAATATGGACCCATGACTATTCACATACCAGTGTAATACAAAATGAGTTGAAAGAACACAGTATGAAACTTCCTATTATGTTCTATTTTCTTCTCAAAACACGATTAATAAAAAGAAATTGATCATTCCTGCTCTAATGTTCAGAATATAATGCTGTTCTCATTATTTTGAGATTCTGTATATGCTGTGGTTCTCACTGTAACGTGGTTCAGTACATACCCAGTTGGCAGTTATAGTCCCTAACTACTTTGTTATAATGGGGAAGAGCTTTTAATTACAAACCATAAAATCCATTAATTATGCTTGTGTATTCCTAGGTAAATCATTTATGAAACAGACAACATTATTGCAGCAGCAAATTTGTTTTCTATTTATTTCACTTTACATCAAGTCATCAAGTACAACAACTATGTTTTGTAATAAAATATGTCTGTTATTGTTATAGTCCAGTTCAAGTGATGCAGCGTCAGCATTATTATTGGAAGCCACTGGACCAGGAGGTTCTGCATTGGTTATTGAGGCATTGGCTGAGAAACCAAAGAAAGCAATGCAGGAAATAGAGTCATACATCAAGAAATTAGGGTAGTGTTTTTTGTAAAAATTAAACTTATTTAGTTTTTTAGTCTTGTTTTATTTGTTTGATGTGTATTGTAAGTTTCTTTTGTGTGCAATAATTATAGGTTACTGCATTTTTATGGGAAAATATGAATGAGTTTTTCGGATAACAATACAGCATGACCTTGAGAGTGCAGTGTATCCATTCAAAAAAACGAGTTCATATTTTTCCATTCAAATGCAGTAACCTTTATGCTCATTCTTGTTTCATTACCAAAGATAATAATAAAATTCACAACCAATTATATTTAATAACAAAATTTATTATTTTATTATTCAAATAATAAAGTTCATAATCGTAGATTACTTTAATGCACAAATAATAGTATTCATGCGCATATAGCTCCTCCCACCAACTGTTAAACTTCATAGCGTACCGCACGCTCACGTGCATCAGACACATGGGGTGCAATATGAAGGTGTTAAGTATATTTTTGGCCATTTTTATTAACAGCTAAAGAAGTCAGTTTATGTGTATAACTTATGTTCAATTGTGATGACCCAGTATAGCATCTATATCTAGCTAAATCTGAATCATTTGTATCAAAAAAGTAAAAGCAGAATCTGCCAAAGCAGTTTGTATGTGTCAGTCTATAAAACATTTGCTGGTATGTGGATGTCCTTAAAATATCTGTTTTAGTTCAGTCATAAAAAAATTTTACATTAGAAAATAGTAGTTCCTTTGTACGTGGGGTTCAGTATAAAGATGTTCAATATCGTGGAATATTGCACGATTCTGACAATGTAAAATTAACAGAAAAAAGATGAGCATTTAATAATTGCTATTTTTGCTTCGTCGAAGAAGATTTGACCAGGTATGACCAGATTTCTCAAGATGCATCCTTTGCAGTAAATATCAGATTTGACTGACATTACACTTTCTAATTTGGGTCATGTACAGCCCATGTGTTACCCATATTGTAAAACGTATCTTTTTTTTTCATTATTCATTTCCAGTGTGAAAATTTGATTTTTTAGCTAGGGCTATTCTAAGATAAATGACAAATGGCATTTTTTTAATTGCGATATTCAAGTTAGAAATCATGTTGCCTGTCACGTGAAGTACCATGTGATCTAAAATTGAGGCTTAAAACAGCAATTTTCTACAAGTTCGAGTGAGTTGTATTTTAAACCTTGAGGGCTCGAGAGATTTCAATTGTTGTTGCTAGATTGTTTTTGAAGTTGATCTGGTTTTTTTATAATTTAATAATTTATTCTCTAGAAAACTAAACAAGTGTACTTTTTTATAAAATGTTCTGTGAGAAAGAAATTCAGTGGAAATTTATTCTCAAATTCTATACAGTATAAACTGATTCAATGGAAGATCTATTACCTTCAGTACAGACATCATTGCCTCCATATTGGAATTAGATCAGGATTCAAACTTGGATTCAATTAGAAATGTTTAGTAATATGACTTAAGTTTTCAATTCTAGGATTAATTTTTGGATTACTTTCACAAACCGTAAGTCTTAGTTAATATTTTTACTGTGTTTTATAGGGAAATAAATTATTTTTGTTAATATTTACAAACCTTGTTGACTTTGCTCTTTTCTTTTGTTACATTTGTACGAGCCTACACATAACATCACTAATAATAATATTAGTGCTAAAAGGTTCATAGTACACAAATTCGTCATGAACCAAATTTGAGAGCTGAACTTGCCTGCAGGCATCACTTGTCTACAAATGCCACATTTTGCCATTTTCCATAGGTATTTGCTGTAGACAGGTTTGACTGTATCTTGCAGATTGATTGTTTATTTCATGCCTGTGAGCAGGATGGTGATACTGGTTGTAAGTGTTTTGTCTGGAATCAGAATCCCATGCTCAGGTTTTTAGAGGCATGTGTTATATTTGAAACTTGAAAAGAGAACAACTTTGAATTCATTTATTTTTATGACATCAATTTGCATGCTTTTAAATTTATTAGTTGGGGAAGGAGTACTTTGTTTCACAGAAGAATCATTTTTTGTTGGATTATTAAATTCGTGCTTTGTAGCGACCATAAATTATATGAAAATTGTACCCATCCAAAAATTCTAATTCATAGTAGATAATTTTTTTCTTTCTAGTGGGAGGGTAGGTGGAGCAATGCATTGCTTTGAACGTAAGGGTGTGATCACTGTGGTGCTGCCTGATGATGTCACTGATGACAAGGTAGATATGGACAAGTTCCTGGAAGTCGCTATTGAGGTGGGGGCAGAGGATGTTGCTTTTGGGAAAGAAGACAATAGATTGACACTTCAGGTATTTTTAGCTCTGCTAATCATGGACCATGAGATGGTTGTTGTCATCCATATTCCATCAGTCCATTAGTTCAAGTTATTGCTACTCATCCTTAACTACCTAAAGGACTGCCATACACACACATTCATCGGGTTGATCCTATATAAAAATTGTGCCACTTTTAACACCTCTATTGCTACCATAGTGGCCATTGTGAAAATCTTGTTATAGCTACACTTCGAATGGATTGTCATGTGGGTTATAGGGTTTTCACAGGAAGACCGGTGAAGTTTTGTTGATCTGCAGTACAAAGGATGCTGATCTTACATTCTTTATGGCAATTTTAAATCTAGATATCAAGAATATCAAAAAAATGGTTTCAACACTTGTCAGTTAAAAAGAAGAAAGGGTCTTAATTTAGGCACCTAGAAAATTGTTGTCTGCCATTAGGGCATTGTTTCCGTTCAGGGATTCTGGTTTTAAACTGTATGTTTTGCTTCTATATACAAATTAGAAACACTTTATAAAGTAACTGAGAAGACATGCACAGAGCTTCTCAAATTTAGAGTTCCTGTTCATTTAGAATCAGTGCTTTCAAGTTGCCTAGTGGTTAGAGCATCTGCCATGGATGCAGGTGGTTGCAGGTTTGAACCCTGGCTGAGTCATACCAAAGACTTATAAAAATGGTACTAACAGCTGCCTTACTAGGTGCTCAGCATTAAGAGGTTAGTGTTAGGACTGATTGGCCTGGTGTCAGGATGATGCAACTGGGTGAACATGATGCTACATGTCTGCGGCATGATGCCCCAGTGCTGGACATCACTATAAACTGCCACACTGCAGACATCCTAGTGATATGACTGAAAAATTGTTAAAGCTGCATTAAAAATCCAAACACACACACACATTCAGAACCTCAAGGTTTTTGTCCTGGACTCAGTTTATCAGATTGGATGCTGTAGTTGAATATATTGAACTCTCACAGAGTTCTTCTGGTGGGAAACACTTAAATTCATCTAGGGCACCAGAATTGAAAGTGGCAAATTGTTTCTGTACAGTTAAATATGTGATGTTTGTTTTGCTTCAGCATCAAAAGATGACAATAAGTTTATGTCTCATGACCCTAGATGGGATTCTAAAATCAGTTGTGTATGTGTGAACTATTAGATGAAATTTAGGGCGTGTTGGTGAGATTATAAAGGAGGATATAGTAAATAATGTTTGTGTTTGTTGATCAGCAACATAATAATCACTAATATTCTGTAGCATGTCTCTGTTGTTAATATTGATCACCTATCCCACTTCAGCTTTCATCACTTTTCGTTGAAAAAATAAGAAAAGCAAGAACTTATTATCATGGTACTTAATGTATAACATTTAGATAGTGAATAACATAAACAGATAGTCCGGTTTCTTCTCTGTTATGTACCTCTTGTATCAGTTATATGAAATGGATTGTTCACACAAACTGAGGAACATGTGGATATTTGCAAAGCTGTAAATTCTTATCAAGGTCATGTATCATTTCTTTTTTTTTCATTTAGTTTGTGTTTGCATTAGGTTTTTATTAACTCTACTGGTCATAGACCAGAAGAGCTTGTGGGATGATCTATTGTCCCTTGTTCATCAGTTGATTAGCACAAGTTTTGTTATTAATACTCCTCCTACACAACTTGCCTTAAGTACACATTTATCCTATAGTCTGGTTGGTCCTAAGTGAAAATGGCAGACATCCATGTAGTAAATTTGATCATTTCTCTATAAAAAAAAAATGGAAAATCAAATCAATAGGAGTTTCACCAGAAGACTTGTTTATGATGTCTAGTTAGGTCTATAATGTACTGATCTGATATCTGATACGGCCACCAAGATTACCATTGTATTGACCAGAAATAACAGAAAACACCTGTAATTGAGTAGCCAAATGGCCATGTATCACTGTCATGAATGAAGACATTAATTGGGTTGAAGTAAAGAAAATCCAGATTTATTTGTCTTTCTTGAAGTGATTGATTTGGCTTGGTTTTGTGGGGTTGAACATCATTGTTCAGCACATGATAGGCTATACATGGCAGCCAGTACATCTTGGCAGAGGAAGACATCTGGAAGATCGCAAAAGGTACTACTGATCCACGGGAAGCTGCTGACAAGCTTCTTTACATAACCACATTGATTTAGCCTAGTCTTAAAATCTCATCTAAGAGAGATGCATAAGTTATCTGTAAAGGCGAACTGCTTAAACCACATTGCCATTTCCTTTTATTAAAATGGGTCACTGTGAGTTGTTATGATGGAATCTCAATGAGCATCTGACACATTCTGACAAATGTCAACTTTGATAACACTTTTATAACCTGCTTTTCTCTTTCAAATATATTTTATGATCAGCCATGTAAGTTGATGTTCTTGTTAAATAAACTTTGTCTAAACCACTTGAGAGAAATGTATCATATTTTGTGTATCATTTTTGCTAGAATGAGTAAGCACTTTTTGTTCCTTGATGTATCTGCAGATGATTGAGGACTCAAGCACACAATGATGAAAATGTGAAAATTTGCAGAGACTATGAGCTTTAATTTTTTTATGATTGTTTTCAAACATGTCATATTCTGCAGCTATAAGCCCAAGCCTTTGATGCAAATGGAATGAGCATCTATTTTCATTAAAGTTAAAGCTACTCTGTTTCAGTAATCATTTTCTTCACTTGTAGTTCTTAACTGATGTGAAGGAACTTCATTCTGTAAAGGTTCAGTTAGAGGGTCGCCAACTGCCAGTAGAGTCGTGTGAATACCAGTACATTCCCACCATGATGGTTAGCCTGAATCCAGTAGAAATGGAGACTGTATCAAAACTTGTAGAGAAGATTAACTCACATCCAGATGTTACAAATATCTATGACAATATTGCTGCATCATCCAACAGTTGATCTTCAGATTGCATTAGACAGTCTATGCTAATCCTCAGTATGGGTGCACGAGAGAACTGGACTTGACATCTTATCTTTGGATGGTTGCAGTGGAGTTTACATCTTTTAACAGAAGATGAAGATATATGTATCTCAAAAAGGCAATTTACCTGTTATCAGGTTTTTCTTTTAAAGATCGATGTTTCCATTTTACAGTTTTTAAGTTTAAAGATTAAACCTAAATTTTAGTCGCATTTTATTGTGTTAATATTTCTAAATATATTATGACTTTTGCAAAAGGCGTGAAAGTTAATCTTAAAATAATGTTTGTTTTTTTTAATTTAATGATTTAACTAATATGAATTTAGTTCATTCTGATTCATTTAAATAAGTTATATCTAACATTGCATGATGTTACTGCAGCTTTGTTTTCTTGAAAGTGACAAAGGGAGAGCATCTGATTGTATTTCAGACTTGAAAGTGACAAAGGGAGAGCATCTGATTGTATTTCAGAATCATTTCACTGTAATCATTACAGTTGTTAATTTAAACCTGGCATTATTTTACCTTGTTATAAACAAAATATTTGTTTGAATTTCTTCAATTTTTTTTATATTGAAAATGTTAAACAGATGTTTTCAAGGCATATAAAAAATTATGAATTTTAAAAACTTTCTAAATGATTGAAATTTACCATGATATTATATCTTATATATGCAGATATGTATGACAAATCTTCTTCAAACTTGTAACAGAAAAGTAATTCTCACATTTGTCATTAGTTAAAATGGTCAGCAGAAGAAATACACATCTCTAGCATAAGTAATAAGAGCTTGTAAGAGATTGTAATGTTTTGTTACAGGTCTGTTATTATGGACATTTATACACTGCTGGTGGACAGATTTTTTCTGATAGTTCATTAGATAGTACCAAAGAAATCTGTTAATGTGTTAGGAAAGACAGCATCTTTTTAGTACTTAATACTATGGAAATTTCTGTAATAATTGTAGTGTGTGACAGGTTTTCTGTATATGAGAATCTCATTGGTAATATTTACTTACCAAATGATGGTAAAGGTATAGTAAATGATAATTCCCCCTTTATTTTGATGTGAGTGCACTTGTTTTATGCATGCCAGTGTACACATTATGCATGAGCAACTTCCCAAAAATATGTATTTCAGACATCATATCCTTACAATTGCTGTTGATGATGTCGCTGCAAAGTTACATCTACGAATATAAAAAGTTAGCATGCCTCTAAATACATCATTCAAAACATTTAGAGACCACATTTAGAGGTCAGATTATTTTGGAATCATTACATTCATCCATCTTTGCATCCAGCAGATGATCCTATTAGCAGGGGTTTTTTTGTGGCTTGCCAGGCAGATAGTACATCATCATCTAAATATTTGCACACAGACGAATCACTACAATTGTTATATGAGATATTGCCCATTTTGACTTGCAGCAGACTTAAGACAAAATGTTGTGAATGCAGTTTTCATTAGGATGCCATGAAACTTCATAAATGATATTGCCCTCATCTTAAGATATGCATGTGGATGATGGTCCCAACAGTTTTATTAGAATTGTTGCTGCCATTGTCTTTTACCTGAATGCAGTGTATCATACAATCATGTGAATGTAACTAGTCCGAAAGTTTTAATTGATTGCTGTCCATCTTATAGGTATCATCTGAAAATGCATATATCAATAGATTACAAGTGTTTTGTAGTTTTTTATTAAGAGTTATTGTCCTTTTTGACTTGCATCTGGATGTAGATTATGATACAATCTTGTGAAGACAACTAGTTACAGATTTAACTTGGTTACCAAGAAATTTGTTAAATATCTTTTTATTAGTTATAACCCTTTTTGACGGAGAGCCCAATATAATGATAATGAAATCTTGTGATTGTAATTAGTCTCTCAGTTTTCATAGAATCACCATGAAACTTTATCATCCATGTTGACATAGTTTTTGTTAGAGTTATTGCCCTTTATATCTTGCAGGTGTATGCATTGCATGATAGTCTTTTCTGACCTAACTAGTCCAGCATTTTGTAATGAATTAACTTCATAAATGTTGTATTTGATAATGCACCTATCATCAGATCACAATGCACCATCGATTTTGTTTGAGTTATTTTTTACTTGGCGCTTGCGTTTGGGGTTTCTTAGTTTTGAATTTTTGAGATACTCATTTTTCTTTTTTTGTTGTACTTCACATTATTATTTGTAGGTTTGCATCTTTGTTGTGCAGTTGTGAAAATCCATTTAAAATTTAAAATTGCATACTACCATTATATGATGTGCTAGCAGATCTTGATCTGTGTCATTTTGTTTGGGTTTTTTTTTTCACAAATTTGAATGATTGATGCAGACATACATAAAAATTCCAGTGCATCACACATGGTGTTCAGCAATATGTTGACCCATAATTCAATTTCATAATTGGGGCCCCGAGTGGCCTAGTGGTCTAAAGCACTGTCAGTTACAGATCACTGCCATCTCACCTCTGTCTTCGTGTGTTCGAGTCTAGGATTCGTCGAATGTGGATATGTGAGAAAGCTTGGCAGTAGCTTCTCGTGGGTTGGTGGTTCTTTCCGGTGATTTCCCGGTTTCTTCCTCCACCATTAATACTGGCCGCCATGAATAGCCTATCGTGTGCTGAGAAATGGCGTTAAGCATAACAACAACAACAACAATTTCATAATTGTAAAGAACAAGTCTGTACTGAATGTATATATGGTATGTCTTCATTTAAGTTGTATTATCTTGAGACATAGAAGTATTTAGTACAGTTTGTAATCTTTTATCTTCATTACCAGTGCAGCAACAATGATTGTGTGTTAGGACACCAGTACTACATCATATATTCATTCTGAACACCATTATGAATGATATCCAAATTTGTAGATCAGTGAATTCTCAGGTTAGCCTCATTAAATTTAGTTGAAAGTAACTAATTTGTATCACATCAGAAATTTTTCAACACTTTGAATCTGCATGGAGTGAAACACGTCTGATGGTAAAACAGGATGGTCTTTCTGCATCAAATTTTTCAATGCTGCCGTGAGATGTGGAAAAGTTTACTTGTTTGTTAAATAAAAGATCAGCTTTACTATTTTGCTATATTTGACCATAATGTTGTAGTCTCCTTATGATTCTTTTTGTTACCAACTATAACTTCTAGAACTTGGGATGAACATGTCAGATTACATGTACACAGACAAATCGTTTTTCAGCACATATATAAAACGAATGATGATGCACTGTAAGTTAGTATGAATTATAATTAAATAATGTATTCACAAAATGAATTTGATCATTTTAGCTAAACTTGGAGACATTGACATGGAAATTAAGTGGAAGCAGATGTGAATGTATTTCTTAATGCTGTGTCAATGGAACTGCAGAAATACCTGTAATTGCAGAGACATTTTCACCAATAAAAAAAAATGTGTCCATCATTAATCAATCTCACCAAACGCCATTGATAAAACACTTAATGACTAATAGTTAACAAATCGAAGCATCTCTGCTCAATTGCAAAAAGTCACAAAGTGCTTGATTATCAGTGTTGGTCTGGAAGTCAAGTGCTTGCATGATCAGATGGTGTTACGATTGTTACCGGTTTCATTACACTCACTTCACTATCTGTGCACATACACATATGTACACATTCCTGCTCTTGAGCAGATTTTTTCCAGTTGTTCAGTATTTTCAAATATTTTTCAAATATTTTCAAATATTTTCAAATGTTCAAGTATTTTCAAATTCAAAGAGTTGATAAGAAAAAGTAGAGGGTAAATGAGGGAAAGTAGAGAGATAAGAGGGAAAGAAAGGAAATAAAAGGAGTTTTTGGATGTGAAATATTACCTCTTATAATTAAAATATAAGCAAATCGACAATTCTAGAAATGGTTGTCCTGTATAATTAGTTTTATATCTTGCTGTCATTTAAATTTAGTTTTATGCCTATTATCTACTGTGTGTATTTAATCCCACACATGGTCTACCCAAGAGCTGATTATCAGCTAATAATTATATCACTTATTTACGTTTTGGTACCTAGGAGAAAATATATAAACCCGGTTTGACCCTGGACAAAGATCAAAACTAATAGATTAATAATGGGTCAATAAAGAAAAGAATATTATCAGATTGATTTAGTGAATTAAGTGGGTCTAGCATATTGAATCCTTTAACTAAAGGAAATACATTTAATCCTGTGGACAAAACATGCTACTGTCCATTTATTTCTGATACAGTTATCTTTGGAAGTTGATGTCTGCAATTTTTAAAAAATACATTTTAGTACTGAAATTTAATGAGAAAGTTTTGTTATAAATCATAATAAAGTGAATTAACTCTAGCAATAAACTGTTGATAGTTTGACTTGTGTTATCTTTCTTAAATTCCATGTAAGGCCTACTTGACACTTTACCAATATATGTTGTTAATGCCTTTATCTGTTCTTGTTGCAAGAATCACATTATGTTTCATAAATCCATAAAGACCCTTTTCAACAATAGCGTGTCAATTTTTACAGTATGTGTTCTCGCTTCAATGATTAGTTTTAGTAGGATGGAAATCTTTGTCAACGAATTTAACTTTGTTTACAAACTTATATTGATATCATAGCTTGCACTGGGTTGGGCTGGTGATAAGTGATGACTCAGTTTCACCAGGAATTTGAAGAAAAAAAATAAAACAATTTAATCTCCTTGGAAACCTTGGTTTGTGATAGAATTATTAATCCCATTCAGATTTTGTGCATTTCTTATGCTTCAACTGCTTGCATTGAGGACATCACGATTCAGTCCTCCATAAGTCCTTTTGTTCATCCCAATAAGTTATTTTTAGCAAGATTACACAAATAGCATATTTGCATGCATATAGATTCTCATGTGTGAGCATATATGTGTCTCTTATATCTCTCTCTGTCTCTGTATATATATATATATATATATATATATATATATATATATATATATATATATATATATATATATATATATATATATATATATATAATTTTTCAGAGCAATCTCAGTAAAACCAGAACCTCTTTTTTAAATCCAAATCTTAAAGAAAGATTATTTGCTTCAGCAATTTGAAAAAAAAGTTTTGTGAATAATTGGCTGGCTTGTCACATATTGTTAATAAGGGCAATGAATGTGCAGATGAAGTTGCCTTGCAATCAACCATCTCCAGGTTAGATTCCTTCTACTGACATCAAATAATATATAAATTGGTATGTTCTGTATGCTTTACAGATATGACTGAAATATTATTAACACTACGTTAAAATCCACATGCACTCTGTGGGCAAACTGCAATGAGAAATCCTTAAACATTCTTTGAAATATCAAAGCCATTAATTGGAGAGGGGCAGCCCTTATACAGATCAAATCATGTAAATGAGATGGTATTGTGATGATAGCCTATGGATACACTCGAGTGTTCATTGGATGCCTTCTAAGCATGGACAACTACCAGATTGATTAATTTATTGTATTTTTACAGTGTATCAGCAGTGTTGGGCTTTATAGTGTCATACAATAGGTTATATCTAAAATTATTTAAAAGAGATTATTGACCAGTGATATAAATATCAAGCAATTAAAAGCAAAATGATGAAATGGTAAGGGTAATATATAAAGCTTCACGATTAATGTGGAATGTAAATGGTGCATGTTAATGAAGATTTAGATAAAAAGGTATTGAGTATGAAGAACGGTATATACAGTACATATAAATACTTAAGGTGATAGCATAAAAGTTACATCTTGGAATAAATGTTTACTGCTTTCAAGAATTTCAAAATACAGATGTTTATTATATCAAAAAGCTCATTCGTGTCATGCACATTGTAGTACTGATCACGCATAGGTTGTAGGTCCAATCAGTCTATCTTAAAGTGTAGGTCCAAACACTATCAATAAGTGTTTAACAGATAATGGTTCATTGCAAGAAATACAATATGGTGGATTTTTGCCTTTCAGCATGTGAGAATGGCTTATGTAAGTATGAGTAAAACAAATGGTGCGGGAAGTTGTTGAACCAGAATGTCTAGTTCATTTGGTACTAGGTTGGTGTTTGGTGGTATAAAAAAGAACTAAAGGTAATCACAAGGTGTAGAGGGACACTGATAGCAAATGGCTTGCAAATTTGTGTTTAAAGGGATGATGTTATGAGGGGCTAAATCGTTCACAACCACAGAGGCCCTGTCAACATTTTTAAAGTAGGTGTTAAATAGGGAGTAGTTTTTAAGTGAGATGTCCGTATTATTCAAATATGTTTCCAGCAGGCATAGAACTGCAGGATAATGTTCATTTAGAAGCTGAAGAATATCACTGTAGTTGGTTTTAAGTCTTCGACAGTTCCATTGTATGATATTGTTCTTTATTATAAGCTTAAAGTGGAGATTATGGAACTAGGTTAGACCTTTCGCTGGTTGTTTTTTTTTCTGGATGAAGTATGGGGGTAAATTTTTTGGCTGTAGATTTGGAGACACCCTGAGAACATGGAGCTGTTTCTGCTGCATCAATGTCATCAAAATCGCCAAATCTATTGTGCAGCCTAATGACCCCTTTTGTTGCCTGTTTGTTTCTTTTCATACTTTTTTTAGATTTATGTAATGGGGGGGGGGGTGCTTGTTGCAAGATGCCCTATGGATCTCCTCTAGTTTCCAGGTCTCGCAGTCCTTAGAACTGGCATGGTGACCTTTGCCACAATTTATACAATGGGGGTTCGAGCCGCAGTCCGCTTCTTGATGGCTGGTTTCTCCGCATTGGCTAAATACAGGGCTTTTGGAGTGTCTCTTCGTGGAGACTCTTCTTCAGACACTTAAAACAACGTAGAGGATTTGGAATATACACTTCAACTTTAACCTGCAAAAAGACAACTTTTATTACCTTAGGTAGTGTTGGTGTATTAAAGATATGTTTGATGGTGTTCGTGTCTTGCAATTGTGCACAGCGTTTGATAAGAATTTGACGAATTTCAGTAACGCCTTGAGTCCTCATTCCCTCGACGATTTCATTATCGTTGATCCCTGCCTCTCGGCAGCGAATGATACCTTTGGATGAGGTGAGTGTCGAATGAATAAAAGTAGTAACTGGAATGTCATCAAAAGTCTGAATTTACTTGATATTTTATGGTTGTTCTTTGCGCTCACATTGAACGAAAGGCCACTTTTGTAAAGATAACTCCTGATTGACCCGTTGAGCCATCACCTTCTATGAAGTCTTCTAAGAGTAGGAGAAGGAAAAATAAAGGGATACACAGTAGGGGCAATGGTGGTATCAAGAGAGATACATGGAGAAAGAGAAAGTGAGCGAGTAGATTAAGATCACTTAGGGCTTGGCATGATCAGCCAATTAGTCGAGACCGGGCCCTCCTGACCGCCCGTCTAGAAGAAGCAGAGGCCAAGGTAGTGTACTGCATTGGAAAGCCTTTGCTAACTTACGAGGATCCTTTCCTCCCCTGACACGGGACCCTACCCACGTCAAATATGTTGCCTTTGCTTAGTCGCCTCTTACGACTCGTAGTGAGGACACGTCGGGCCAATTCTACAACCCCGGACCCGTCTTCTGACTGTGAACATTGACTTTCACCTAGTGAGACAGACGTTTTGCGATCTGAATTCGGAAAGAAACTTTATAATGATCTACCACCAGAAAAAAAATTGAAACATTTTTGAAAATGCAGTTTATTTGAGAAAGTTTTTCCCTTTTATTTTGGGCCTTTTCCCTTTAATTTTATTTTGCATACTTTTACAGATTTTTTTTAAGATCTGAACATTTTATATTTTGAAGTTCTTCGCGTTTGCATCAACTTAGAAGGGTTTATCTTTTTCGCATATTTAAAAGTATATTTTTATAGTTCTTGATATTTATGCATTAAAATACCTTTTATTCAGCTGTTTGTATCCATTATTGTGCTGATATGCTGTTAAACCTTGTACATATATACATTCACTAAAAGACAAGGTTACGAGGCTTGTTATTTGGAGATGACCCCCAGGTGGTAGGGATACACAGACCCAACGTGAAAATGAATTATTAATTCTTATGAACGCCAATAAAAATGTTCGATTCTTTAATGGATTAAAACATTGCTAAAATATTCTTGTTTGACAACAGGATGATTTATGTTTAGAAATGTTTTAGTTTTCTGAATTATTGAGCCTAATTTATAGGTACCCGTCACAGTTTGCATAGTTTGCGAGCCACTGAGGTTACATTGTGATTTCATCTGGGATAATCATGAAATCCCTTTCCTGTATCGTTTGTTTTGCATAATGTTGAAAAAAATAGCTGCTTAAAATAGCCGATTGGTTCATACAGGTGACCTTTACAGTAAAGTTGGATAAATTATTGAGAGATACGCTTGAGAAAATTGTAATATCCTATTTTTTAAAAAAAGCTAGATAATTATGTCAGGCTCGCAAAGCAATCCTAGTGCATGGATTGATGATGTCAGTTCATCTGCCAAACTTGTATCAATAATAAAGTTAGGGTTTATTTTTAAGTCATTTTCTCACACCTCGGCTCAAGGATTCAACATAATTTGATATTTGTATGTGTCATGTAGAGTGGTACTATACTTTCCAGTGAAAACAATTAGATCACAGTGCTATAATTCACTGTCTTTATACGATTTTGGTCAATGTTGGCATTTAACTAATTTCCTTGGTCACCATTGCTTGCTTGGTCATATAAGTTATGTAATTATCAAACTGTAATAGTAAATCTGTATCACAGTGACATATATACAATGTTTTAGGTATGTGTGTTTACCGTTATGTTGTACTCTTTTCTCTTTGGTAGTTTTAGCTTTTGTGTCTAGGTCATTGTCTCGGACACCGTTGCACTTAGCTGGTATTTAGAAGTGGCAATCTATGTCTCGTTATTTTTTTAAAATAATGTATGTACTTATTTGTTTTACTTTTGCTTATTTTAATGGAAGTTGTAACACGTTATGGTCTTTATCATACTGAGGAAACGGAACCAAAGTGTTTTTCCAAGGATACAATAAGATAGTCAACTTGGGTAGGCCTGAGCGGGTATTGAAGCCCAGAACCCTAGGGTTATGAGACCAACACTCTGCCAACTAAGCTATCGCGTATCTCCCGCCCAGACCTAACTAACATGCAAATATTGGTACCCTCTAAATCAAAACGAATTTTCAGTATTTATAGTTTTAAATCCGGTCATACCGCCGACAGCGGTTTATTTGTGTCGGAAGAAAGTGCCTCCAACCCGCTTTAACAACAGCAAGAATAAATTTCAAATGTGTTGATTACCAGTTAGTACATCATATGTAAAGCAATTTGGCCATTATTTCTGCAGGCTTTAAAAAACGTGGAAAAAATAAACATTCACCTGGAATTGGGGAAAATGTAAATATTATGTCTGCTATAGGCTGGAACTTAGTATATTTATCATGATGTCCATCCATCTATCCGTTTCCTATTATTGTCCATGCAATAACTTACGTTCATCATCATATACAGTGACCCAACTTTGTGGATGTCTAACACGTGGGATAAGAAAGATGCTTGACAATTTTTTTAAAAAAAATGGCTATCGGTCAAAGCTACTGTTACTCGAAGAATAAAAATGGTTTCTGCACATTAGATCTACACCATAAACCTGGACCGAACATTGTGGATGACATAGACATGGGATAAGAATAAAGTCAGTTTCCTTTGGTCAAAAGGTCAAGGTTATTGACTCAAAGAAGAAAAATTATTTCAGCGCAATGACTTTAGTTATGGATAGCTTGCACTTTTTTGTAAGTCTTTAACTATGTAGTTAAAAGGTCAAAGGTTAAGTCTCAGTGACTGAAAGAAAAATAAATGTTTCAGCACAATAATATGTATCAAAAGTAAACATTACTGACTGAAAGAGGCCAGATTTTGAGATCTAAAGGCCAAGTCCATTGCGCCTCAAAGAAAAACAGCTTTTCAGAATGTCTTTTAGTTTAGAGTTAGCTTATTGAACAAACTTTGCGGATAGCTTGCACTAACAGTAATAAAGAAATGTTTTCGGATTATGGGGTCTAAAAGTCACTGGAATCGTAGTTCTAAGGTGACAATAATATAATAATAGTTTCTGCACAGTATATGTATGTATGTATGTATGTATGTATGTATGTATGTATGTATGTATGTATGTATGTATGTATGTATGTATGTATGTATGTATGTATGTATGTATGTATGTATGTATGTATGTATGTATGTATGTATGTATGTATGTATGTATGTATGTATGTATGTATGTATGTATGTATGTATGTATGTATGTATGTATGAAGACCGCATACATTTAGCCAAGGACCATCATGGAGGACAGTTGCTTTATAAATGCCAGTCAACCATGCCCTATTAATGCCGATTAGGCTTAGGATTTGCCATTCATGGTGTTCGTGTTCAAATTTTAAGTAGTTTAACAATCTCTAAGAGAGAAATAAAAGATAGTAAAAAAAATGAATATCTAAGTTTTAAAATGATGTATTTACGTAAACAGGAATCGCTTGGATGAATACAATTTAAAGAATAAATTGGATTGTGCAGACAGAAACAAACCTGATTTATTGATTGAGTAGAGGCTTAAAACAAAAATAAAAAAATAACTGTTGTTTCTATCTACTTAATGAATAAAACAAGTAAATAAGAAATAATAAACATGTTTTGCATGCTAAACAAAAGATATTATTACACAGACACGCACGCATATATATATATATATATATATATATATATATATATATATATATACATACATACATACATACATACATACATACATACATACATACATACATACATACATACATACATACATACATACATACATACATACATACATACATACATACATACGCAAGTATTACACATGATGGTTCAGTAGAGAAAACTAAAAGCTGCTGTGCTGTTTTCATACTTATGGCACTCAATTTTGATACATCAATTTTGACATCAATTTTTATACATACATACATACATACATACATACATACATACATACATACATACATACATACATACATACATACATACATACATACATACATACATACATACATACATACATACATACATACACACACACACACACACACACACATACATACATACATACATACATACATACATACATACATACATACATACATACATACATACATACATACATACATACATACATACATACATACATACATACATACATACATACATACATACATACATACGCAAGTATTACACATGATGGTTCAGTAGAGAAAACTAAAAGCTGCTGTGCTGTTTTCATACTTATGGCACTCAATTTTGAACCCATTCAGTCTGTTGTGGAGTCTTTTTTTAGCATAGGTTAGTGTTATTAAATTCATCAACAAAAGTAAATAATATTCGGATTTTTAGTTCGAGTTGAAGATTTTTGCGACTTATTTGCCTGTATTTCACGATCCACCATGCATGGAGCATTACGGAAAACGTCTGGGTTTTCAATTTCCGGACGACGCATTCTTTTTACAAAGATATAAAGAACGATTGTATCACGTCTTGTCTAAGTCAAGAATATCAACTATTTTCTGTGTGTGTGACTGTTAGATTTATTTGATCGAACCAAAAGCAGCAACACTTCTGAAATTAAATCAATTTAATGTCTGGGTTGGCTGTGGGGATTTTTTTGGGTGGGGTCTTAACAGCTGATTATAAGTGGTGTATATGTATAATGACGGGAAGTATACTTTTGGATTTATTTAGTTACTGGTTAGATTGGTATTTGGTATAAATAAATGATTGAGAATTTTGAGAAAATGTATGATTATTTCAGTCTGAAGATCAAATGTAACCATTTGTTTAAAAATTGGAATAAACTTGGAACAATTTACATCATCCACTCTTTACAGGTATGCCTTGGTTTATTTATTACATTCAAGATTTTACGGTTAATAAAGTTGTTTAATAAATATGGAATCCATGTATCTGTATCGCACACCCATACGGGATATATTTTAGTGTGAACTTACCACAGTAGAGCTAATGTATATAATAAATCCAACCTCTAATACGTTTTTCAGATATTGTTTAGCTCTACTGTATCAATTGAATTCAAAACAAGTTCTGGTTTAGGAAACTTTCACACTTTAAATAGTTATCGTATGGGCGTGGGATACAGAAACTATAAAATACGTATAATACAGAACGACGTTCCTGTTTTATCATTAAGATTGGCCAAGGAGCTGGACGTATCCGTAAGCAAACGTATTCTTTCTGGTGATTCAGAATATAAAACATGCACGCTTGTCTATGATTGCTATATGGTCGGTATTTTGGCCCATTGCTTAAATAAATGATTATAAAAAGTGGCGTTGTAAAACCGTAAAAATGTTAAGTTATCAGAAAGTGACTCACGCACACTCCTAAAGATGTCAGAATGATGAAAGATGCGCAATGAAGTCTGGATATCATTTTGACATCATTGTGTCGATAAAATTCATACAAAGGTACCAGTATAAATAAAAAGTCTGGAATAAGGAGTTCTATATTCCTAAAATTCTGATAAAATTTTCCTTGACCAAAAAGTAAGTGACTCACAAACTGATCAATACCACCTACAAGCAAATGTATGCAACCTACGGAACAGGTTATTATAAGCTTAACTAAAGTGGTTTTCTCATTCGAATCACAGAGTTTGACAATAACAAATGTAGCTACAAGTTCAATGGTCGAAAAGATCAACTGATGATACATTTGTTCATAATAATCATCGTTATAGTAATTGAAAACAACCCACCAAGAGTAGTAATTGGCATAGATGTCGCTAACAAAAACGGCAAACATTTTCCAGCGTAGCCTTGACTGTAACCATAGCGACATAATGTGTTTCAGACACTCTAAGAAGATCAGGACGAAGACAAGCGTCAGAAGCCAGATCTTGAAGGTTTGAGGTGTGGCATTGAAATACAAGTGTTTGTACTTGATATTCCCTGGATCCTCGTATGTTCCTGGAAATCAAAAACAAATATTCAGTCAAATCTATTGCCCTTCATTTCGAGTTGGCAGATAGACGGAATAAAAAATACATAACTTTTCTCTCTCCACTTGTAAAATCTAGACTATTCTTTATCGATGACTTGATTATACATGTTACAAGTTTTGCTATAGATATCCTAATTACATAAAGATTTCCTAATGCAAATTTGCAGCATATGGCATCAATTTAGGTTTGGGTTATCGACCAACACCAATAAATAAATAAATAAAATTTGGTCTTTCTTAAAAGTTTAAATATAGCCAACAGCAATTTGGAATTTCCAGCTGAGAATCATACATGTAAACAAGAAGGGTATGCAGGTTACACGATGAAATGTTAAACGATAATGAGGGCTATTGCATATTAGGAGTGCATGACAAACCCATCTATGCAGTACACACTTGGTTTCGGAAAAAAAAATGTCTACATCATTAAAACAGTTTCCGGTGACATTTTTGTACGTTGAGGTGTAGTTTGTAAAGATTCATCCATCTTTGAAAATTGGTATTTCACCGAACATTTCTCGTAGGAGGCTGTATAGGTGGGGAAGAAGAGCTAGGAGTTCTTTGGCGCTGAAATATTTTCTGTACCCGCTCCCTGTATCATTCATAGGTGAAAATCTAGGAAAATATCATGTATAGCAGTTATATGATTTAACGTTGCACATTGAAAATACAATATTCTAGGTTTGTTATTATTAAAAGCTTTAAAATCATTCTTTCGATCATGTATCATATTCTTTTATTGTATTACGATTTATAACCTCTGGCGAACGAATTATTACGTGGATTTCTGTTTCTTCCAAAAACATGATATTTTGTTTAATTTATTGTAATGGTCATATTTCTTATTGGATTCAAATTGAATGAGGCTGTAGACAAGGAGATAGCTTATCACCATGCCTATTTATCACATGACCAAGAAATATCACTCAATTAAAGATTCATCAGTGAATGACAAAGAATATTTAATAACCTATTCTTTAGAAGACGCATTTTCCCTAGACTTCTCCGATTGAACAGGAAGAAAAAAGGTCGTTTAAATCTGCACTATATTTACTCCTGTTTTCTCTAAAGTTCTGGATCTAAGTATTGATGTAGACAATACTAAAACAGTTAGGGTTGGAAGCCAAGTCATTAGCAGTAAAAACGACTGGTGCGTTTAATTAATGAGTACAGTTGGGACTGATATGAATTTGCACATGTGGGAGTTGCAAAACAAACTTTGGCAAAAGGATAAGTATGTATTTTGAAGGAAAGGAAAAGAAGATGAAACGTCAAGCTATAAGGTGACACAAATGATCGTTTACAGTAATTGGAAAACAAAAGATTATTAAAATAGTTTTGATAATTTTGCAAAATTATCCACTTATTGAAAGTTTTGGTGGACTCAAATGATCAGAGGATTTTGAATAATATTAACACTTTATGCTTGCCTTTGTATACCGTGTCAAAACAGTTACATGTACAATTTTCTTTGTTGTCTACAAGTGTCTTGTCAGGGACCCAGAATTTCAAGTGAATAATACCTATAAAGAAAAGAGCGAATATATATATATATATATATATATATATATATATATATATATATATATATATATATATATATATATATATATATATATATATATATATATATATATATATATATATATACATACATACATACATACATACATACATACATACATACATACATACATACATACATACATACATACATACATACATACATACATACATACATACATACATTGTATATTGTACAGACATGGGGGGCACATTGGCATTGGAAAAAATTAGCTGTTATTTTCTTCTTTTTTCTTATTTCCTCACTGCGCAACTACATCACAGTTCAAAAACAGTTTCTCGTTTTCAATTACATTTCAACTGCTGGATGGAAAATATTATTACTGTTATATACATCAATCGGCCAAACTGTACATTTAAGTGCTTCATCAGCCATCTCTCTCTCTCTCTCTCTCTCTCTCTCTCTCTCTCTCTCTCTCTCTCTCTCTCTCTCTCTCTCTCTCTCTCTCTCTCTCTCTCTCTCTCTCTCTCTCAATATATATATATATATATATATATATATATATATATATATATATATATATATATATATATATATATATATATATATACTCTCAATATATATATATATATTCTCTCTCAATATATATATATATATATATATATATATATATATATATATATATATATATCTGAGTTTATTCTATATACTCTCTCTTAATATATATATATATATATATATATATATATATATATATATAGAGAGAGAGAGAGAGAGAGAGAGAGAGAGAGAGAGAGAGAGAGAGAGAGAGAGAGAGAGAGAGAGAGAGAGAGAGAGCTATATGAAGCTTGCTGATTTCCTTTTAATGAAAAATGTATGCAACGAGTGGTATATCATTGATAAAGCGTACATACTGTACATCTAATTTATTTATATCACATACAATACATATATTTGACCTTTTAACGCACATATGATTTACTACAGACAGCCATGTATTGACCTACTCCATGAACTCTTCACATCCCCAGCGTGTCCGCTACAAAATGTAGTTCTCTGCCGTAGTGGCATTTTACAATCACCTCTGTATATTGATTAGTTGATTGTATTCTTTTCTTGGTTTCTATTTTTCTCCGCATTGATTAAATCAATATAATACACACTTATGATTTAGACATTAAAGATGGTTTAAATAATAAATGTAGAGCAATACCAACACTTGCATATCTAAACCATTCCAATGAAAACAATGCCATTCACCTTCAGGCGCACGGAAATTGATGTGAAATAGAAACTAAGCCAACAGACGCACCAGCAAGAGGTAATTAAAATATTTTAATATATTTACACTTCATCTAAGTTATTATTTTGTACAACTGACTCCTCTCTCTCTCTCTCTCTCTCTCTCTCTCTCTCTCTCTCTCTCTCTCTCTCTCTCTCTCTCTCTCTCTCTCTCTCTCTCTCTCTCTCTCTCTCTCTCTCTCTCTCTCATCGTAACAGGATACGGGCTAAAATCTATGAAATTTCGAACGTTGAACAATATCTTGAACTTATGAATGATGGTAAAAGTTAAGTCACACCTACCAAGCGATGAGAGAGAGAGAGAGAGAGAGAGAGAGAGAGAGAGAGAGAGAGAGAGAGAGAGAGAGAGAGAGAGAGAGAGAGAGAGAGAGAGAGAGAGAGAGAGAGAGAGAGAGAGAGAGAGAGAGAACACTTAAGCGAGGAATTTACTGGTTTGCAACATTGTGTCATGAATAAACACTGTTGACAAACCCAAAAAGTGCATACGAATGCTTAGGACGTAATATACTCTTTTAGGTTATTTCAAGGTTTTAACCCAGCCCAAATTTCTTTTCTCTCTCATTCCATGTTTCTTCGCAGTTTGTCCGTTATGCTTGAGAGGAGAGAGAACAGAAAGCAGAATGGATTGTGATGAAAATGTGTACCATATTAAATTTATTTAGAAAACGGGGATTATTAATATTTTTTATCATTATTTTTCATGTCACTAGTGAATAATTTGTGGAAATTGATCATTGATCTAGAATAGAATCAACTGCAGACGCTCGCGAGAATGTTTATATATTTGTATAATTGCCACATGGGCGTATCACAGTTTGATATACACTAACCTCTTAATGCCAAGCGAGGCGGCAGTTAGTACCATTTTTGTAAGTCTTTGGTATGACTCGGCTGGGGTTGGAACCTACGACCTCCAGCATCAAACACTGTAACCACTAGGACACCGGAGCGGTTGGGGAAAGAAAGAAAACATTCGTAGGAAACCATTATATTTATTGGTTTTGGTATACTTTACAGAATCCACTAGAAGTTTATTAAAAGATATAAATATATAAACATTTTAGAACCATAAATATATAAACTTTTTAAAACCAAACAGGAAATATTAACATATTGGCACAAGCCAGTGGTCTTTTGCCTGACCGAGCGGTGTCAAAACCTTGGCGCGAATCCCGCTAGAAGTCATAAGTTTACCACATATTTCCAAAGACTTCTACACAACTTTATTTGTAAGTTGGAAAATCCGACGTGTCCATTCTTACATAAATTTTGCTCTAATCAATGTAAGACCACATTTTTTACAACCTGCCAAATAACCCTCAACAGCTCATCCGCATAGTTCTCTACATTAACTTTCCGTTCCGCTAGTAGTTCACACCGTAGAAACTCTACAACTATCCCTAACACGGGGACTATTTTAACTGCTCACCTGAGGCTATTCGATCTACCTCTTCAAGGCACATCACACCAGTAAACCTACATCACATTTGCCACTATGGCGACACAAACGGTATATTCCGAGTCCTTTCTCATTTATTCCATTGTGTAATTTACCGGTTTCCTACCATAAATACTGCCGTTGCAGTCACAACACCGATGTAAGTTTTATAAAGTGCTACATCACTAAGGCTCATTCATGCGGATTGGGTCTGAGTTCGCTACTCATTGACAATGGCATCTTAGAAACTCACGAACACTTTCTCTCCGAGACGTTTGCTCCTAATAATTATCTAATTATTTCGTGCTAAGAAATATTTCTCATTGCACCGAATTCAAATAATCAAAAATGTAATCAAACAATCCTACACATTGTTTAAACTAAATGGGTATCTCCTTAATTTTATTACAATATCAAACAAATCATATTTAAGTACAGTAACCAAAACAATATTTGGGGAATAGACTTAAATAGTAATCTACATACTAAGATCAATGAAAGAAAATGAAAGTACGGCATAAAACGTAGCTGGAAAATATGGAAAATATACATCCAAAGTGGAATAAGATATGGAAAATGCGGTCAGGAATACACACAACTTATTAGCAATCTGTGATGTGTACATACCTGGACATTCATGGTTAATAGATGAATATGCACATAAATGATATGTTATAATCAACACACCGCTCTGCCCAATGTGCGGAAAGTGATTTAATAATACCCATGTGATCATATACGCTATAACTGGCGTGCGATAAAGCTATTCAGTTCTTACTCATCACAGACCCAATATCGAACTACATAGGTTTTGAAAATTATGTGACAGCCTCCGCGGGATGGTTAGCGATCATAATCCTTACCGAGTAATGTAAAAGGTTGACTGAATCTCATTACACAACCCATACATGTACTTACTCAAGCGTAAATTGTTTTAACATTGTATGTTTGATCTGTCTGTCGATACAAATGTTCAGTCCTTTATTTCTGCTGCACACACCTGGTTTCGAACTACTAAGATTTCTTCTAGATATTTTTTAGACGTAATGAATCGAACGCTTGTTTGCAATAACATTACTATAGTAAATCTAAAATTATTTAAAAGGGAAAACTAATAAATACAAAACCGCATTCGATTTTAGTTCCGAGTTGGGGATAGACTAAGCAGTTGTTTCCGACAGTAGTATATGGGGACGCTATGGCCCCAAAAGCACAAAGAAGGAAAATCATGCTGGGACGATATGGCCCCACGATTGTTCCAAAATAATGGCACACCCTGGGACGATATAGCTCCAATGGGAATTTTGTATTAGTGACTAGCACACCCTGGGACTGTATAGTGCCAAGAGGTATGACATCACGGTACTGGACACTAGGTAACCGTGTAGCAAGGAGCTGACCTAGTTTGACCTAATTACGCACAGCTAGCACTACGACTCTAGGATGGAACATATACACAAAAATACATATATAATAGAGACATAGAAATATAGATAAACACAGATAGAGATATGGCAACTACTTTGAAAATTATAATCTTTTCGGGTATGGAAAGTTGCCCTGAAAAGGGTCGTTGTTTGTTATGTTAATATTATGCCGTTAACATACAGGACATCGCTTTGCTCTTTTCTTTCTCAAATTCTCAAAGATTGTCTTAAACTGAATCTCACTTCTGATCCAAAGATCATAGTCCGCTTGAAACAGCCTTGTCTTTTCACAAAACATCTTCTTTTCCAAACAGTGGAACCTTTAATCCGGATGACAGTCCATTTTGTTTTCACATACATGGGTAATTACGTACGGAAAAACAGTGATGATACCCAAGTTGAGGATTCAATGTCGATCAACATCTTCTTTGTGACGAGAACAGATGAAGGAAATGAAGTGAGCCTCGTTTATTTATAGGGGAAGACCGGATCGAAACGGATTCAAATGGTTGACGAATCCCAACTCAAGTTACAAAATTCAGTCTCTTCGCGAAGTCTGTCTTCCAATCCTAAGAGGGCTACTGGTGACGTCACAATCTCTATATACGTGTGCTAGCGTTTGTACGCAGGGAAAAATGCGACATTGTTTGGTTTAACATGACGGAACCTTAGTAGACAATGATTTGGGGTGCACCGGCTGTGGAGACGAAAAGCAATGGAATAGCAGCGACTACTAAAGTAAAGACAGTGCAACTTCCAGAAGATTTTGATTTCAACTGGGATTTAGTAGATTTTTTTCTCTTCGCAAGAATTTGTACCGGCACCTTCTCCAATTTCTCATTCTTTACCACTAGTCGACGATTTTAGACAAAGACAAAGACAGAAAGAAGAATTAGAGACATTTTTACATCAACATAAAGAGCCAGAACAGGTTTTTCTCCTTGAATGAGAAGAAGATGCAAGAAGGAAACGACAGGAAGAAGAAGAAGCAGTGAAAAAGAAACAAAGTCTAGGAGAGAAAGACAACAGTGAAAGTCAAATGGTTACGATACTCTTGGACATTTTAGCTAAGTTAAGAAGTCTGAAACAAATGTATCAGACTTCTATATAACAACCTAAGAGAAAAAGACCTTCTCGAGCCAAACAGCCTAACCCTGTGACTACACCAGAGATACCACCTTTAGTCATTTCTGCTCAATCATTGATAGAGGCATGTCTACAAGTAGATCTTGGCCGTGGAAAAGGCTTAAGGCACTTAAAGCGAATTGCTTCTCGTTCCTGAGTTTGTTCTCATTAAAAAGCACAAACACTTAACAGTCCTTTTCAGAGCCACCCATTTCTTTAGAAAAGTGTTAATATTCATTTATGCCAAAAAAATCAATGAAAACTAAAATTCCGTTATATAACCCTAGTTTGTGTGTGTGTGTGTGTGTGTGTGTGTGTGTGTGTGTGCGTGAGTGTAGACTCTTATTCTAAAAATCAAAACTAGGAGACACGTTTTTTCAGTTTGATATATTCTGGTTCAAACATTTACAATCCAATTCACAACACTTTTTAAAAAAGTTCATAGGCTTCTCCTGTGTCTGTGTTTGGTTCACACTCTCTGTTTTTAAATTTCTTTGCTTTCAGTTTTTTCCTCCTCTTTTTCCTCCTCTCTTTTTTTCTCTCCTTTTCTTCTCTTTCTGAACGTCTTGGTGTTCTTTCTTTTCCTCTTCTTCCTTCTGCTCCTGCTGTTTCTTAGGGTACTCTGAAGACCAATGTCCTCTCTCTTGACAATGATAACAGGTATCTCGACTTTTGTCTTTTTTACACTGATTTTTGACGGTCTGGACATTCTGTAGCCCAATGCCATTTATTCTTACAGATATAGCAAGTATCTTGACTTTTATCTCAAAAGGAGGAAGAATAGTTCGTTGGATTCTCTAAAGGAAACTTTCATATGCCACCTCGCAATGTTCTAATCACATTTTTGGTTTGTGTGGGTTCTTCCATCGTGCTGATCGGTTTGAGAGCAAAAATGAATACTGAGACGGAAGGCACTAGCCCTTTATATATGTACTGGTCTGACAAGAATACATAAGGACTAAGGGTTTCAAATGTAGTCATTTGACATTTTACAATCAAGATGACACGATCTCATCACTTTGAAAAGAAAGGTGGAGAAGAAAGTAAGAGGCAGAAACGTGATTTAATGCCTCACACAGGTCGCTGCAGTCTTGGCTCAAATTCATGCCAGTGATTTTGCAGATGAGATGAGTGAACCAGAATGTAAACCCGGTGAGTCTTCACCCAGTCAAAGTCCATCACTATCAGTAAACCCTAAAAATTACAACCACATTCGAGATTTCAATTGCGACGTACCGCTGGAGAAAGCAGAAGGGTTCATCACCAATGTGTGTGATTCTTTGTTAACCAATCTGAAACAGCAATGTCAAGTCAAAGAAGACGATCGCTTGAGACTTTACATTCATCACGACAATTTGAAGTCTCCCGTATGGATCGAGTTTAGCAAACAATCAGAATTGACACCTTCCAAAGTCATAGAACAAATTCAACATGTGCAACAATCCAACGACAGGTTTCATATCACAGACGAAAAATCATCACTGTTCATGACATACGTTTCTCATCCCCAAGGAACCGGAAAGCGCAAAAAAGTGTTCGTGGTAGATAACCTTAAGCGCAGCATCGTTCAAATTAACAACACTCAAGACCAGATGTGCTTAGCCCACGCGATCGTGGTGGGAAGATCATATGCCGACAAGAACGACACGAAAGAATGGAAAAGAGCCTGGACAAATATTCGTCGATCAGACCGAACCAAACAACAAAGAGAAGCAGAACTTCTGTTACTGCAAGCTGGGCAATCTAAAGACACACCCTGTGGCATTCCTGAAATGCAAAAGTTGCCAGACGTTTTGGCTCTGCGTTACACCTTAAAAGTTCACCCTCAAGAAGTGCACAGACCTCTGTTGTTTCGAGGAAACGATCTCAGAGACGGAAAATACATTCACTTCTATCATCACGATGAACATTTTGATGCCATTACCAGTATCACTGCATTCCTGTTATACGACGATTGTTGTGAGAAATGTGACTGTGGCTGTGGAAATGATTTCACTTTCGGACGTGTTCCAACAACATAAGCATTGCAGATTGAAATGCTCAGGATGTTTGTCTTCAAATCCCAGTCTGGACGAAGGACAAAGAACGAGTGCCTTGCTCTGCTAGTCAGCGCACGTTTGTCAGTCCTGCCTGTTACCAAAAACATTCGAAGACACAAAGTTTACAGCAGAAAAGTACTTGTCAACTCATGAGTTTGTGCCCTACTTGTGGACAAGGCATACGTGCCAACAGTGCCAAGGCACACGTATGTTCAGGAAAGAAAAGATGTCACATTTGTCACCAAAATGTGGACTTGGAGCACCAATGCTCCATTGAAAAATACCATTCTAAACATGTAGAAAAAGAAGAAGATAATGACCAGAAGACGAAAGGCAATTTCATTTTTTTTCGAATTCGAATGCATGCAAGAGACTGGTATTCACATTTCTAATTTCTGCGTGGCTCACCGAGTGTGCGAGAAGTGCACCCAAGAGTCTATCTTCACTCACTGCCCTTACTGCAGCAAGAATCCTGGAGGTCGTGAAAAAAATCTTTCATGGGCCTAACACATTGACCGATTTTGCCCAATGGGTCTTAGACCCTATCGACAAGACGTGGAGCGAAGAAGACATCGAAGGTTACGGAGATTGTCATCGCTATGCCACAGTGATGGCTCACAATTTCTCGGGAAACGATGGACAGTTATGTTGAGATACTATATGGAACAAAGTACCGAATGTCCGAAAGTGAAATCATTTCCATGCAAGTGGAACAAGTGCAGTTTAAAGATTCGATGAGTTACTTGGCCATGTCTTTGAGTCGCATGCCTAAAACGTTTGGCATGACAGAAATGGCCAAAGGCTATTTTCCTGACTTTTTCAATACCAAAGCCAATCAACATGCTGTTCTGTCCAATTTGTATGAGGCTCACTATTACGACCCCGACAACATGCGTACCGAACAAAGAGAAGCTTTCTACGCATGGTACCAGAGTCACGCCTCAAACCCTTTCGACGTTCAGGAAGAAATGTTAAAATATTATCTTTCCGACGTGGACATTTTACGTAGTTACTGTGGCAAATTTCGAGAACTGTACATGAAGCACGGAGGGATCGATTCTTTGAACGAAGCCTGCAACATTGCCAAGGCGTGTTCCTTAGTGTACCGCCAACGATTCATGCCCGAAAACACGCTGGCTATTATAAGCCCTCAAACAACCAATTTTGTCAAACATCAATACTCGGTCAAAGCCCTACTCTGGTTACATTATTTGTGCGACAAAGAAGACAAACGGATTCAACATGCTCGCGATGGAAGAGGAGAGAAAGTCATCGGAAGTTTTTCAGTAGATGGCTGGGACTCATAAAATCCCCAGATTGTGTGCGAGTTTAACGAATGCTTATTTCACGGATGTTTCATCTGTTACCCTCAACGTTACACTAAAAACTAGTTTTTACAACGCACCATGGAAGAGTTGTACGAGGCAATTTGTCAACGTCGCTTAGAAGAGCATTTATACAAAGTGGTGGAAATGTGGGAGCACGAGCACGATCAACGATTGAAAACCGACCCCGAGTTTAAGCGCATCGTGGAAAGTTACAAGCTGGTGGACCCTCTGAACTCACGGGACAGTTTATACGGACGACGGACAAATGCACCTGTTTGCTGTAACAAGCCGACGAGGAGAAAGGAGAAGAAATCAAATACTTGGACGTGTTTTCTCTGTATTCATATGTGTGCAAATATTGTCGCTTTTCCGCAGGGCACCCACAATTGCTGAACGAACACATTGACGTGAACAATATTCGACAGTACGAAGTATTGTTTAAGTGTTATGTCTTGCCTCCTATAAACTTGTACCATCCCGTGTTACCACATCATTGCCAAAGACAACTGATGTCTCCCTTTAGCCGTACTTGTGCTGAAACGTGCAACCAAGACCACCCTTGTCAGCACACTCAGGAAGAACGAGCCTTGATGGGAACGTGGGTTAGTACAGACTTGTTTAAAGCTCTGGACCTGGGATACCAACTGTTAGAACTTTAAGAAATTTATCACTTTCTTAAGACAGAAAAATACCACAATGGCGACGAGACTAAAAAATGCATTTTCTCAGACTACGTGAATGATTTTTTTTGAAACTGAAACAAGAAGCCAGTGGCTATCCTTCCTGGCGCCACACTTCCGAAAGCTAAAAGAAATTCAAAGAGGCAGGAAGGCATCACTTTAGACCACATCGAGAAAAACGAAGGAAGGCGATTGTTTGCAAAAGTGATGTTCAGTTGTTTGTTGGGTAAAATGGCACAACGCCCGTGTTTACCCAATACGGAGTATTTGTCAGAACCTTCCCGTTACTTTCAGTTGATTCGTGACAAAACCAAATACATTAAACACGTGGACGTCGTTCGTGAGGATTTACTCTTAGTCAATTACGAATAAGAACTGGACTTTGTAGAAGCCGACGAATTTGGAAATGTCCTCATTGCGGCTTACGTGTCAGCCCATGCTCGCTTAAAACTGAACGGAACTTTAAAACTGTTAGTAAATATGTCGCTGTGAAGCCAAAACGAAGTTTACACCATGCCAATGTAAAATGAACATTGCGAGATTCTTATTTAAATAGATCATTTAAGTAAATTTAACTTCGCTTTGTTGCTAATACAAACTAGATTAATCATGTTGAATTAATGTTGGCCCCAATATAAATTTCGCTAAAAACAACATCATACCTGGCACTTAACTAAATGCTTAACTTAAAATCAGAATGTAAAAACGAATTTGTCACACAAATATCAAGTCAACAATAAATTTCCTTTTTCATAAACAGATACAGTGTTAAGCTTATTGGCGGATCATTTCATATCGATCGTCTTCTATATTGTTACGTAAGAAAGCTCGCAGAAAGTAACAAAGAAACGATTGAAGCCAGGAAGCTTTGTATATTTAAACAGAACAATTTATTTCCATAGAAAACACGGTAAAAATATGAAAAAGGACGTACAGTTTGTGCATATAATCCCAAAAAGTAAACCTGGAATTTATAAGTCCTATCATTAAAAAGTTCTAATTGAGTCCAAGTTCGAAACCCGGTGTAGTTCCAAACGATGACGTCAGATTAAGTTGTTGTACTAATGTCGGAAGTTCCTCGTTGAATCTGAAGTTTTAATGTTTCAGACAGAATTCCATAATGGAAATCCAATAAATGTTTTTGTCCATGAATTTTGATGTTGAAAAGTATTCTCCAGGTGAATAAATTACTTTAAAATAAAAATACTCATCCTAAAATCAAAAACAACAAAAATACCTATTATTATCAAGGTAGGTTTTTACAACTGACCCAAACACAATGAGCTGTCAGCATTAAATCAAACTAAAGCATCATTTCAGCCCCTCCTGATGAGTCACGCGGTCGCTAAATCATCAAACATCGTAGCAAATTAAAAATCCATTGTACACTTAGGCCAAAATAGCCCTATCTAAAGATTAAGATTTTCCTGCTACAAATAATTAATATAAATGGCAGTTTACAAACAGCTAACAGGTAGGCCGAACATGACCTTGGTAATGACCAATGATTTCTACTTAATGTTTACAAACGTTTGAACCAAGGTGAGCTAAAAATTGTGATTATGCGACTCTTTTACATTAAAAACAGGTCAAAATAGGAGACTAATGTTTCAAAAGGAATCAATCCCAGTGAATAAAATCATCATAACAAAACATGAAATGAAATAAAAATAAAATAGAAAAGAATTTAAAACACACAATTAATTAAATTCCTTATACGTAACACTTTCCTCATAAAGAAAAAAAGAAAGATCTATATAATAAGCTTTCTTTTTACCATATGCAAATTATACATAAGGTAAAACAAAATTACATAAAATCTATTATGAATTATACAAAGTGTACACAACATAATATTTCTATACACGGGAAAGTGAATCTGCTATTAAATTGTCTTTTCCTTTGATGTACCTGATGTCAACATTTTTATTTGCAGCCAAACCTTCAGGAACCTTAGAACACGTACAATAGGTTTTGATTCCTGTGTCTTAAATTTAGGCATCAGTTGCTCTGTGTATCCACGTCATGTAGTCTGTGATTATTTTCCTCATGAAGCTTGCCATAAGCTGACCCAAAATGCGTTGGTTTAAAGGTCCTCAACCAGTTTTGTTTGACGATACAGTAATGACATAAAACTTTAGGTTGTTTGGAAATAGTTTTTTACAGGTGGCAGGCTGGTACTACTTCTAGTAAACTAGAATAGGTAACTAGCTCAGTTTTGAAGTTACCTTATCCACATCAAAAATTGTTTAATATTCCTTATTCTCCAATAACATATCACTTTTTGTACATTAATAAGATGTAGATAGAAGTAGTGTATTTCACCTGAAAAAAAAACGTGATTAAATTAAAGCTTGAATACATGTTTTGACTATATTGTATTTCTCTGTATTTAAAATCTATAAAATTCTGATAGTAAGAAAGAATTATTTAGAACGAATCATACGTTGTGTGAATGAACCACATGGATTCAGAAATAAGGAATAAAAAATTTATAAAGTTAAATTTATTTTTGTGTACCATTCCTACACTAAAAATAGTATTAAAAAAGTTTATCAAGTATAATAACTATGACCACATTCCGGTATCGATAAGTCAATTTTTGAATAAAAAGCACCAATGCTATCATTAATCTTGGAAACACATTCATATTACATAGAACAAGAGAAATAACTCTGTGCATAGTTAAGTATAACTTCGTTTTATTTATCTCTTCAGAACTAACAAAATCATTAATTTCGGAAAATAGATGTTACACCTTTGCACTGATAAGTAATTTTGCATAGTTAAGTAGAATACAAAAGTTATGCTTTCTAAGGGCGTTAAGAATACCCACGATGGAAGGTTTACTATTTAATATACGAAACAAAATGCTGGTAATGTAAATCCTCTGGGGAAAGGAAATTATCCTCATTTAGATTATAAAAATATTTGCCTAAGAAAGCATTATATTGGGCTCTGTTATTTCATTTGAAAAAATCTAATCGCTTTGATAAATTTGATGCTTATCTTAATTTACGTATACATCTTGGAAATTGCACTTGTTTAAAACGAGAGCATATAGATTATAGCTTTTGTAGAATGGAAATAGTAATATAATTTCGTCTACCTGTAGTGATGTATCCCAGTCGAAGGTGTAATTCACATCACAAGGCGCATCCTCGTTAAAACAGATGCCTTTTATATAGAAAGAATTGAATGAATTTAATAGCAGTTTGGTCAGTAAATTAATTATGCAAAAAGGCGTTCATAAGAACTCTCTATGAAATTTAGGCCATTGGATAATCTATAAAACAGCGTTTCTCTTGAATGTTAACACATATGTCGATTCCTTCCTTTTCCATGATTTTATAAAAATGCTTTGTACATTACAAACGGAAGCATTATATTATATAGTTATGTGCGCGGTTAGGTTGCTGCAATTGACGTTCAGGCCGTTACTCTAAATTTTGTATGAACTGACGAAGACTAAATTTTCTTGCAGAGCGATCTTGTGTTTTTGTTAGATTTCATGACACCCTCGGGCTTAATAGAAAAATATTAAAGAATTTTAGATTTTTCTATGAATTAGGCAGATTGTTCAGTTTTCTTATGATAAATTTAATCGATAATTTATTTGTTTCTTTTTCGCTTTTATTTGTACAAGCTTTATATAGTATATAAACATAATTCATTCACTAAATTGTAATATTATCTGATTTACTTCCGGTTAATTAAGATAATAGATATCATCATGAGATCTCAATTAAAATAGTTTGGATAATTTTCTTTAGCGTGCTTGTTATGCTTGATCCACGGGTTGGCTATATGTAGAATTGTTTCTTTCTGTACAATTTGCCGTAGGCAATATATTCGAATACTAAACCTCGGAAATATTTTATGGATAGTGTATTTATTATAATTGAATAAAATTTGAACATGTTTTATTTTCATGTGTCAATCTTCCGGCCATGTTAAATATAGGAGAATGGCAGTCTGCAAGAAAACTTAATTTTGATTGAGATGCTTTTGGTGTTATGTAGAATATAATGATACCATATGGAACAATGTTGCTTTAATTTTTGAGTTTGAGTATTTTTTAGTCCAATTAAATATGCATAATCATTTCTTCCTTCCTTGTGTAAGCGTTTCCTATTCAGTGTGTGTACAAAGAGACAATCTAGACTCTAGCACATACAAGGGTGGTGCTTGCAATTATCCATTACTTCGCCCATGTGGTAAGTAGATGAACTGGTGTGATTTTGATCCACAGGTATGAATGCGATTTTGTTATAAAAACTGTTGACGTATATCTTTTTATATTTCGTTCATTGCATCGTGTACAATATTACTGGTTAGTATATGATAAAATGGCAATTGAGTGAATGCATATTGTAAATAAATGCATGTGTACATTTCTATACAGTAATAATGACAAACAGTAATTAGGTTCATTAGAACAAATAATAGTTTCTGAGCAATTACCATTATGATAATAATGTCTAAACGTGCTTGTGGCTATGTAAAAGATGGTACTACAAAGTCTTCATAAAATCAAAAGAAAACATAAATTTTATTAAACAAAATCACATTCCATGTGTCTCTCGTTATAGTATTGACCTAGTTATATCAAGACAATGAACTCATCAACAAAATATAACACTGAATACTAAAATACATTCACTAATTAATAAAATCGCGTGAAGTACACTATAAGAAAAACAAAACCATTTTTTTAATTTCATTAGAAGCAAAGTAATCGAAATAGTCATTTTAAATGAAACACTTTACACAACGACAAAACTTTAAATTTACTTTGACAGATGAATTCTGGCACTGTGCTAAATTTAAATAATGCAGACCGCATAATATGTTTATTGATCTACACACGTATGCATTTTCATCGCAAATATTTTCAAAACATTGGACATAATTAAGGACTATTTCCACGTTACAATCAAAAGCTCTCTGCCATTCAACGATGCACTGACTTTAAAGCAGAACATATCAGTACAGTTTGTAGTTTACTTGACGCTACGTACTGCGTCATCTAATAACTTTCTTCTTCATAATCCCAAAACCGAATTGTATAAACCTTATTTAGCTGTAGCTAGTTCCTTCTTAAACAACTGACCTGTCGTTACAAAGAAATTAGATATTAGCAAATTGGCTGAAAATATTAAAATAAAGAATAATGTATTTCGGAATCAGGCTATTATTATTATTATTATTATTATTATTATTATTATTATTATTATTATTATTATTATTATTATTATTATTATTATTATTATTATTATTATTATTATTCCGTTTTTATAATGGGTGACATAAAACAAATAAAACAAATACACAATAAATGTATGTGAAATTAGTAGAATTATACAAGGTTAACATCTATTGCAGAAAATAAAAGCAAATATAACAGAAATTAATGCCAATTAAAATCTTAACATACTGTTAGCTCAAATACATATTGTGGTTACCTTTTGCAAATATTATGCTTTCGTAACTCCAGAATTGCTAATCAAAATATCTACAAAGATATAGTTCCTTAAATGAAATATAGACGTTTGTTCGATATATCATTCTATAAACTCCTCCATAAAATGTTACCAGCATTCGCAAAAGATTTCATAAAATACTCCGTACAAACATTTGTTATATGTAGAATTCATTTTTCGCTCTTGGCCATGTATCTCTTGTGTTAAGGTTTCTAACATGCTTGAAAAGACTATAATACGATGGCGCTACTTAAAACCTTGAGTGAGCGAACACTTTCTCTGAAAAAAAAATATATTCCTTAAGTGGCATCCATTTGATAATGATGTAAAACAATAATGCGAGCGTTAAAATATCACTGACAATTAAACTTACACAGATGGCTCTTTTCTGCGAGCGGTATATTCCCTGCATGTAAAACGAGTTAGGGAAGTCTTTCCGCACATTATCGCGTTAGAAAAAATGTGGAAAGCTAAATGTAGTGTACATTGTTACGGTTACCATATCCGATCTAAAAACTCTAGCTCCTATTGTCTTCGATACATTCATAAAAGTGTGTCAGATTGGCTATACCGGGATAAAGTATTACTATTTGTCAGTTTTCAGGCTCTGTACTTCATGCTTTCTAGATAATGTAATAAATGCATTGTTTCTAATAAGCCAAAAAAATCTATTTCGTAACACATTGTAAATTTTCATTATTTTTTTTTTGCCTTTAACAATGCTAATAAATTTGATACGTTGCGACGTAGCATTTGGACAAATAAATTTAACTTTTGCGATATTTTATCCAACAAATGTGATAGCACTTATAAGAAAGATCGAAAGATCTGATTGATATTATTCAATGATACCTGTACACTCTGGAGGAATGCTCGTTCAGGGACATTAGTGTAATATGGAAACAAATGTTTTCCTAGAATGCTAGTGTCCTAAGGTGCCTAAGATCTCTAATGATACTAGTGTGCAGTGGATAAAAGGTGTGTAATCATTCTAGTGTCCTATGATAAACAAATGGGATACAAATGACAAGGTAACACAATATGAATAAACGTTGCTTTAAGCAGAGATACTATACTACATATATCATCCGTTTTATATGTTTATAAAGATAATGCTTATTGTAAAGCTTCACAAGTTCTGTGACATGAACTATGCACGACCAAATTGACTGCCATTTAGAATCCCAAAATCCATAGCCTCTTTGAACATCTCCAACGTATCGTGTAGCGGTAGATAAAGTGTGCAAGAGCACGTGCTACTGATGGGATATTTCGATGCAGGATTTCCATTCTTCGGATGAAGAAAGCTTATATTAGGAGTTTGTCCGTAGGCTTGTTCCTTCATCCCTGTGGCAAATATCATGATATCCTCTAAATGTATCTGCGAGCCTCCGTCTGAATAAAAACGAATAGAATAAATGTAGAAACTATTGAAATATATTTATGATTATATGAGTAATGGGCTAATTGCTTGCTTCCGCTCTACAGATCTCAAATTCTACTTGACTACCGACCTATACTGCCACTGGCTAAAAGTCGCAACCAACAAGATATCTTGCCTCATATATCAGGTATGATTGCCCCAATGTGTTTCTTAAACAACTAAACATTCAAATGGAACTTAAACAAATATAAACCTATTTTAATTACTTAAATTAATTTCTTTTTATTCTTTAAATAACACAAATAAATTTAGCCGTGAACTATGCACGACCAAGAAATATTTGATTTTACATACGATTTTACATGCAGGTAGAAATATCTGATTTTACATACAATTTACATATCAGAGATCTTATTAAACTTATTTCATTCTGTTTTGATACATGTTAAGGTGAGTGAAGCTCAACACTAACGACTAATGCGACAATTTTATGATAATATGAATACCAATGTCTACGTTATAAGAGTTGCTTTCTTTATGTTACATAATATATTTATTATATTTCACCATTAGTCTGCCAAATTTTGCATTCCTCATTCTCTCAATTATGCGACGATAAACAGTTATGCGACACTGTAATCTCCTCTACATAACACCGAGAGGTCAATTCTGACCTATATCTTATGTGGCGGTATTTCATTTATTTATGTCACTTAATAGGTACGTCAGCCACCTACTCTGAACAGTTGTAAAATCTAAGCAATAACCACAAGCAAAAGAGTTCGGGCCAACACAATATTTGTTTGTTGCACAAAACAAAAACTTTATTAGTGAACGTTGCGTCCTAGAATCATTTCAGATTACTCGAAGTATACACGACCAAGCACTTATTATTTAAGTAAAATTCTTTTTTGTATTCACATATGCAAGGACAACTGTCATTTATGCATTGAAAAATTATGTATAGAACTACCTTGGCAGTCCAAGTCGAACGACTTTTATGTGGGTTCTGCTCGTTTTCTCATAGGCAAACTTTATTATTTTCTATTGATTGGGGTTCAGAAAAAAAATCTTTGGTCTATTTTTAAATATTGGGTTAATAGCCCAAACCGTCTTTTGATCATCGATCAACAAAACCAGAATCCATCCTGCACAATCCTTCTTACAAAAATACTTACCGCTGTCCAGTTGTGACCAATGGTCTTCTGAAATGCAGACCATCATTCATGATTCGTGACTATCAACCAAATATGAAATTGTAGGATATGACAGAAAATTACATTTGCAAACGTGGTCCATATCGGCTTCGATGTAAATTGGAGTGTAGCATAAGATGAGCCAAATTGTGCACATGCGCTTTGTTGCTTCTTCTCTTGCCTTAATATTTAACGATACTACAGCTCAAGCATATATTTGTAGGTGCCATGCCAGCGGGCAGCTGAAATCTTTCTTTCGAACATTATTCAATAGATCCATATATGTAATCACCGTCGGCTTCAATGGTCATTCAGGTAAGAATACACTTACTCTCGACAATGATTAAATAAGTTTCCCAGAATGCAACCGTCTTCCGTTCCACCTCTTCTTTATCCTCATCGTCTTGAGAATGCATAAAGCTGTAGTTTATGGTAAACAAAGCAGACATTTTCTCCGCAGTCAAAGTTTCGTGTCTGGAAAACAGCTCTCTAAACTGATCAGGATATCGCAAAATGTAATTATACACTCCAACAAACTGAAGTCCTTCCTTAAGTCTGTAACAATAGATATACAGACAAACCGAATGTACAGCACACAAAAACAATCTTTGCAGAGAACAAATATTTATCCCCTAAACTGCAAGCAAAGTATAGCTATAATGTTTGCATATTCACATCTGAAAATATTACCCAAACATGTATTAAAATAGAAACAAAGTTATTGTTTGCATGCATTTATCTACGAGTATAAACAAAACCACATGTCAGCATAAAATATTATCGGGCGGATGTCTCAATGGTTATATTAATTTTACCTTATTTTCAACAACATCAATGTCAACCCCAAACGCAAAATAGGAGGCATTGTTATTTATGTAATTATGACCTACTTACAACTTTATATTCTTTTGTCAAATTACCTAGAGGAGGTATGTAGCCAAATGAATATGTAGAAGACAAAACCCATTCTAAGTGGAACTTTTTATCACGCACCAGAGTCCGGTGTTACGTAGTGCGAAACATATATGAGAAAGCATGACCGTGTGCAAACAAGCTTAAAAAGTAAGATGTTAGATTTTAACATAACATATACGGATATATAAATATACTTGTTGAATCATATCTGATCACAAATCTGATTAACACAGTAGAGTTATATAAAATCCTATTGCAAATATAAATGTATGAATTTCTGCACATCCATCTAAGACTGTACATATTGAAATACTACTTCTTAGTGGCTGTCATTAATTACTAGAAAGCGTACCTACCACTCTAAAACTTATGATAATACACGAACATTGCCATTTATTACCTATGCTCTTAGGATGTTCACCATATGCATTTTGCAAGGAGAGTAGTCAATAATATTTTAGTATTTTATGTTTATGAAATCTCGCGTGTAGATATAAACAAATAAAATTAAAGGATCGCTTAAATTGTTCTGCCATTTTATAATGCTTAAGACCAAACCAATAGAGTTAGGAATCCAGCACCATTACAATAAATATAAACAAATGTTTTATGAACACAAAATTAATTTGATAATTTCAATATCTTATATCCGTTTGAAAGTCAGGTCAAAGTTTAACACCCTTTCATAAATCTTCCATAAGCAGTATATGCAATTGCAAATTAATTATTCTAAGTGGTGTGCCTGATTGCATTATGTATTCCCCATAGTCTAGACCGATATCCATCTGAAATGTAGGCAGCCAAATTAAAAACAAAGACAGACGATTACACATTTCAATCATAAATTATACTGAATTTACCAAGATTTAACCGCTTTGACAGATAAATTGAACTTATTAATGTGCGATTTATTTTTTAGAAACTAGGTGATTTTATCACAGTCATATTCATATATAAGAATTATATTTAATCATTGCATCAACAATATTTTAATTGTTTTTAATTTATAATCATAATTAGAATTTATCTTGTGATATAAATCTGTAGAAATGACAACGTCTAACATTCTTAGGAGAGTTCAACACCCAGCATAAATTGTATTTTATGCAATAATACACATCATAAATTATATTCTATACAAAAGCACCATGCATAACTTATACCCTGTTAAATAGCAATAATTGTTTTCTCACGCTTTCTGTCCGTAATACGTTTGGTTTCGCTTTATTGACAGCAAAGTCGGAAATCTTTCCATTGATTTGTAACATGAGTATAATCTTCCTGATAGTTTTCTTCGAATCCAAACAGAACAATGAGGACTCGTTTGCTTATTATGACATTCAAAAACATATTTTCTTCTCATATTAATTACTAGTAATATCTTTAATTTTTAATCATTAATGGTATTTTATATGTCATCATAAGAGATTTAAACGATCTGGTTGGATAACTTTGATATCACCTCAGTTACGATATCACCTTTATCTTTACAGCGGTAATATAATTTTTAGTGATATTAATTTTTTCCCATTTAGGAAACATTTATACCCTTTAGGGTGTTACTCAGACTTATATTTCCATATTTAGACTTTTTCACATTTCTTATTATTCCGTGCCTGCTTCCCCCGTCTCCTCGTTTGGTTGAACAGATAAAATTAAAGTAAGATTCACATTCATGTAAGGCCTGAGGTGGTGCAGTAAAAATCATATATATATATATATATATATATATATATATATATATATATATATATATATATATATATATATATATATATATATATATATATATATATATATATGATACAGATACTCTACTTTATAATGGCCGTTTAATTGGTATATAATCGTGAGTGCTGAAGATCTACACTACAAGACTGTCACTGCCACATAAGGACCCAAAGGTAGAAATAAACAAAATAAAAATCCCAAATCAAATCCATGTTGATAAAATCGTTCAATGTTCATTCATACATCTCCGTAGGAAATGTTTCGAAGCAATGAAAACCTTTTCACTTCCATATGATAACATATACCTTTGACAGAATCCATTATTAAAACATTATTTGTACGAACTTAATTTCTGAAAGGTCAAAGTCGCTATTGATATAATAAGCTCCAGCATTGGTATATATATATATATATATATATATATATATATATATATATATATATATATATATATATATATATATATATATATATATATATATATATATATATATATATATATATATATATATATATATATATATATATATATATATATATAATGATAACGAGTTATTGAAGCATGATGAACTTCTGTGATATTTTCTGTTATTACGTTCTTATAAGAATGCTTAGATCTAATGGGTACCAGAAGAAGCAAGAATACGATTTTATTTAATTCAAAAGAATTAATCAGATGTTATAGAATTGGGTTTCCAATATTGAAGGTTTTCTAATAGTAGCTACACCAAAATAAAAATGAAGCTAGGCTATGTATATGATGACGAGATCAAATGTGTCATGCGTACCAAAAGGTTAGGTATCACGTTTGAATTCACTTTATTATGGAGTAGACAAGTTCACTGTGTATGTTTCAAAATTTTGTTTAGGGTACCTCATTTGACAAGACTGGGCGTTTTAAAATACCTAAAGCAAGAATTATAGTGCTTAATTGTTAATTTCGTTATTGTCCGTTTATCGTTCCTATATTTGGTAACATTGTTCACCCTATGTTTTTAAAAATACACACAATCCCAGCAAAATACTGTCTAAGACTGCTATCGCGAAACACTAATGAACACCCTATTAGACCTACTTCTGACAAACTAATTTATATTTTGAAGACAGAACAAAGTACTATTAATCAATTCTCATATACAAAGTTTTCAACAGCGTGAAAGGCGATTTAGTTTGAACACTTTTACACCAGTCTCACAAGTTCAATCGAACCGTGTTCTCTTCTACCAAGATATTCCATAACGCAATATTTTGAAACATTGCACACACAGTTCTGTTTAACAAAGGATTATTTTATTCAATAATATCAAATCAGATACAACCCTTAATTATAAATGTTAAATATTCGTCTACAACCGCTATTATAAAATTGAACACGTTTCAGAACCTGCCTCATAATGTTATATTCAGCCGATAATAATAAATATATTTTGTAGTTCATGTATTTCAATTTTGCATAAAGGCATTATTCACAACCAATTTAGTAAGACACACCTAAATTATAAACATCATTATAATCTTTAATAGTAAATATATGTGTTGCTGTTATTATTATTGTTGTTGTGCTTACATAAAATAAATATTTTTTAAGTGTTTAACAATAATAACTACAAATACTTTATCAAAGTTTTACATCGTAGCGTAAACCTTGGATTCTCTCCAAATTTATATGACAAGTACCGTCTGTGTTTTTCAATGAACTGTTTCATTTAATCGCAATATTCAATCGGTGACTTTTAGTAAACCGAACTGCTCATGACACCGTTATTACATTTTAATTATTGTTCCAAATTTAGGGGAGCAATTTTCAACATCCTATTAAACTTAATTCTTTTAAATTAATGTGGTTACATTTGAAGAAAATAAAAAGTTTCAATAAATCAGACATCACATAAAATGACGGAACAGATTAGTTGAAGAATTTTACACCAGTTAATAGTCGATCAGTGCTAACTTTTACCAAATATTTAGTGGGTATGCTGTAACACGATATTTTAAAGATTGTGCATACAGTTGTGTTTAAATTTGAATCATTTTTTAATAGTATTTAATTATATAAAAACTTTGCCATTATTTTATTACAAATGTTAAAAATTCGTTTATAACTATAGGTTAAGGTATCTACATTTTAGGTTATTGCAGCATAATATTGCTATAAGTCTATATTACACACATCATCTGTTGTTCTAGTATTTGGATGGACATAAGGGTTGCATCTATAACCTATTTATGAGGATTCATTCAAAACCTTTTTGAATTAGTACAACTTTATCCCCATCATCATAGTCGTTAGTAGTAGTTTTTGTTGCAGTAGTAGTTGATGTTGTTGTTATTGTTGTTGTTCTTGTACTTACAACAAATGTAATCAAATTTAATTTTCAAGGCTTCAAAATAATAATTGAAATCTCAACAAAGTTTCATTAGCAGTGTAAATAAACTATCACATTTTGATCAGAAAATGCTTCCTGTTGTAGATAAATAAACTATAACAGTTAATTACAATATTCGTGTCCAGTGTGTGAATGTGTTTCTTCTATTAGCCAATCGAAAATGAGATTTCAAAAGCAACATCACTTGTAATTTGGTAGCAGAGAATTTCAAGCTTAAAACTCAAGCTTAACAATTCCACGATAAAAATGCTTAGCCAAACATCGACACATTCTTCGCCAAATAGTCCAAAAGAAAATACCCATTCGTCAAAGAAAAATATGTTGGTGCAACGTGGAGGATTTTCTCCGTGTTAGAACTTCTTACCGATTTAATTCCGAGACTTATGTTGGTATGTTGGGAAGAGTTTTACCCGCCATAGCTTCAAGATAGAAGTGACCTCTGGGTCCAAAAATCTTGGACTTGACCCTTGAAATCTGATGGAAGGACGAAAACTGACTTTAGTACTTTACAAACGATGGATGGAATACCATCGTTGGTAAAAACAAAGGACACCGCATTTGCCTTCAATCCTCAGTTGACCAAGATGTCTAAGGTACAACTCGAACTGTAATCGTTGATGGATCGCAACGATTTGTCAGAAACAGAAAAATCGCAACGGTACGGTCAACTGTTGAAACAATTGCAACTCTTTCACCAGAAAGCTTTAGATGAAACAGCTCTCTCTCTCTCTCTCTCTCTCTCTCTCTCTCTCTCTCTCTCTCTCTCTCTCTCTCTCTCTCTCTCTCTCTCTCTCTCTCTCTCTCTCTCATCTGAAAGATTTTAAGACCCTGATGAAAGTCCATCAATACCACCACCAGCGGTCAAGACAGACGCAGTCCCACGGATGCCTGAGGAAGAACAGGCACGAAGAGTCTTTCAATTACCGTCAACAGCTACCATCCTTAATAAGAGTGCATCGTCCTTGTTGACCCCTTCTACTAGACTCCAGCTAGATTAACTTAAACCTTAGGTTAAAAAGATGTCCACTCCTCCATCGACAGACGTGAACAAGAAAGAAGGGAAACCAGATGTTATAAAATAAAAGAAGACAAAGGCAATGCCGTTACCACCACCACTACCTTCATCTTCTACACCCGTGGCACATCGGACAAGTAAAGCCGATTCTAATTCACCCCTCGTCAGATTCAGATTAACATCAGGGAAGAGTGGATCTCTTATTCAAACATTGAGTGGGTGTTAGCCAGCATTTGCTAAAATCCAGTCCATTTCGCAGGTTACGGAGGACTTCAGAATTTGTATCGTGCTGCCAAGCCTCGACTGAAAAGTATCCGTTTATTTCATGTGCAACGATGGTTACTCGAACAAGCCACCCACACCTTACACAAACCCATTCGACAAAACTTTTTTAGAAGTCGCAACACAAGTGGAGGGCATCGATTATCAATGGCAAGCTGATTTAGCCGATGTCTCTCAAGTATCCACCTACAATCGCGACTCCAAATATTTGTTTTGTGTTATCGACGTCTTTTCCAAATTTGCTTGGGTCGTGCCATTGAATTTCAAATCGAGCAGTGAGTTAGTGCGAGCCCTCTCACTAGTGTTGCAACAAAGCGGTGGTCACCCTCTTCGATGCCAAAAGCGACAAAGGCACTAAATTTTTAATCAAGCTTTGCAAATCTACAAAAGCAACCCTTATAGGTGTGGTGTGGAGAACGTGTGCCTAAAGCGCAAGCTGTCTTTTTCTACCAAATCTTTGTGGTGCATTGTGTCGTCGGTACTGCCATTGCCAATTTGAGTTTGCAACAAAGAGACAAATAATTGTTGACTATTTTACTCAGGAGTTGAACGGTTACCTTATTCCCAATCCATCCCTGAAATATTCCTCGAACGGAAGCAATTACGGTAGCATTTTGTACAGTATCAGTCACCCTTCTAACAGTCAGCATTCCAATCAAAACAATCCTCTTTAAGACACTCCTCTGACTTCCAACAACCCTCGGACACTAGAACTCTAGAATTATGTATAACCAATTTTACTTAACGTTACCCGGTGACTGTTCCATGGTGGTGTTTCCCAAAAAAACACCCTATGCTATTTCACGGACATATTACCTCAGTCCATTCAATTGGATCAATAAGCTCCTTGGGAAGTGGCTTTGATGGAACTATTTGCCCTACGCAAATCCTAAATATCCTTCCAAATCAAAACACTTTTACGGTGGAAGTTCATGACGAGCAAGTGCAACAAAACTTGGATGAACCCACCACTGCAAATGACTCTATGAAAACACAAGACCCCAAAACGAAACAGTTCACCAATCTGTTAACCATTTCTCCAGGCTATTATTTAGTGGACAACATTTGGTGAGCACGATTTCTATAAAAATCAATATCGTGTTTGCAAAAGCCTTGGAGAAGACCAGCAAAAGTGTTACCCTCGAGTAGCACAAAATAGTTCGTTGACTAATTATCAAATTTTCAGAGGACAAAGTATTGACCATTACATTTTGTCCTAAGCTGTGTGTTATTTTGGGTGGAGACCCCAACTTGATTAAGATGAAAAACGACATACCAGACATTACTGGCAACATGGAGTTTGCGAAATATTTTCGATTCTTTGCAGAAAGAACCAAGGGCTGAATTTGATCTTTGTGTACTCTGATGTACGGAGTAAAACGTGGTAGGACACAGCTGCGTACTATTCCTGAGTGTCATTCCTTTCAAAGTGGATTCTGCCACGAACATTGACGAGGAAGGTTGATACACCTATCACGTTCACCAAGAATTTTTACATCCTCACTATTTGCCCGTTAGTAAGTTATATTTCGACAGTGTCCACATTAATATAAAAGGAGATCTGGGACAAATTATTCCATTCACCAAAGGAAAAGTCACAGTGAAACCCCATTTTCGAAAAAGATTACTCTAACCCTTTGTCAGTTATGTATCTGTGTACCAAAGAATCGCTTGACAACGAGAACATGGTTTAGGAAATATGCTAAAATGTACCTTTTTTTCTGTGACTCCCGTTTTGAAACCGATGGCGACACGGGGATTGTAAGCCTTCAAAGATGTCGCGTTGACACAAGACAAAGTATTTTTGTCCAAAATGTCATCATTGACAAAAGTAAAGCCCAAATAAGCTTTCTTGTAAGCATGCAAAATGTCTTGTTTCAAACGGGCAAAGACATTTTGAGCCGAAGAGAAACTCATATAAATGCCAGGGACCCTGCCAAATCAAGCATTTCTGCTTCCCGGACGCCGCAGTAAGGACAAAGCAGACAAGTACAACGAAGAAACCCTTTGAGAGGACTTCACACTCCCAGAACTAGAAAGACTAAGAAAAGTAAAACTGTCCGAGACTTAGTTATTTATGATTATTAAAATATTCTACAGAGAATATGATGTACCGAGAGTCTTGAGCCTGTTCCAAGTCGGAACTGAATTTGTTTACCATGCCACCCATCATGATGACAATGCAAGATTCCCAATGGGTCGAATTTCCTCCCGTATCCTCTATGACAAATTCAACTCCCATCGAGTCTGAAATCAAAAGAGAAGATTTTCTCGATCTGAATATCAGTTAATTGTACCTGAAACTGACAGTGATCAAAAAGGACAACACCAAGATACGATGCTAGAGTATCTCCCATCACCAATTTCATGTGAAGTGGATCTGTACCTGAATAAAAACTGGTCACTAGTAGCACGGATACTTACCCTTACCAAGCGTACCTGGAAAATCTCTTGTCTTACAGAAAATAAGTCAAAAACACTCATCTGGATGCTTGCGTGGTTTGGAAGCGTGACACCGCAGGTGAGAACAAGTTTAACGACACAGTCCTGACAGCAAATCACGATCCTCGCAATTTGGGCTTTAACGAACTTCGAACGAAAATCCTGCAAGGTCGCAGTTTAGAACTGATTGATCGTTTTCGTTTGGACATGTGGTTGCAGACATGTATTTGCTAAATGGAGTGGTTATTAGCTTGAGACTAAATCACAGCAGTTTCGCTTTCCATTTTATGACTCATGTCAATCAGCTCAAAACCATTATACAAGAAGCCTTTTTGTGCTGCATAGAAGTGTTACCTAAAGCGGGAAACGACATCTGTCACACTTAGGCAGAACAACTGCCAAGTATCCAAAACGACGTATTAAAGTAAAAACTTACACCATTGCTGCTTGACTCCGATCCAAGATCGAAGATAATCTGTTCCAAGGACTGTAACCCAAACGTTTAATAGTTGGTGTCGTCAGCAATTCAGCATTCATCGGAGCCCACGATCAAAATCCTTTCCAGTTTAGGCACTACGAAGTGTCCAAAATCGTAGTCAGTCGCGAAGACCTAACTTTGCCCAGAAGAATTACTTGAGATCATACTTGTTTTTGTACCAAACTACCGGACAGATCGGAACCAATACTAGTCACGGCATTTCGTACGAAGATTATGGTAGAGTTTACGCTTTGTTGGTTTTTGATTTCACTCCAGACGAAGGCAACGACGAGTAACATTTCCACCATATAAAATTAGATCAAACAGAAAGTCAGAATTGAATTGATTATTATCATTACCTGTTAAAAATAAACAACTAAACAAAAATGGATATACCTGGAACTTTATTACCTTTTGAACAATAGTTCGTATACAGCTTCTTGGAATCTTGTCGTGTGTATTAAAAATTAACTACCTCATCGCAAACCTCAAGACCATTAAGCGTATGCCATCAACACGGATAACAGTTATCTCCCAGGAACCCACTTAGTAGCCGTCTTTTGCCCTTAAAAGGATTGTATGGAGTATTTTGATTCGTATAGAATGTCCTCTTTGGAAGACGATATTATTGATTTTATAAGAAAAAATGCCCAGACGACAAGATTCAATGATGTGAAATTACAAGGCATATATTCCATGGTGTGTGGACAATATTATGAGTGTTTTCTTCGTCAAGGCAATCTTGGATATCCAATAGAACATTTAGTGACTTATTTTGATCCTAATTCTTCTAGAAATGATAAGAAAGTAGATAGATGGTTTTGTGATCATTACAGCTATATTTTGTCTTTAGCTAGAAAACATTGTGTACATCATTGGCCTCATGACTTCCTTCAGTGAAAATCTCACATGATTTCACAACGTTGCCAACCTTGTCAAAAATAGTTTTTTATGTTATTGTTAATTGTTACTGATTAATTATTTATTGAATAAAAATGTTGTGTTTTGAAATATATGTCTGTTGTTTGTTCTTAAAAAACACTATGAATTTATGCTCTTTGACTTTCTCTCTATTCCTCACTATGACATTAGCCATCATAACGTTTCGACTCAACAAAAACCCTAGCATAGATGTTTTCCATCGCGTCCGCGTTTGAACCATATAAGCCGGTTGGTCTCCAGTCTGGACATCCAGGGCAACATTTATCCAAACAGACACAAAACCAAGGAAACTGCTCGAATTGTCAAGAAACAGAAACATTACAACATATCTTCAAAATCTGTCCTGCATACATAACTCAAAGAGCAGAATTCATACAGAAACAGAGGTTACTCAAAGCACCCTACTCATTCCCAGAGTTCCTTAAACCTAATAATAAGAATATGACAAACACACATAATATTATAAACTTCTTAATCAGCATTAATAAAACAGGCAACATATGACCTTAAATAGACTGACAAGACGACTAAGATCAGCAAACAATTACTAGCCTACCACAAGGACACCGGTACATCAGATATGGAAAACAAGAAACCAATAAAATAGCGACACACGAAAAGAAAAAAGGGGGATTGAAAAAAACTTGTTCTCTCTTTCACGTCCGCCTAATCTCACTCACCGGAAATTGAAACAGATCAAGTGTACGAATGACTATTACAAACATGGAAAGCACACAAAATGAAATAGGATTGAAATACGAGTTCTCTCATTTAATTCCGCCTGGGCAATAATAAATATGGAAAATACCAACTACTCATAGACAATAATAAAACCAAAAATAGAAGTCCACTGGCTGCACACTAGGAACAAGGAAATTGGAACAGACAAGGACAGAAAAAGAAAAACTAGGTCGAAAGACCAAAATACTCTAGAAAGTGAAGTACTTTTCAAAGCCTTCCAAACAAGAACTCGATGATTCACAATCTGAAAAGTTCTTAAAAAATAAGCCCCACCCACTCCAAAAACAAGGGATTAAAACAGTTGAACGTAAGTACAACTGGAGAATCCGTAAAGCCCACACACACATACAATGAAAGAAAATCAGCACGGATTTCCTTTCAAAATACACACACTACCCATTCGGACAACGTAACTTACCTCGATGAGGTAAGACCCCATACACAAACATAACATAAAACCTCTCCTGTCGTTCTAACGACAAGAGACTGTGAAAAGACATTACAATGCCAGATTGACCGACACGAAAAGTTCTGCAAGCCAGTGCAGAAAAAATAGCGACTCTCCCCACGAGGGGAGAGAAAAGTGAGGAAAAAAGGCCGGAAATGTTACCAAGCGAAAAGGGAATGGACCCGACCATTACCCTAAAAAAACCCAAAAAACTCCATAGTCGTTTTCACGATAAGGGGAGAATTTGAAATGACTATAATTTCTTACTGGAAGCACTACCAGTATGACCGAAGCGAAAGGTTGAACCCGATCAACCCTTAAACAAAAAGTTGCTAAAAATAACAGCAACAAACAAACCTGAAAGCACTATCAGGGGAAGCGAAAAAAAGGGGGATGGACCCGACCATTCCCCAGTCCGAAAACAAATCCTCATAGTCGTTCTTACGATAGGGGGAATAAGAAAAGCTTACAATTTGAAAAAATAATCCAAAATAACTGGCTGCACTACCAGTTAAAAAGTCCGTAGCGAAGGGCTGGAGCCGACCAGCCCTCATTAGAACCTGAAGAAGACCGACAGCAGCCGAAAGGAAACGGCTGACGAAAATCGAGCAACAGCCATCCAGGAATGAAACAACAAGAGAAGTTAATCAGCAGAAATGGTGCTATCCTATCCTATCAAACCTGATACGAAAAAGACAGAGCAACAAAGAACAACAACTTGAAAAACAACCATCACTCTGAAAACAAACCATGCAGAGATACTATAAAGAAGACTCAGAGGCGACAACGATAAGCGCAGGAAGAAACAACCAGGAAAAAGACACAGCCCCTACTACCTCTGAGGTAGAACAGAAAAGACTACTTTATTGCCAATAAAAAAGACAAAAACGTCAAGGATAGTTAGTCAGCACCAGCTAACATAAAAAACCCTACCAACCACGCACACAAATAAAACACCAATTCACTACATCACAATCAAGAGTATCACAGAAATCAAACCCCGACCCACTGCGTTCCCAACCCCCAACCCCTGGAACGGACAAGGTTTAAGAGCGCAAGAACAGTCCGGGCCGCGCGGCCAACTGTTCAAAAAAGCCTACAACCTATGTCTTCACTTTGGCACTGAAGACGTATGGCCCTAATATGATCCTTTGGCATGGCGGTCAAAAACAACAAATCTTTAAAATAAAGACATACAAACAAATACTAAGCGTGATAAATATACATAATAGGTGACACTGACCTAGAAAATTGGTTACCTTTTAGAACGTTATAAGTACGCTCAGTACGCAAAATTTACAACATAGAAAATACAATTCAAAATTTACAACTCAGGTATATTAGAACAATTGCATAGGTGGCTCACACAATATTGATATAAGGACACCCGTAGGAAAAACTGGTTAAATTTGACAAACAACCCCCCTAACTGAAATCAAGTTAGGAGAAATAACTTCTTAGGGTCTTTGGGGCGGGGAGTCGCGGCCGGAGTAGAAGAGTGGTTAGCGGTTCTGCCATTTTCGTAGCGACCAGTCAACTTCAGAAATAGAAGGTTTTTTTAGGGGTCAAATAGGGGCCAAACACTGAGGCCCTGCGTCCTTCCGAGGGAAAAGCAGTCCAAGCCCGGGACTGCAAGCTCTTCCCCGGAAGAAACGCCGCCCAGCCCGGGGCATAGGAAAAGTGTCAGCACTAGACACTGGTGAGCCCGGCCCAGGAAGAGGGGGATGCCACTAGCCCTTTTAAGGGCTTAAAGTCATAAAAGACGAAAGTGTATACATGACTATAATACATATGAACAGAACAGAACAGCCTAGACATCCACTTTTGACGTCAGCCTACAAAGATGAACTTCCAGATTATCCGAGCTGAATGAAGCTTACGTGAATTTACATCGTGTCAGGCTAAACCTGAAGAGTTAGATAATATCAGGACGTTATCAATAGCCCAAGACCTAGTAGAAAAGGGTCTTTAGAGAGGAAATCAAGAAAGAACAAGAAGAATGGACAGAGAAGTCAGACTTCAGAAGCGGAGAGAACAGCAGCAATAACATCAGCAGCAAGAACCAAACAGAAGTTTTGTCGACTGTCGTATGGACATCAAAGAGTTCTCCTCTTTCTGCAGAAGCAGACCTTATAGTACAGGAAAGCCTGCCGTCAGATTGGAATGCAATCTTAGACAGTAAAAGTAATTGCCATCACTCCCCGTCAACAAAAACAGCCCATTTCTATAAAAAAAGACATACTAATGCAGTTGCCATAGAAAATTGTGTGTTTGCATGTTGTCTTTTTGCATGTTAAAACAATTAGATGTTGATGTTGTTGGGCTTAACGCCATTTTTCAGCACACGATAGGCTATTCATGGCGGCCAGTATTAATGGTGGAGGAAGAAACCGGGAAATCACCGGAAAGAACCACCGACCCACGAGAAGCTACTGGCAAGCTTTCTCACATATACACAATCGCCGAATCCTAGACTCGAATCCACGCTGACAGAGGTGAGATGGCAGTGATCCGTAACGGACAGCGCTTTAGACCAATCGGCCACTCGGGGCCCCAAAAAACAATTAGAAGTGTGTCTATAAGCACTTTGTTTCTTTTATCAGTAAAATAGACTATCCACACATCATTTCTCTGTCTTATCGAAGCGTTCATGTCTGTGTTTGTAAGTAAAAAGTAATGTCAACGTGATCATTGCTTTTAGATTTCGGTGTCGAGGTATGTTTGCCGTCACGTCCATGCTTTAATTATATAAAGCAGCGCGATCGTTAGTCTGGATACCCACATTGACTCGTCTATATTGAACATGAGTAGAAGACTAACCAAATTACTGAAACTTCAGATGCACCTGGAGTACGCCAGGCGCCTCCTGGACCAGATAGCTATGGAGGAAGCAGACAGGATGAAAGAAGAGGATGTAAAAAAGAAGAAAAAGTGGAGAAGGAAATTGAAAAGGGATCCTGCCTCACATCATAATGAAACATGTGTGTGAGGTGAAGTCAATGATAAGTACACCTCCACAACTAGTATCGTTACCTCAACCAGAGCCACAGCCACAGTCATAACAACTACATCCTCAATTCTGGTATAGAAGACAAAAGAAAGTCTTCAGAATCTTGTTTGACATATTTGCATTATTTCATGTTTTCTAAGAAAAAAATATATTTTTTGTTAAAATTTACAAAGCTTGTTCTCTTCACTCTTTCTTTGTTATTTTGAACGAGCTGATACGTAACAACAAATACTAACTCCCTTACTGATTTGTGTATATGTGTTTTGAGTTCTCATACGTTTGTGTGGATATTAACTATTGTAGGTGTTTTTATCTTCCCATCTGTTTGGGTAGTATAGTGTTGTTTTATGCATTTGCGTTCGTCTTTGTGAAGAGTATATGTGGTGTGCTTGCTGCATTCGCGTACATTTGTGTGGTGTTTTATGCATTTGCACTCGTTTGTGTGGATAGTAGGTATGGTATTTCTTTCTCTTCCCGTTTGTGTGGATAGTAGATATAGTGTCTTTGTTGCATTCTTGTTCGTTTCTGTATATATTATGTCGTATTTGATGCACCCGCGTTCGTTTTTGTGGATAGTAGGTGTGGTGTGTTTTATGCGTTCTCATTCGTTTGTCTGGATAGCATATGTGGTTTGTTTGATGCGTTCTTGTTCATTTGTTTGGATAGTAGGCATGGCATGTTTTTTCTTCTCTTTCCATTTATGTAGATAGCATATGAGATGAGTTTATGTTTTATGGATAGTAGAAATGGTGTGGGATTTTTTCTTCTCTTCCCGTTTGTTTGGATAGTTGATATGATATGCGTTCTCATTCGTTTGTGTGGATTGTATATGTAGTGTTTTAAGCATTCTACTATCCACACGTTTGTGTGGATAGTAGATAATATGTGAAGTGAGTTTAAGAGATGTTTTCATTCACGTCCGTGCTCCAAGGATATAAAGCAAAGGGCTTATCAGTCTGGCTACCCGCGATTTTCACAGGATGGCATACATCCTGCTGGGTGGCATAATTTAGATTTTAAAAGTACGCTTACTACACAAAATTTCAACATAGCATCTTTTCAAAATTCACAACTCGGGTATATTTGATACAATTGCACAGGTGACTCACACAATTTTGGCATAGGAACATCCATAGTAACAAGTGGTTGCAAATTGCTAAAAGTGTATAGGGGTGGCAAAGCCTTTTTGGTGACATGGAGAGCCATTTTCGGACACTAGGAACAATGGCGAGGAGAACCAACATCATGAGAGGCACGACAGGTGGAGGCTTGTGCCGTGTTGGGGTGGCTGACCGGTGTCTTCGGCTTTGTGGGCTTCTTCTTTGGTGGCTTTGAGGCGGAGAGGTCTGGGACGGTTTGGTTTGGGCGGGGGCTGTTGCGTCGTCTGTTTTTGCGTCCGTTTGTAGTGGCGTACATTTTGAGAATGATTAAGGTCATTTTATGGTCTCTGATTCAGCAAGGGATCAGGAAAAGGCCCAGCTCTGAGGCCATGCAATCTCTTAAAGGGACTGCAGTCCATGCCTGGGATCGTAAGCAGTCGTATAAGCCATCGAGCAATAAGCGACTTAAAACTACTATACTATAATGGCTACCCGCGTTCACTTGTCAACACCATTAGAAATGAATGTATTAATGAATTGAGACATATTTGGTTCTGGATAGTTTATAGAGCCAACGTAATTGAAAGGTTTGAAAAGGAATGGAAGTTTCCAGTTATGAATACTTTGTGGCCAATCAAGTCTCTAGCCTCAAAATAGCCAGGGATCTGTTGCAAGACATGATAGAGGAGGAGTTGGAGAAATTAATATGCTTCACGCAACCTATGTAAGAATGGGCAGCTGCAATCGGGCATCGATCTTCTCGTCAGAGTAGGTGCTTTTGCAATATATCTTTAATTGGAAAGAGTGGTATTTTGTAAAAGCAGACTGAGATCAGTTAAAATGCAGAAGGCAAGAGGAAAAAATTGTTTGAAGGAGACGTGAAGAAGATTAAAGAGACAATGGCAAAAGAGAGAAAAGACTTTAACAGACTTAGCAACAACTGGATGAAGGTCAGGAAATATTTAGAGCTATGGGACATTCTGATTGGATTCCAGAGGATGATAAGAAGAAGAAGAAGAAGAAGAAGAAGAAGAAGAAGAAGAAGAAGAAGAAGAAGAAGAAGAAGAAGAAGAAGAAGAAGAAGAAGAAAGAAAGAAAGAAAGAAGAAGAGAATTAAAAAGTAACTGGTTGAAGAAGTGGAGACAATTGAAAAAGAACCCAAATGCCATTTTCAAGGCCACTTTCGTATGCCTCGAAAAGATATTTATTATTTCTTGCCTATATATGTGTTGTATATATCTCTGCCTCTTTATTGTATTTATCTCTACCTCGATTAGCTGCGTTTATTCCGGTCAGCCACTTTCCAAGATACATTGTTGCAAGTGTCCACTACCGTGACGTCATCCCACCTGTCCCATTCCTATTGACCCTATACTCAATCTTGAGGCTGTAGTGCCGTGATCCTTTTTTGACATCGTGAGGCTATAAATGTTGAGGCCATTGTGAAAACGACCAAAATCAACATTACTGTCTACGAGCGGCTACATACCCCACTATACTACTGATATAAGTAAAGATAAGAATTTTTTATTTCAGTCTTCATAGTCCATACATCTAAATTAAAATACGGATATAAAGTAAAACATTGTAAACATAAAAGAACACACACACACACACACACACACATATATATATATATATATATATATATATATATATATATATATATATATATATATATATATATATATATATATATCATATCATATCATATCATTTTATATCATATCATATCTACAAGTATACCGATACATCTACAACAATTAATTGCGCTTTGCATTGTTAAAAATGAAATTAAATGGCACATTTAAAGAGTAATTTGTTCTGTAATTAATGTAATCAATGTTGTTCAGTAAAGGATTTTAGATCAATATGCAATAAGGAATTTGTCACTTATGATACTTTTACCAAATATATCTCTTTAAATGCAAATAATTATCCTTTATGCATAAATTTTAGTCTCAAAACGAGTTAGAATTTTGTAATAACTTTCAAGTTCAACAACATTCACTACTTTTCCAACAGTTTACCAACTTTCATTTTTTTCCAGCTAATTTCCAACTATAACGCATGTAAGTCCATGGAAAGTTCGAATCAGAATGCAGTACGACAGTGCACAAGCAACTAGAAAACAGAGCGCCTGAACCTAAATTCTTTGGGTAAGTACAGCAGCATGTAACAGTCAGGTTTAAAAATCAGTAAATATATGTTGTATACTTTAGATTTAGATTTCAGTCACATCCATAATTTGTTAGTGTTGTTTGGAATTATTTTTTTCCGCATTACAAATTTAACAAGATAACTAATATTAAGCTACATATGGCTACTACTGTAATGGTAGTACTTAATTACAGATCAATAAATTTACGTACTATTCTAACTTCTGTAAATTCTTAATTTCCATATTCATTTACGATCCCTTTTCATGAGTTTGACATATTTATATGTTCAACATTCAGTTCCTGTCCTCTGAGAATATTTCTTTGCAGCTTTCGGGTTCTTAAATGTAACGTAGTTCTCCTTGATGTCGCTTTAAAATGCAGTTGTGTGATCATTGGTGATTTTTTCCACCACATATCGCCTCTTCTGGATTTGTGTGAGGTCATTGAATGAGTTTATATTCTCTTCGCATGCCACGTTTTTTCTAATATTTTTTGTGTGTTGTCGTTGAACGAGCCCATTTTCTATTTAAGAGTTTAACGTTGGTTTTTTTTTGTTGTTTTATTTTGTTTTTTTTAAATGGAATGCTGTCCTCTCATTGGTTAAAAGAAAAATAACGTCATGCATTTATTATTTTCATTTGGCCAGTGATAAGGTAGTATTCCATTTAGTGCGTTGTTCTTGCATATTAGTCAAGTGCGATCACGGCCATTTCGAGCAGTTGGATGGGAAAATTGTCTGACATTACTGAATGGTATGATAGTAAGCCAAACTTTGGATACGCATACAAAGTCGAATGCTTGAGTTAAACATCGGTACCAAATGTATTACGCTACGCGAAATGTAGCTTGAAATAACAGCGTTTATTCTTAAATGGGTCGCGTGAAAAATGAAAGAAGTGTTTTTCCTTGTTGTTATTATACAGTCAACATTTACAGTTGAATGAGACAGAATAATCTTGAGCAGACAATGCAACAGTTGAACATACATTGGAAAGAATGCTACTCATTCAATTTTTTATGTTGAGTGCTGGGCCTTGTGTATGGTTTCAATGATAGTTCATTGGTGTGGACAGACAGAGACATAATGTGCCTAACAGCAAGTCTGGCATCTGTCTTTGCATTTATAGCTGTGACACGAAGAGAGTGAGCAGTATGTCTTGCACATATATGGGCATTATTGCATACGTCAGAAAAAACTGCTAAATTGTCTCTTTCAAACACATCTTGTGGTGTACCCTATTTGACACAATTGGCATTTTGATCAATGTGACAAAACAGTGAGTCTGTTTTTGAATTAATACGTGTGGAAGTCACCAGTGTTTTCAATTTGGAGTCTGGTTTGGCTTGAATAGTTGAATAACTTCCCATCCAGACGGTATCGGAGACCGGCTTCCATATCACTGTCCCTGAAAACATCCATAATCATGGCGGAGAACATGACGCTGAAGACAGTAGGGGCTAAATTCTTGTTTCACACCATTCGTAACCTCAATGGGTTCGGAATAATTACCCTGGTCATGGACTCTATCAAGCATGCCAACATGAAATTGATTCACCATTTCAATGAAGACTTTTGGACATCCAAATCTGGCCAAAGGCTGACCGTGTCGAATGCCTTAGTCAGGTCCACGAATGTGATGTATTTTGTTCTTGAAACTTTTCTTGTTTCTGCCTGGCAACAAAGATCATTTCGATGGTGCATCTCTTCTTTCTACAGCCACACTGACTTTCTGGTAGTATGCCATGATCAAGGTACTCTGTAAGTCTGTTCAGCAGAAGCCTGGCGAGGACCATGCATGCGATGCAGAGTAGAGAGATTACTCTGTGGTTGTCGGAGGATTGGCGATTTCCTTTGCATTTGCAAATGTGGATGATGGATACATCTTTGAAATCCTGTGGCATGCGTTTCTGCTACCACATCCCACAAAACATCCCTTTGTCCACATGCCGGAAGAACGCCTATCCAAGAAGATGTTCTATTGAGAGCTACAGAAAGGCAAGAGATCTCACGGTGATCAACAGAAGAGGTACAATGACACCCTTAAGGCATCGCTGAAAAATTATAGCATTGACCCTGACAATTGGGAGAGTGTCGCTGCTTAATCGATCTGCTTGACGCAGTCAAATCAATGCAGGTGCTGAAGCTTTTGAGCAGAAAAGTCTGGCAAACGCAACTAAAAAAACGTGCTCTGCGCAAATCCAGGAACACTTCAGCATTTCTCAGTCAGCAACCAGAACATTCATGTCCCCACTACAACAGGCTTTGTCGGCCCCGAATTGGACTGATTAGCCTTCTCTGGACCCACCCCAAGTGAATCGATGACATAAATGGTCCTCATCGACACCGATGGACGAATATCATCATCAATGCATGAGGTAGTATTTTACTGGTTTGACTGGGCAGTTTTGACCACCAGTTACATACATTCTCTAGTCAGAATTTTGCACCTTAGCATTAAGTCTCCCAGATGATTTTTTGTCCATAGTTTGATGGGTCAAAATGATTTTCAGCCCCCTGTTTCATCAAACCCGAGTTCAAGACTGGTAGGTGTTAATTGGCTATGGAATTCAAATGCACGTGTAAAATAGTGGATGGAGAGGTAACATCAAACACTGTATCTGAGTGTGATAGGATTATCTTTCATCAGGTACTGATTGATTGCATACATGTTTGATGACGAAATATTGTGTTGAGTTGATCTTGATAAGCCATTCTTGGTGTTAAACTTTAATTTTCCATTTAAAATGTCATTTGTTTTTTAAAGTCAGGGTCTGTAACAATATTGACTGAACGACCATATTCAACCGGAATTGAGCTATTAACAGCTGCCCTGACATTTTAAAAGTATTTTTATGGTGTTCCTCATCATTGGCTTCATCATCTTTCTTGTTACAGTGACCTTGAGGGCTGCAACGACATAAAATATGTCTAACATTTGGGTCAAATGTGCTGACTCAGCTGACTTCAGATCAACCTCTATATTCTTCTCCTTGCACCATTCTGAAATTCGTTTTTTGTTTCCTCAGCTTTGTAATAACTATTTTTAACATTTGAAATATTTAGATCTTTCGGAAGAATCATTCATGCATATCTCGTTTTCATAATTTGTATTTATATAACAGATTGTTACATTTTTAAGCTGTCACAAGTATTTAAAGATAAACTACATTTTATTCACTGCAGAGCAATTTAGATCTCATTTTTTTATAAAAATGGCATGAATGATTAAAACAAACTATTTTTTTTTCATTTTGCACATAAATAAACAACATATTACGTTTTCATAAGATATAAGTAAGAAAATAAAAAAAAAGAGCAAATTAAATATCAAGCAAAATACTTAGGCTTACATTGATGAACAGTCCAGTATGCTTGTTATTGTTATTATTATAGATAATTTATTATGATTATTGAATGAATGAATAAATCTACCTGTGAAAGTGTTGTAGCTTCATTGAGTGTTTTCGTGGTAGATTTTGAGTACTGATATACAGATAAGTTTAAGAGATCTTCCTCATTAAGTGATTTGAAGCGTTTTGGTTTGAGGTCATCCTGGTGAGCAGTTGGACTGGTGTTGGTTCATTCACACTAACTGATAACTCAGTTTGTGATATTTCTTCCATTTCAAAAAGCTCATCAAATATAGATGGCTCAAAATTGTCAGAATATTCATTTGAAATAGTTTTGGACAGGTTATCTCCCCTGATCTATCGCAATCACAGTAACACCAATTAATATTATCTACAAGAAATCAACATAATAAAGTCGTTTCTGCCCAAGACTGCCCAATATTGTCAATAATGCGAATAAAATTAATCTTCTCAGTAATATACCCACCCCTCCACACATTCATTATGGAATGATAAACAAAGAGAAGGACTCGAGTAACCAAGGTATAGCAAGTTTGTGGTAATTTTCCTGCTCATCAGTGCAAGCAAGAAGAAAAAAATCAACTTTACACGAAATAAAGTACCAAATCGTATTACCCGATGTTAAAGTTGCCATCTACATCACATTGAGTTATTTCTGTTAATCCATGTAATTGCTGAGTATCCAATTTATTGCTGTATATTTTATTTTACTTTTTCATCTTGAATAAATATATACAGTATGTAACAGAATTGAAACCGAGTGGGATTTCTCTGTTTGGACTAAATTAATAACAATAACACAAAGCGATGAATGATTGGATTTATAAAATGCGATACTATATACAAATATGTGTGAAAAAAATTAATACACAGACTCTCACACTACTATCATTTGATACAATTTGTTCTACATACACTCATGAAATGAGAAAAAAAATATGATCTAACCTAACAAATGTATCACATGTTATGAAAATTGAAAAATGAGAAAATGCAAAATGAGGTTCACTTAATCTCGTGTATATATTGAACTGAGATTCACGAAATCTCTTAAAATAAAAAGGAAAATGAGCAATACTCATAGCGTTATTTCTGACAATTAGACCAATTCCTGCGTTTAACGCAAATGAATGAACACAAATAAACATACGTCACTCAACTGGAATCCACTTGCTAAACGGTAGGAGATTCAGTGCCTGCTCAGCAAGGTGATTTATCTAAATATGCAACTCTTGATCAGCTCAAAAATGAAATTACTAATATTTATTAAATATCACAAGTGTAGATCAAAATGAAGTTGTTATCTTTCAAGATAAAGAAGGACGATTAAAAACGAGCAATATACAACTGTCAGATGTATTTATAGGAACTCTCACTGCAGTTGTTAATAATATAGTTACTTTTACTGACCAAGGTAAAATATAAGATTCGAGTAAGTCTGTTAACGATTATGTTAAGAAAGCTGGTGGCATATTTACTGGTAACATCATTATGTCAGGGAAACAAATTACAAATCTTGGAAACCCAACCGCAGATACACATGCAACAACGAAAAAATACGTCGACGATCAAGAATCTAAGTACGTGTCAGTGCGCGGTGGTATTATGCTTGCATTTCTCAATATGAACAATAATGGTATTACTAATCTTAGAGAACCAGAAACGGATTTCGACGCTGCAACTAAAAAATATGTCGACGATAAGGAAATTCCAATAACGACTTCGTTAACGACAATCAATGATGGAATTGACGCATTTAGAAATGAGTTTTCTAATCACTTACAAACGTTTCTAAATTTTCGTAGAAACATTATCAGAACTAATAACGAATTTTTTGGAACTCCACCAACTGTTATCATTAATCTCGCTGACATTAACTCAAAACTTAGCGATATTATGAGTGGCATTCCTAATATTGTTCAAAAAACTGATCTTATTAAAATTCCTCACAAACAAATTAAAAATATCGTGTACATGGTAGCATCACGCAAAGCAACATGGTCGCAGCAAAATAACACTCTTAAGCATATCGCAGAGGTCACTGGTGTATATAGATTGTCTTTGTTTAGTAGTGCAAAGTTTAGTATATTTACAACTTTTCCATGGCGTCATTCAACCGATGAATTTTCTGGAACTGTGTCTATTGTGTTAAACAAAGATACTGAGGATAATAAAAAGTTAACCGCAGCTACTTACTGGTGGTGTATTTAATTTGTAGCTAAAACTATAGAATTAGCTATTTAAAATATGTAAACAAATATTATATAATGAAAAAAATTTAGTCGATTTCAATCATATTTCAGAAAACATTCCGAAACAAGATGTTGACGCTCTAATGCAATAATACAGATACTATCATAAAAATCTTTGATGCGTCAAAAAATGTTACAAATACTATACCAAAATACTGCGAGTGATATCATATCTACCGATGCTAATGACCGGCTCTGGTATAATTTCAAGTGGCGCATCATTAAATCCGTTTTTGTTAATAATATCTGGTGTCGGTGTTTCTCTTGCAGCAGCGTTTAAAAAAGTTGAACCTCGACTTACGACTGCAAGAAGTGCTTGCAAAACAGCAAGTATAACTTATAAAAAAATTACTTGACCAAATTCGATCTTACTTGCGTGGCATAAAATATGATATGGACGAATTAATACGCGAATTCCGCATTATTGATAGTATGTTAACAGATATTCTGCCAATGAGAGTTAACAAATACGTAAAAGATTATAATAAAAAGTAAATGTTTAATTAATTTTGTGTGGCTTTAGTAATATCGTTATCGAATAATATATCAACCATGTTATCAATAAAGGTCATCACATCATCTGCCCATCCCGCTATTCTCACATCATTTTCAACTGCGAAGAATCCCACTGATCCATATTTCGGCGATATATGATAACCCACTTTTTTAATACAATCGCTTATTATATTAGATTTTATACCAGTATATCCTGACGCTGCTTTGTTCGAATTTAATCTTTTACAAAATCTATTTGTTAGATCGAATCCAACATGTCTGATTGAGTATGACATTATACATAATATTTTATTTGTTTAATATAACATTTTCGACCAATAAGTACATAGTAGTAGTGACGATTGATGTATCCTGTCTCAGAGACACACCCCTCCCGGCCCCAAAACATATTTTGGTCAGAAAATGTGTTATCATTTTGAGCTAACAAAGGTTGCTGACAAAAATGTTAACCTACAACGTTTTGGGGGGCTGGGGAGGTCTCTGAGAAAGGATTATCAATTCCTCAATACTACTATTTCTTTTTAATCATCCTCAAATAGGTAAACATTTTAGCTGGATTGAGTTGATCGAAGCCATTTTTAGTCGGACAAGTTTAATTCTTCTATATGATTTCTCTTTGATTTTTGTAAGCGCTTCAAAGTCCTTCAGAAGAAAAGTTGTTCAATCGAACAACAGGAAAACGGAAGTGATGTCATCTTCTAATTTTGGAAGCTATCAATCGCACCTACATTATATTTCATCAAAATATGACCTCAGTGGAAGATGCTTATTTTGAAAAATCTAACTAATTTTGATTAGCATCAAACCATGATTAAGAAATAGATAAATAAAAGGTAAAACTAGACACAATATATTGCATTCAAGAAGAAGTCTTTATACTTTAAAAGAAAACCACAAAACATACCATGATGCAAAGATAAAGAATTCTTCATGGTTAGCGACAAAGTTATTATCCAGTTAAAGAAAAGCATCACGGAAGGGTGGAGTCATGTTCATGGCTAACTGGACTAGATTGATCACAATAATAAGAAACAAGGATCATTGGTTTTGGGATGGACTAGGTTGAAAATATAGAAACAACAAGGAAGCGATGGTGACTAGAATGTATCGCTGAGACGGAAAAAATATTAGTTGAAAACATTCCAGAAAACTAATTGTCCCGAAGAAAAGAACTATTGAACAAAAAATGTAGTTTAGACGGCAAATGGCAGAGAGATAAGTCAAAACTGGTTCATCACACGGTTAAAAAAAATAACCTCAAGAAAATGGTCGTTTCCACCACAATGAAACTAAATTACAATGCCTAATAAAATTAAAACAATGGTTGGGGAAAGCAACTGTCTTTTCTAGAGATTAAGTCACATTCTGGTAGCGTCACAATAATGTCTTCTTGTACGTGATGCTGTTGTAAATTTTATGGAAAGAACTAATTCTTTTTTAAAAGTGTTCAATCTCAACCAATATAAAGGTACGGCTTTGTGGATAGAATTCTAAATAGTCATTCACTATACTTACAGGCATTGTGGTTAGTGAGTCCGCCATGGATGCGGGAGGTCGTAGGTTCGAACCCCGGTTGAATCATACCAAAGACGTTAAAAATTAGTATCAACAGCTGAGAGGTTAGTGTTAGGACTGGTCGGCTTGGTGTCAGGATAATGTGATTAGGTGAGACATCATGTCACACGTTTGCGGCATGTTGCCTCAATGCTAGACCTTACTATAAACTGTTACACTGAAGATATCGTAGCGATGTGACTGAAAAATTGTTAAAGCTACGTTAAAAATCTAAATCACATACACACACAGACACATCAGCGTACGCGTTGGTTTTTTTGTGAACAGGTGAACTTGGCGAATAGACTACAAATGCTTCGCTACCGCATAACCCAAGGGCACCGGTCTGCAGTCCAAATATGCAATTTCCATTGAAAACTGTACGACCATTTTGAGGCAGTATTAGATGTCCAGGAAACCAAGTCTTACCGTAAATCATGGGTGTTCTTTTCAGATTTAGAAAATATTTGTCAAAGAAGTCATTATCATGTCTAGCAAACAGTCCATTCAAACAATTAATTTGAGGCAATATAAACCATTAATGTTAAGAAATCCGCAGACAGAGTGTATGACATTCCATGCCTTTCGAATGTATCCGGCAGATTTGATCCGAATGTGCTTGATCTGTTTAGTGACTGAGAGGAGTTCGAAGAATAAGCGAAGGGAAATATGCCGAATAGACATTGCTCATGTACAAATGATTACCTCTGACAAAGAAGCAGCCCTTCCTTCTAATGTCAATGTAATTAATTAATATAGTTGCTGGACCACAAGGTCATTGAGAATAATTAATTTTTTTAAAAATTACACTGTTAGGTTCAAGCAAAATATAGATGGTTCCAATAGTTATGATGTATTTATAGTAGCAAATTATGTATTTAAAACAAAACCTTGAAATGGTTTTATAGTTTTTATGTGAATATTTTAAGTGTTTACCTCATAGCTCTCACTGCGATACGTAATGCATTGCATTCTCAGAATATTGGTTCTAACCTGTACAAGTCCTGAAATATACGTTTTGTATCAGGGTCAATTAAAACATTCAAGATCAGCAATAAAACTAGGAATGAATAATTGTTCACTTCTTCCACCTTCTAATAATCCCCACGAATCAATTACGACACTATGAAGTAGGCCTAATACCACCCATATAACTTATGATGCAACACAACCCACCAAACTCATTCGACCAGTGAAAATTTTACCAAAACTTAAAACAGTTTCATTATCTAGAACTCAAACCGAAATTAAAAAAAAAAACTATTTAGAGCTTATTATCTTAATAAAGAATCTACTCATTACCAAAATATTATCTATATATTATTTTGTTTATAAATGGTCATTAAAATATATATAATCATGGACAAAAATTAAATACACACCAGTGATGTACATAAGAGCATTAAAATGACAGCTATTAAAAAAGGATGTACGTTAAGGTTGCTGTGTGCTACAGCATTATATTGGTTGGCAGGTAGCCATTAATATGACATTGTGTACTTTTGAGCAACGATCAAGGTAGCTTTATATCTGTGATTAAACAAATTTATTAACATTATGTACACTCGTTAAACTTAAATATTTTAGTTCCCGTTGTCCACTTTCCTTACACCGTAAAAAAAATCTCATTCAAATGTAAATTATAGAAAATTTATGACCTTTTTTCAGTTACGAAGTTACAAAGAATGTATCAAAAGATGTATCCGATCATGCAGAGCCAATTCCGTGTACATCTGTATGCTCCATATCAACATCTGGCTCCATATCAACACATGGGTCATGTCGTCTTTATGCAGCACTTTTGTTTAACTAATGCATCATACCTCAAACCAATGTGCACATTATATAATGAACGCACAATATTTTGATCATGTTGATTATGTTTCCTGGATATATTTGGACCAGTCAGTCCGCCGCATTCTGATAAATTACTGAAGCACATATGGTTTACTAGAAATAGTGAATCATTTTGCTAAATATGTAAGATTCTCCTATCATTACCTAATATTTATACATTGCGCCGTCTGCTATAATTCAAAAGCGCGTTAAGTACTTACACAATTTTGTACACTTAAATGTTCAATCAGGCCCATTCATACATTCATTCATACATACATAGATACACACACACACATACATACATACATACATACATACATACATACATACATACATACATACATACATACATACATACATACATACACATACATACATACATACATACATACATACATACATACATACATACATACATACATACATACATACATACATACATACATACATACATACATACATACATAAATACATACATACATACATGCATGCAAGCAATTCAGCAATGTATTACAGAGGATTTTATCACTGTTCACGTATTTTTTAGAAATAATTTCACAGAGATGCAATCGACGTCCAGTCATATTTCTTCAACATAAAATAATTTCCACGTCAGAAAGATAATTCAGTTACATTCATTTGTCCTAGTTCACAAAGTGATCTTTTATCTTGTTGCGTGTATAACATTTGATTGTATGAAATTTACAAAAAAAGAAAATCGTTTCACCAATTACCAATGTATATACTAACACTGTGTGTGTGTGCGTGTGCGTGTGTAAATTTTAGCGTTTATATATACATTTAGCATCCGCGTGAAGGGTTTGCTAAGTCCGCCAAAGGGCTTATGGGATTGTGAAGCATTTATAGATAGGCGTGGTGCACGCCTGTTAGGTTACTAATCGCTGATGCAGATTATGTTTCAGCGACGAGTTTATTCTATTTTTATTGAACATAAATCAATTACCTGTTTGTTGGGTCGTTAGCGCAAATTTTTCGTATCTGTTAGCGGAGTCGTCAGTGGTTTTCTATTTCGACAAACTCCGCTATGGCAATCGTTATGTCTTCGATAGCCACCGATTATATTTTACTACTTGATATGAATTTTGTGGTCAGGATCCACGACATCTATCGCTGCATTGGTAGACAATGAAAACGTTATAGACGATACAAGCGCTTCCATGAAATTAATAAGTACTTCATAACATTGATGATCGTCCACGGATGAAGCAATCACGTACAACCAATCCATATTAATGGTCATACGATTATACTCAGCAACAGCTGGAGTTTCTAATACACGATCGGGCAAAAAAATCACAAAAAAATACGTTTGAATCGAGTTGGGAAACGATGAACTTCCATTTCCATCAGAACCATGCTGCTTGGATGGTTGGGGCATTGGCGACGCAGAGAAGTCAATAACTGGTGGAGCCGAGCTTTTCAAATTTATTATCTTTTGTGATGCCATGTTGAAAGTCGATTGTAGTGTAATTTATCATCATGCCTTGATATTGTGTGCGATGCAGCATCAAAACTCATACTGAAAATCCAACTCGGGTCTCAACACATAATTAGTGACCTGCAATTGCTGGAACTTGTCGCCGACGTTGGATATAAACGGTTCCAGACCTACCAGGATAAATGAAAAGAAAATCATGGGGTGGCATCATGCTGCTTTAACAAAGCTTTCTTGGACACCTTGAAGCAAATACCCCGGTGAAAAAAAAAAGATATCATTTGATGCAAATACTAACGGTCTGGAAAACGGCTACACATACGACTTATGATAATCAATCAACACCCAGAGAAGAAATTGCAAACCCGTCAATGCTGCATGTTACCAACAAGATCTTGCTTATAAAGCCATAAGTGATATGCGTGTGCATCAACATGCCGATGTGAATCTCATCGATGATGTGAATACGACCAATCCTATACTATGTAAAAGAATCGCCAGATGGATTATCAAACGATGTATGAGGGCCAGTCGTGGATATCGTCATCATATATATGGAATCCAGGCCGTTGATATCTCAATATTCAAAAGCAGTCGCAGACGTGTTCAAAATTTAAATACTCACGTTGACCACTATCATGCCAGCGGGCTGCTACAGATTCATCCTGACAAAGAATTTCTTGTAGACGTGTTGCGTTGTTACATTGGCATATCCTGTTTAAATGAAAACTGGAGTATGTTGCTATACAGAGAAATTGGGAGAAAGAATGAAAGAGAAATAAATAGAAGAAATAATAACTTAAATATTTAAATATTGACATTCTAGTATTGAAGACTTATCAGGAAGATGAGTGACGAAAGGTCTTGATTTAGCAACCCTTGCAGATGAGAAACTTTATTTCCAACATTTTATTCATCTCGATTTTGTTTATTAAATTAATTCTTTAAGTACAAAATTCCATCAAAAAAATTATTAGAATTCCTTCATGACTCGGACGTCGTGCTTGTAATAGTATTCCCATCAAGTGCATCGATGACATTTCGTCTACAAGTCCAAAAATTTACGTTTGTACAATGGGTTGCAAGAAATGATGTTTATTGTGAAAGTATTGGTAAAAATAAGTATGCCATTGCTTTGGACATGTCAGCCTTTCATGATTTCAAAGGTTAAAGGTCAAGTTCCCAAATCACCAGAGTATTTTAGCCACTTAAGTATCAGTCCGTCATAAGTTCTTTTGATGCAGCTATGTGAATCGAAACCTCGCAAAAATTTTCACTTCATGTGCATTCCTTTGAAGTGTCTGTGCACCCAGACGTGCACATATATTAACTACCTGATTAAGTCATTGCAAAAGTTTATACTCTTTGCTGCACAGGCTACTGCATCATGGTGATATATTGGTCAGTTTTTTTTAACCATATTTTTGTTTTCAAAACACTCAGTGTAATGCCCAGAATAAATACTGTCTTGAGTTCCCTGCCGTACGTCGTGAATAAAGCAGGCGTAAAATGCCACGCTGATACATCTGGATTGCGCATGACTACAATATCCACAAACCGTCCAATCGAATAAAATTTTAAAAGTTAAAACAAATGTTTTCTTTAAAAAAGATTAAAAAAACTAACAAGAAATAGTGTCAGTATGGCTCTGCCAGGGTTATGTCAGCAGAAAACGGCCTATACATACTCCTGCGAATATTGACAGGACAAAACAAAAGCACTGAAATCTAGTGCATTCTTTTCCGTCCTTTTTTCGATAAAAATTGCATAGTGGTATAAATATATGGATAAAATCAGGAATCAGAAATCCTATATTCCTAACTCTTTGAAATAATTTTCCTTGATCTAGAAACACCTGACTAACAAACTGATCAAGGCCACCGACTATCAAATGAACACAACTTATAGAAACTACCACTAAAACCTTACTGGCAGTGATCTCGACTTGAGAATCGCATAGGTAGACGACAACAACGGTAGCTAAAAGTTCTGTAGTCGAGAAAAATAACTGATGATAAAACTGTTCATAGAAATCATCGTTGTAGTAGTTAAAAGCTGACCACCATGAATAATAATGAGGAAAAATGTCACTAATAAACACAATAAGCATCGTCCAGCGTAACCTTGACAGCAACCAAAGTGACAGAAGGTGTTTCAGACACTCAGAGAAGACCAGTACGAAAGCAAGCGTCAGAAGCCAGATTTTGAAGGTTTGGTGTGTGGCGTTGAAATATATGTGTTTGTACCTGACGTTCCCAGGTTTCTCATAACTACCTGAAATAAATAAATAAATAAATAAATAAATAAATAAATAAATAAATAAATAAATAAATAAATAAATAATCGAGCATAGATTAACATCAAAGGCATTTTATATATTCCGAAATTTTAGTTAAACAAGACCGTCCATAATTGTATCATTAATGTAATTTTTAGCTACTGGTTATAGACCAGGAATGATAATGTTGTTAGACCTTCATCAGTACATTATCACAAGTTTGTAATTTCTACTCATCCTAAACTACTTCAAGGATTGCCAAAAAACTTTACATACAAACGCGTTTATCCCATGGTCTAGTTGGTCCTAAACGAAATTGGTGCCACTCGGACATCCTCCATGGACGCAACTCTTACAATTCATGTTATCACTACTCCTGAACGGAAAGTCATAGTAGCATGGGGTTTTCACTTAAAGACTCTTAATGTCCAGTTGGTCCTAATAGAAAATGGTGCTGAGCTGACATCTAATATGGATACCGTGACCGCCATCTTGAAATCTTGAAATTACTACTCATCATAAAAGAAGTCATATGGGCATCGAGTTTCCAGCAGAAGACTTGTTATGGCCTTATATTAAAGTAACACCAATCTGACCTTTAATATGGCCACCGTGATGGACATTTTGAAATTATTGTTATTGCTATACATCATCGATGGATGGCAATATGTACATTGGGTTTTCACCACAAGACTTTTTGTGATGTCTGATGTCTAACTGGTCCATCAGATTTTCACTTAGGGTTGTGGAGATATTATTTTAATGAAACTGGGAACAATTGAATATAAATATATATTATTTGTAACAGTATCGTATAATGACTTCATGTTTATTTACCTTTGTAAACAGTATCAAAACAGCCACACGTGCAATGTTCTCTGTCAACTTGCGCTTTGTTGGGGACCCAAAACTTCAGATGAATCACACCTTTAAATTTAAAACAAAAGAACCCTTAAAAAACGGTACTATCTTATTTATGTTCTGATTCCTGCAAAAAAAAGGAATATATTTTTATCATATTTTATATAAATGCATCTCGAGACAGTTATATTAGGTGTTACTTTAAAAATTAATCGTCATTTAGTTGGGAAAGAATTGAGAGATGGAAAGAATTACATGATTAGTACTCTATCAAACCTTCATCACCTGCCTCCTGTAATCCCACCTTTGTCACCCTTCCCACCCAACACCCACCCCAAGGGTGGGAGTGTCCAGAGTCTATTCTCTTTCCAAGCGATTTGACTTGTGAGACACATGGCTTCGGATCTTAGAGTGGGTGGATTTGGTGTCTGAAGTAGATAAGGCAGCGAAACTTGTGAGTAGGGTAGGTGTGGGAATGGAACATGAAACAAACAGCGTAATAGTGGTATCGGTCATGGACGAATACTGTTTAATTGCATAGTACAGAATATTAGGTTCTTAAATGTCGACTGTATTTAACCTCTCCGGTAGCCTAATGGTTAGGGCGTCCGCCTCAGATGCGGGAGGTCGTTGGTTCTATCCCCGGTTGAGTCATACCAAAGACTTACAAAAATGGTACTAACAGCTGCGTCGCTTGACGCTCAGCATTAAGAGGTTAGTGTTAGGACTGGTTGGCCTGGTGTCAGGATAATGTGAATGGGTGGCACATCATGCTAAATGTCTGCGGCATGATGCCCCAGTGCTGGACATCACTATAAACTGCCACACTGCAGACATCGTAGCGATATGACTAAGAAATTGTTAAAGCTACGTTAAAAATCATAATCACATCATACATAATATTAGGTTCTTAAATGTCGACTGTATTTATTTGTAGCCGTTATTATATGCTCATTTTTTTCTCCGTTAACTTTACATTGTCAGAATCATTCAGTATTTTCCAATATTGCCTTAACGCGCTTAATTCATACTGTATTCACTCGAATATAGAAACTACTTTGTATTGTAACAAACAATTCATCTCTGAATTAACTATTTAGTGGACTGCCACATACCAGATGCTATGGAACATTCCACGTTAACTTTTTGATACAGTGTTTCAGATTAGGCTAGCTACAGAGGCCAAACAGTGTAGTTACAAATAATATGCAAGTGACAAGGTATGAACTGTATTCTTTAGCTGGTAATAAGAATGGGAAAAAATACTTTCAGTTTTACATCATGAATTTCCTCAAAATGTACTTTCAAAGTTCTGCAAATCCGAATTACATGAGCCATGTCATGGGTTCACAAGCATGATTACATATTTCGAAATTGTACTATAATTTCGACCATTGAGTATATTCCAAGTGCAGTTACATCCTCCTTACTGTACTCAAAATGAAATAACCATTAAATTCCACGGCGTCTTTTCGATAATTGCAATTGAAATTTTTCATATTTTTCCAATATTATAATCTGAATCATTCAATGACAAAACAGAAACACGCTTTCCGACAACACACTTCTCCCTCGCTACTTCAATCCGATGTACTTCATGTAGAATTGGCACAGACGCTGCATTAAATCGAAGTACTTCATGTACAAAATTCCAGTCTATATTCACAAAATTTCGTCGAATCGAGAAATACACCAAAATCTATCCATTCCAGATCAAACGAAGTTGTTGCAATGCGCATTCATCACAATATGACTCCATATTTTAATTTTAAGTAGACCAAAACGCCATTTTCTTTCGAAACTTATGTCTAGGGCACGACCAAGTTCAAATTTATCTGGGCGGAGTTACTTGCGCATTAATAATGTTGTTGTGTAATGATGAATCTGCGCTTGTGTATTTAGTTTGGAATACGGCATACATTCAGTTACTTTGAATCTTGCAGTGTATTTTTGTTGATATAATAAGGCCTTGGGTAGAATAAGAAAATGAGCATATAATAAAAAGGTTACTGCATTTGTATAGGAAAATATGAACTCGTTTTGTCGGGTGGATATACTGCACTTCCAAGGTCGTGCAGTATATTCATCCCAAAAACTCGGTCTTTTTCCAATATAAATGCAGTAACCTATAATTCTTAACTGTGGCCAAAATCTGATTATTAGTTGTAAAACGTTACTAAATATCTCCGTAATTAATTATGTTAGACACGTGCTGGAAGATGTTTTTTTTTTATTCATATCTTTAACTTTTCCTTCTTAATTTTTTTTAACCCAAATCAATATAAGATAAATAAAAGTAATTAATAAATATAAAAAGAAAAGGAAGGAAGGGTAATACAGAAACCCCAGTGTTTATATATTTTCACCCCATTTTTGTGTCAGATAAATCAACAATCCAAGAATTTTTGTGAAGTTCCATTTATCGTTAACTGTTCAAATAATATACATATTACGTTTGTTGTTTCTAGTTTATGACAAGATTTTATAAACAGAGCATAAGCCTGCAATAACCTTACACAATAACCTTAACTCTTGAATCAAGCAATATGATTGGATTAAGCATACGTCTTCGTTAAAACCAGCCAATCAAGTGAATCAATATTAAATTTAACTTTGAAACAGTGTGGTAAAATATGGCCCATGGCCGTTATTAAATGCCGCTCTCAAATGTCTGGACAATCGTTACTAAATGTTTCCTTCCTTTATATACCTGATATAGAAGACCAAATAAAAACGATTACTGAATTCAGATTATTTTTAAGATATGGAAAAAATGGGGTTAAAAATATATTAATATTCGAATTTTCTATGGTCATTTAATTTCGTCATTTCTTTATATTTTTCTAATTTTTTTTCTGTAATAAATACTAAGCATAAAGAAAAAAGGATAAAGTACATCGACGATTTTTTTTCGTACGTCAGAAACATAACAAGCATGTTTCAAAGGATGACGGCACTTCGAAAGGATTTTGGCTACTTTGAAAGTTACTCATGGATACCATTTCTTAAATCAATCTTTTTTTAACACAAAATATGCGTTGATCTGTATTGTCCTATCTCACTCTTTAAAGCAAACAAAATGTCCTTTATTTCTTCTAACAACTGCACATTTCGGAAAAAAGTTTTTCTTTTCCCTCAATCGAGATCCATCCGCTTCCCCACTCAGTGCACATATATATTTATCGTCTGTGATTTATTCGACATAATCCTTTCATCTAAAGTCTGGACACAAACATTACTTCATGAAAAAAGAATGGAATCTTTTAAACAATTCATTCGTGCCAGCATAAATTTATTCAGGATGGTATAGTAGTATAGGAAAATGAGGGTTTTGGCCCACCCCCATCCCACACCTCCTCCCCCACCCCCGCCAAAACCCTCTTTCCTATACTACTACTACGTAGACAGATATTTTGTAACCAGACAAAACAACAGGTGTTGGAATGCGATAAGCTCTGTCAACAGAAGTGACGAATTTGTTAGAACAGCGCATGCGTGGAATACGATTATTCTAAAGACGGCAAATAGGTTTTACCACAAATTTTTTATCAGATAACAGGATGAAAATTAAACTGTGCATTAGAACGTTTCAGTTAACAAGGCGGAAATTAAACTAGCATTAGAATGAAAATGATATTATTTTATATCTCATTATCAATGATTAATGTTTCAACTGTTGATATTAAAAATACTTCAATATCACGACTATAGATACTAAATTTTACTCTACCGCTCACACAGCGAAGGGACTCAAACAAATCTTTCATTTCTGGTTTGTTCAGAGGATATTTTTTGTTGATAAAATATACCTTTGACCGATCGAGATCAATTGTGAGTTTAGTATAGTTTTGTTGGCTAATGGGGCTGTGAAAGTTTTTAAATTCCGCTAGCAACTTTTGATACAATTGTTCGAGATAATTGAAATACACGCTGTTATCAGATCTGATGAGCGAAAGTTTTAACTTGTCACGTGTTCCATTAAAACATATACCTGATGTTTCATTATTAAATTAACTGTCAATTGTTTACCGTCCATCATTAGATATTTGATGTTACTATTGTAGCTATTTGTCACTGTCAAATTTTCAAACATTATTTTATAAGTTTAGATAAAATTTCAGTTGGAAAAGATAATGTCGAGTATATCTCTATCATCATGACAATACCAAAGGGCAAGTGTATCTGCCCCATTTTTACAATAACGTTTGTCATCAAAATTATACAATCCACGTTTGATAATGACATCTGTTTCAAGCTTATGATGATTAGTCCGAATTGCCATAGCTCTCATAAAACTAACACCGCCATCAAGCGCGTACTTGTAGTCATCAAATTTCATAAACTTTTTAACAAAATCACGAGGCAGACCTTTTGCTTTTTTCGTTATTTTATTATTGTCCAATAATACGGCATACATTTTACTACGTAATCCGATAAAGTATTTGATAGCGCTTGAGTTCATTTCATCTTTAAACTTACCAATAACCTTTTTATTTGTGTCGTCATGAAATTTACTGTCACGTGGATAATCGGAAAGATCAAACAGATGTCGATTATTGTACATGTCCTGATAGATGTCCTCACATTCGATTTCATATACGAGCGAATCAGTATCAGTAAACAATAATCTACTAGCCGGCCACTGATTTTTAACAAAAGTGTAATGAAAATCGTACATCAGCCACTTTGATAAATCTAACACTGCAGCTCCAACATAGATCGGCTTGTTTAGTTTTAGATTTGTTTTTCTTCTTTGTATCGCAACAAGATTTTCATTAAATATTTTCATGCTCACAAAATCATCGTCTGACACAAGTTTGTTTCTGCGATTGACATCATTAACTATTTCAATATTTACACGTTTCCTAATATTCTCCATCGTCTTACCAAAAACGGAATTGTTCATCAGTTTAAAAAAGTTTTTTCAAACTGTTTTCGCTGCTGCCCTTCTTGAAGTGTTTGAGTTAATATAACCTCTCATCCACGGCGACTGATTAAATTTTAGTACACGATGAACTTTACTCAACACAAGACCAGCAGCGACTGCTTGTTTTAAAACTTTGTAATGCAAAACGTAATTTTTCTTATCAAGTAAATTTGGTACTAGTTTCTTGACCATGGAATGTTGCCTTGGTGATGCTAACGCTTGTTGTTCTTTTGATAACAAACTATAATCTATGACCATCGATTCCGCACAGAAAGGGTAATCGTTTTGTAATTTGTGTAGCGAATTTGGATAATCAAGATCAACTTCAATGAAATAGGAAACATCTTCGGGTATCTTTTTTTCTGTCTCCGATAGAAATCGATCAGCCGTGATCCAATGAAATCCACCAAGAGGCATTGGTTCTGCCATCGAATACCCGTACAAGTTATTACAATCTAGATAAACTATATACTTCGAAGGAAGGTTAGGGTTATACTGTTTCAAATATTTGTTGTTTGCTTCAGCATACTTTTTTGTTATCACGCTAATACCGCCTCGGATACCTTTTTCAATAAAATTGAACATATCAACATCAGTCAGTAATTCCAACCTTACCTTACTAAACTTTAGCAGAGCATCCCATGACAGTCCAGGGGCAGAATAATACCAGCAAGGATCTAGTCTGTTATTAGTATAACTCAATTCTCGAAAACTTTCAAAAACATCTGCTAATAATAACACGTCAGTTTTCAAATACAAATCATGATAATTACCAAAAGTCTCACAATCAAACTCTTTCCAGATATCTTGTGCATACCTGTACTCATCATCAGTTATATTTTCATTTTTAAGTTGTGAGTAAAATTTATCTTTGCCAGGTAAAGATGTTTCATCAAATTTACTCCAGTCGTCGAGGTATTCGTATGGAAAAACTCCTTTTTTAGCTAGTAGATTAAATTTATCTCCAAAACAGTCTCTTTGTTTATCAAATTTACTACAACCTTTTACTAGCTCATCTAACGAGGCTGCCATAAACTGCAGGCTGTCAATAAAACGCAATTTACCTAGCGTAACTGACATGTACTTTTCAAAATTATTTGGGATGCATTTGATGACGTTATCGAGTTTAAGACGAGATTTTATATCAGGATCACCAAAAGCTTCTACTATAATATGGCTATCATATCCTCGAAAATTGTGAAGAATAACCGGAATAAAATCTGGAGCATGAAGTTTTAAATTACACTGATTATGAGCCGCTCCACGATACTGTCCAGTCAAATGACAATGGTCATGTACTTTTTTGTTGTCAGTATCAAAAGCTTTTTCACAAATATGACAAATTTCTGCTTGCTCGTGATCGGATTCTTGTTGAGGTGTTAATTTTAACATTGGCGTTACTTTTTTCAAACGATAAGTAATATTATCAACTTCATTAATCAACTGTTTGAGAAGGTAGATAGCTGGATTTTTACCACGATATAATTTAATTGGTTTAGATAATCTAGAATCAGTACAACAAACTACCTTATACGTTACTCCACACGGAACATGATTTTGAACTTTTCTTGTACTCGATTGATTAGGATTATTTTCTACGCCAAGTACAGGTTGAAGTAAACACTCAAAATCAGCGTATATAATGAAAGGAATTTTTAGTTTGTGATTATGATGGACAAACTGTAACACACTATCTTTTTTAGATGGCATTGTTATTCTTTGCACATCACTACAGTACTGCAAATGCTTTTGTAATGTTTCATTGTTAGTACAACCATGCAAGCAGCGGTAACAAAAGAACTTTTTGTTCCTATTTTTATTGTACTGTTTACCAACTAGTCCGTTAAAGTTTTTAATCCAAACGTAATGATTTTTGTAAAACAGTAAATTTATAGTTGATTGTGAAGCTTTTTCTGAAATATATCTTGGATATACATCCTCTTTTTCATCTAGTCCGAAAACGTTAATTGAAACATTATTTTGCTTTTCAAATTTTGGTATTTGATTTTCTGCCACAGGAAAGTTAATATCTTTAAAATTTAATCTAGACACGTGACTGATATATTTTTCAACGCGATCAGCGTGTTTTTCTGCTGGAAATAGTGCGGAAAGAACAGCCCATTGGAAACACTTGTTATCTACGTTTTTGATGTTTATACAACATCATTTACTTGTTATTTATGGTGGCAGGTCGATGTATGAACTACCTCGTAATGCGTTATATTTCATCGTGTGAAACAATATTTCTTTGATCATTTCAAACTTCCAACCTGAACCTAATTGAGTGAATTCCTCTATTTTTTTCCAGATTTCTTGATGTATTTCATCAGATAGTGATAACAGATCAGTCCCAAGCAAAACACGTCTTGATTTTGCGTTCATATAAGGTTCTGCAATTTCCTTGTTAGTTAATTCTTGCGTTATAACTAACTTTGAAAATATAACATGTTATTGTACAAATAATCTGATACTTTTGTGTTTTTCGAGCTCACGTTTTACAGTTGTCTGTAGTAGGTGGTAAAGATTTGCTGCATTAAAATTTACTAAAACAATTTGATTATCAAACTGATAACTATTATCAAAACCTGCAAAAGCAGTCGCTATTTTATTAGGTTCTCCCATAAGACTTCTCTTAGCTATATCACGCAATTTTAACATTATGATACTATAATGTAATATCTAATTGATAATTTTCTCACACTGCGCATGCGCTAAAAATCAATTAAAGATAAAAAAATCTCCTATAATATAATGACAGCAAATCTAACAAACACATGTGAGCAAGAAGCATATCAAATTCACCCAAAGCATAACTTTACCTCACACTGCGCATGCGCTAAAAATCAATTAAAGATAAAAAATCTCCTATAATATAATGACAGTAAATCTGACAAGCGCACGTGAGCAAGAGATTTATCATGTTCACCCAAAATACAACTTATACGCTGGAAATACATTAGGTTCAGTTAATAACATCAAAACTAGAATATCTGTTGGCAAATTAACGTCAGCGGGTTATACGATTACTGTAAAGGGAGATAATGCCGAGAGGATTGCAATGTTTAGAAAAGATTTTATTTACACGTTGTTTTGCGATGATATTCCAGAGGGACAGCGTGTATATCATGCGAACGATAAAGTCACTGATGACAACATTGAAAACTTATCCTTAGAAGACGAGTTTCAGCCACATCCTGTCTTTGATTTATACGAGGCTAACGATCGCGGTATTATTAGAAACAGAAAAACTAAAAAAGTTCTTGGTACTATGAGTAATATGGGATATATCAGGGTAACTGTTAGAGGAACATCGCCAAATCAAGTTCATTATTATGGTCATCGTTTTATTTACGAGGTGTTCAACGGATCTATACCCAATGGTCTTGTTATTAATCACATCAATAACGTAAAGACTGACAATCGATTGGAAAATCTAGAACTAGTTACCCAACAGGAAAATGTAAGAAAAGGACGAGGTGGTGGTATTAATTTTAGATGTCCAGCAAAACCTGTTATTTCAAAAAACCTCGAAACGGATGAGGAGATCGAATTCAAATCGATTTCAGCTGCGGCGAAATATTATAAGATAAATCCCGCAGTCGTAAAATTTGTAGCTGATGGAGTAATGAAATCAACTTTTTCAAGCGAATACGATGCTAGGATTGGTTTTAGATATGATGATCAATAATATTTTGTAATTCAGTTTTAGTCAAGCAATGATGAGCAAATGCTATATCATCGTGATTAAATTTTAGCGTCGTTACTGCACTTTCATTAATTTTATTTTTTTCTGCTTCTGTTAGCAATATTTTATGAGAATCACCTTGCATTACAATAATGTCAACACTATAACCCAACAAACATTTTCTTACCGCTTCGGCTAGTTCGTTGTAATTTAATATATTAACTTTTTGGTGATAATTTATCTCATCAGTCATCTTATAACAATAATTTAGATAAAAATATATTATAATAATGGACTTGATGAAACGACTCGCTGAACTCTACAAACAAGATACTAGCGACAAAGTCGCCAGCGATAAGGTCGTCAGTGATGAGGTCACATTTTCCAAAGATTTCACAGACAAATCTATTGGTTATAATGAAGATGATATTTTATATAACAGCGAATCTGATGATGATGGTGAAATAGTCACTGTTGCTGACAGATCAAATTACAGCAGACCAACAACTAAACGATATAATGTCAAGTATCACATTGCAAAAAAAAATAATGAAATTTAATTTTACCGTTGCCAAACAACAACTGATTTGGCAGCTAATCAAACCTTTCTTAAACATCAGAATTCCAGGCCGACAGAAAAATATCAAATTCAATTTCATATTTGTCAAGATTTTTAATCTAATGACGATCTCTGACGATCGTAAGCAGTATCTAATATCGTTATGTAAACCAGTAAAATGTAAATCTCAAACAAAAGTATGAGGAAATTTATAATAACATTATATCATAATCTGCTTAGTTGGGATCCAACTGTTAAATTTATCGCTATACCCACGCCATTTGACTAAACTTTTATTTCCTTTTTTTCTAATCACTTTCTCGATAACAAAAACATCCTACTCAGTTTTCTGTAGTTCTTGTTCATAAAAACTACCTACGATCGGTTCCCCTGCCAGATCTTTTAAAACGTACGTTACAGGTATTGTGAAAAGTACCTTATCAACTACAAATACTTCTTCGCTCCAGTTTGGAGTAAATCCTTTTGCAAATACCATTTTTTGTCAAGAAATTCTAACTTTATCACAACCTTAAATTTATGTCTGCGGTACATGTTTCATTTTGCTAATATTGGATTTTTAATAGCTTTTTTAGGTGTCATTTTGATGGTTCGATGTTTCGTGTTATTATATTCACCTACGATTTGAGAAAGGTCATCGATGTACCTGTTGGTGTTTTTAGCTGTCATATGTTTGTGTAATTTTTCGTTTAGCGTGCGATTAAATCTCTCGACAACAACGCCTTTACCTTCGTTTCCTGTACCATACCTTTTTATCTTATTTTGTTCTAGAAACTGTTCAACTTTTTGTTAAAGAACTCATATCCGTGATCAGTCCAGATTTTATTCGGTTTTCTTTTTACACTCGTTATTATTTGTTTTATCGCATCAATCATTGAAGTCCCTGTCTTATCCGAAACAGGTACACTGAAAGCGTATTTGCTAAAAACATCTATAACATTAAACAAATACCTTTTTGGAGCACCATCAGCGCCAACGTTAAACTGAGCTAGATTGGATACATCCACCAAATCTATTGCCCAGATATCATCTACACCATTAGCGACAACTTTACGTCGTGGGAACTTTTTTTTTAGGTCTGTGCAGCTCGACTGCAAGATCATCGTATACTTTTTTACCGAGTCCGAGTTTATATTTTGCTCCTATCATTCCCTGAACAAATCTTCTATCAAAGCGTTCTCGTAGATTTGTTGGCTCCATATCACGTAATTCGTCTAACATTACTTTATCACAATCTGCTTTCGAGTTTTCATGATCACGATAACAGATATCATGACGCATCGCTATTGCATCCACTTGATTATAAAACTCTTGACCTGGCAATGGATTGTCGTTTTCATCTAGCTGTTGATCTAGCGGATTGTAAGGTCCTGTATACCGATGACCTGGCAATGTCCAACCGCCTTTTGGTTTTGGTAATTTTCCAATAATTTTATGTATATCTATACCTGACCCTATTATTTCTCTGTTGTTACAACATTGACAGTATGCGACAATTTTATTTTGCTCAAGACACAAATCTCTGTCAGAATCACAGTTGCATATCATTCTATATTTTTAGTCGTCGACTAAAATAATATCAGGATAACCAGATCCTAGCGACATCTCTGAGGATACTGTCGCTGGGGACACTTTCTTTAAAAACATATTTTTTCTTTTTCCGCAGACTGCACAAAAACTTTTTAATATTATCCTGTTGTTTTTTGTTTTTTCTGTTGTTTCATTAATATTTTCTGTTTTAGTTCTACACTTGAGACAGTATGTTGACATTATTATATTTTTAAGTTTAGATAAAATTTATTGCGATCTCATCATTAGCGTGAGAAGGATGCTTGTCAAACTGTAAAATAAATTTTAAAAAATTAAGATTTCTGCTCATCTGTTGGATAAACATAATACAATAATATCCGCAAGCAGACGTTCCAACAGGTTGGAGTTGATTTGATGAATAATATATAATATATCTTTTTAAATTTTTTCTTCATATACTTTTTTATTACATCGCTTGGAAGAAGTCCAACCGAGTCAAAATAATTATTATTACAAACTGCTACCCAATGCGTGCCGGATCCGTCATTAAAATCTTGTATATTAATAACACACGAACTTACAGCTGATGGTGATTTTATTGCTGCGAGTTCATCTTTAGAATAAACTCCGTGAAATCCAGGAACCGCTTTTAACTTATCAATGATATCAAAATTACTCAACGGGGTGGTCGAGTTCCCGGTAATGTTAGACCACGTCCGATTCCTAAAAGATTTGGCAGCAGACTTTCCGCTAGTCCCGCCAAAAGTGGAGCGAATGGAATAATTCCTCCTTGTTTTGTTTGATTGCATTTGCATTTGCATGTTGGTGTTGGCGATTTTGTTTTTTGTTGTTTTCTTTTTTTTTTGTTGTTGGCGATTTCTTTTTCTTTTGTGGCATTATAATATATTATTTACATAAAATTTACCATTTTTTATTCCACTTCTACGAATGATACCATTACCTTCGACTGCTTTCTTTGTTGCGCCAGATATTGCTCCAGACGCTGCTGCTAGTCCTAATGTGCCTAAGACTGGTAAAATTTTAGGTATTATTGTACTAGTTAATACTGATAATGCTGGACCAAGAAAACCACCTTTAACGACAATGTCGTTTGCCATCGCTGTCATTTGTGCAGCACTCAAATTTAAAACAAAAGTTTTTTTACGATGATACTTATTTACTTGATTTTTTGTTAGCATTAATTTTGTTAAAACACCATCAGAAATATTAGGATTGATTTTTAATGATACCTGTTCTCGCTTTGCAATAGCAGCTACTAATTTTTTAACTTGGCCATCGGTTAAATATACTTCTTTTACAATATATTTTGCCATTTTATATAACAACTGTAGATTAAACTTGAACTGTCATTTTACCTCCAATAGAATCTACCGTGATAAATCTATCACTAATCACTAATGCGTATACGTACAACGGTGCTATTGGAACCGCCCCAAGTGTCCAGGTAATTTCAATATCCGTTGTGCTGTCTACAGCTCGCTCGCTATGTTTACTAACATCAAAATGAAATATAGGATAAAGCGTACGAAATGCCTCTGCTGATATTTGAGTTCCATCTTCAACATCTTGATATTTTTGTATTGCGTCAAGCAGGTACATATATGGTCGAGAAATATTTTTATTAACGTCATCAGCAAAATTGCACTCGATAGCTCGTTCTGGATATTGCTTTGAATTTAATCTAGCGTATATTCGTCTGACATCAGAGTGATCAAATATTGCATTATTTTGTTGTTGGTTACCTCGTCGGGCTTGCTGTTGAAATACGACAAAGATATTTCTCGGCAGTTGTTCGCTTGATGTTGTTGTGACCCTCCATGTGTAGTCAGTAGTATTTGGAACCGCTGTCTGATATATCTTATGCTGCTTAAAATAAATTCTGTTTGTATGTTTATCAAGCGTACTATTTAGTTCTGACATTTTAGTGATTGATGGTGTTATACGTGGCATCCACAAAGCAAGTTTGTTTATGATAAACTGTACATCAACCCCTCCAGATCTAAACAAGCAATCGTTTTGGTCTGCTCGATCTAAAATAAGAGTATGTTTTACTCCGCGAATTACTTTATCATGATCGCGACAAAAGCCGAAAATCATACTTAGTGGAAGCATCATTGTAATTTGACGTGATCCTGCTGCAAGTTTTCTTCGCCTAGCAAAACCATCGTTATAGCGTGGATTTCTCACGTCAAGTGTGTTAAGAAGTAAATTTAACATCGCAGTACCGTTTGCATCTGCAGCTGGTGGTGTTATATTTAGATTATTAAAAGCAGCTGTAAGAGAAACTCTTGTAGCGTCTGCATTAGCAGCTGCACCTGGTGCAGAAATACCTAGCGCGTCTGCATTAGCAATGAGAAAATTTCTCACAATTACAGCATTTGCATCAGCATCAGCTCCATGTACTATAGCGCCTCTCTTTAAAAATTCGGTTGATTCAGCTATACCCCGTCCAGTATCTTTAAACCACATCATGTTAGTTGCAGTTGATCTTGAGTAATCGTCGGAAAACGAAATAATATTTAAAATTGTACTTGCAACTTGTAGATGACTTGAAATATCTTCTATAGTTTGATTGGCAAGTTGATATCTAGCACTTTTGAATAAACACCAGCCGTTATTTATAAGAGCTACTTCTGCTCCAACTGCAATTGCAGCAGGTGGATTGGCTACTGTCATAATCTGACCACGAACTTTTAACATAGCCTTATGTGGCAGTAGAAATACATCTTCGTCTCTGGTGTTAAAGGTTCTAATACCAGCTTTATTTGGTTCGTTAGAATTTTCATCAAGATACTCAACAAACTCGAATTCTCACATCGTTGTCGATGTCATAAGTTTCTGTTAACTCGAGATAATTTTTAACAGACATTTTATTTTATTAGATTATATAAAATTTTATTGCGGCACTGTTACTTTAGATATTAATTTTTGTATGATCTGCTCGCCCTTTGGTGATAATAATTTTATTGTTGTTGTTATCATAGCTTTTTGAGTTTCTTTTGTTGGAGCGATTTATGAGATAGCTTGTTTTATTTCAGATGCAGTCGGTGGATCACCTTTTATTTTATCAGCTATATTTTGTCCCACCGCAGTCCCAGCGGCAGATGCAGCCTCAGTTGCAAAAGCTTTACCAGCGTCAATAGCAATTGGTGCAACTTTACGTGCTATACCCGGAATATTTTCAATAACTTAGTAAAAATATTTCCAAAAAATCCTCCTACTATTTTTCTTCGATAAACTTTTTTTCTTTGTTTCATTATATTTGATGTTGCATAATTTTTTACTTTTGCTCGCGTAGATGTAAATAATAAGTTACAACTTCATTAATCAATTGCAACTGTTTCCCTGACTGATCTGTCAACTGCATTATTATACTTGATATTTGATTTTCAACATTTAAAGGATAATAGATAATATCTCGTGGAGTTATTTGCATGAGAGAACCTGGCGAAACTTCAGGTGAGAAACTGTAAATCGTTTGACCTTTGCTGTCTTTTGATGCATAAGAGCCAGAAGCAATAGAGCAATTTACTAATATTGTATTTACTTCTGTTATATTTACTGGCAGTTCACTGTCATATGTAATAGGCTGATCAAGTGCAGTTAAGTTTTTTTCAGTAAATCCTAACAGTTGTGCAATACTTCTTTCTCTTGGTTCAAGATTGATTACTATATTTTTCAAAGTTATCCTAGTTCGCAATGTGTTATAATTTGCTGCCAATTTAAAATTATCAGCCACACCGTCAGCTTTTGTGATGAGCTCTTTGATTGTCTTGTTTAGATCAGTAATATAATAAGCTCCTTGCGGAATTTTTTTTTTTTGTTGTAGATATTGGAGATGTTGTAATCATAGTAAAATACATTTCATCGTTAACATCATTTTTCACGTTAGGTATAGCATTCCAGCAAGTACAAGAAATTAATCCAATTTCATATTGTTTTGTAGGATCTAGTTGGATAGGTGGAAAATAATTTACTGAAAAATTTGCGCTATCTATCGCAGACTCACTAGAGTTTAGTAATAATGTTGTTTGCATTCCTTTAATTATTATATCATTTTACAAAATTAAGTCGCCGCGATTAAGTCGCGGTGTAAAGTATCATATTCGTCAGATGTTAATAATTCACTCGATCTTAGATGATCAAGTATGTCAATGATTTCATTATCAAGTTCAACACTAACATTCCCAGCTTTCTTTGATGATATTAATAGCATTAATCTACCTATCATTTCAGTAGTTGATGTAAATACCGTTACACCAGTTCCTGTTCTTACTTCTCTACTTTTCTCTACACGAGTTTTATCAAAAGTAAAAAATTTCCTTTTAAAAGTCCACCCTTTACCAAAAGGTTTTAATCTACTATTTTCTGCTGTTTTTTTAAACGTGAGAGCAATAACACCGTTTCTCATTCTTTCATAAAGTGGAATCATATTATCAATCTCTGTAACCGTGTTTAATTCATCTTTAGCAGCAGCTCCGTCTTTAAATATTACATCTAATCTATCGAGTAATGTTTGATATTCTACATCAGTCCACTTGCTTATATCATCAATATCCCTTATATTTTCATTCTGTAAAAAATCATCATATTCAATACCTTTTATCTCATCATTTGCTCTTTTTGTAAAATAAAATCTTTGATCTCCAACTGCCATAAACTTTACAGTAAGCTCACCAACTCTTTGTTGCTCCTCTTTGATATTTTTTATATCTCCTGATAAATTTTTTATAATATTTGTTATTCCTTGCGTTGTTAACTCTGCTAATCTTCGCTCAAGTTCCAGCGGATTGTTTATCAATCGATCTGTTTCAGCTTGTCTAGCCGCAGGATCAGCTATATTTGCTGTAAATTAGTTTTCTTTTGTCTTCATCAGATCTAGTAACAAGTTTTGAAGCAGCTGCTTCCTGTTGTTCTTTAACAATTCCAACCAAGCCTTTTTCCTGCAGTTGTTTAAGTTCTTCTTCTGACAGTGGTTTAGTTTCAGGTTGTTTACCTAATAGTGCTTCAGTAACCGGCTTGAAAATTGTAGCTGTTGCTTCTGTAGCGGTTACTTGCCCACGTCGTGCTTGTTGTACTTTTTGCTTAAGCGATGTCTGAGATTGAGCAAGTTTTTTTAGGTCTTCTATGTGTTGTCTGTATCTTGCTCGTTTGTCCATTATTATTATTATAAATTTTATAAAATTGAAACCCTTACTGTAAGTAAGTGTCAATATAACAGCGAAACATTTTAGTTGGATCATTTGTAAGTTTATCAAATAAGAAAAAGTTGTATTTATATTTTGTATCATGACGGTAAAGTTCAATAAACTTATCTTTTGTCACGTCACCGCATTGTTCGCTTGCAATATTTCTAACGTCAACATTGTCCAGTCCTGGAAATAATATAAAACAACCCATATTTCGCTGAATAAATCTGTCAACATTATAAAATCCTTGAGTGAGATAAACAGAATTACATTGTTTGTTACGTGACAGTGAGAAATACGATCTTATTTTGTTCATCTCCATGTTATTTAGCGGAATATCGTCAAAAACTACTATCTTATGTTCATCTGCATCAAGTTGATTAACTGGAATAAGATCTTCTGGCTGCCTAATTATAAAAAAATCTTCACCAGCCTTAAGTTCATCACGAAGTTTGTCATTATAATCGCTTAATAACTCATACTTATCTTGCTGTGGATTGATTGTGTAAATATAGACTCTATCGTAGTTAAAATTATCACCAAGAAGCAAGCAAGTTCATAAGCAAATCTGTTTTCCTGATCCAGTTCGCCCAACAATAAGATAATGACAATCAGGAAGTTCTTTGTTATGTTTGTGTTTCACCAGCTTCTCTGTATCAAAGTTTAATATCGACGATTTTGCCATTTTGTATAATATTAAACTAGTGTTGATAATTTTATCTAAGACAGTAAACAATGAGTTACTATACAAAATTTGGAACACTATCAGGAGATTTATCCACAAAAGGTTACCAAGGTGACTTATCCAAATATGCAACTCTTGATCAGCTCAAAAATGAAATCAATAATTTACTAAATCTTACCAGTGTAGAACCAGATGAAGTCGTCATTTTCCAGGACAAAGAAGGACGATTAAAAACGAGTGATGTAAAACTGCCAGATGTACTTGTACGAATTCCTAATGCGGTTGCTGATAATATCATGACTTTTAACAATCAAGGTAAGATACAAGATTCTGGTAGGTCAGTAAATGATTTTATTTTGTTAAAAAAGCTGGTGATTTATTTAATGGGAATATTGTTATGAACCAGAACAAGATTACAGATCTTGGATATCCAACTACAGATGGAGACGCTGTAACTAAGAAATATGTCGATGATCAGGACGTTCCAATCAGTAATGAAATAACAGCGCTCAAAAATGAATTTACCGGTCACGTAAAAACGTTTTTAAATTTTCGTAGAAACATAAACACGCTTAAAGATGATTTTTTTTGTAAATCCATCAATTGTCAACATTACACTCGCTAATATTAACACAAAACTCAATGATATTAACACAAAACTCAATGATATTATTAGTGGAATTCCTAATATTGTTGAAAAAACGAGTATGGTTAAAATTCCTCACAAACAGATTAAAAATATTGTGTATACTGTTGATACTGGTTATACTGGGTGGACACCAAAAAAATAATTCTATCAAATATATTGCAGAAGTTACCGGTGTGTATAGATTGTCAGTGCTTGTGCTTAGCAGTGCAAAGTTTAGAATATCTACCAAATATCTATTTCGTCATCAAATGTATGACTCATCTGGAGTATTATCTGTAATAATAAGCAAAAATTCTGAAGAAGAATTTGTACTTGAACCAGTTGATAAAACTTTAAATTAGCAATTTTTCTCTGGTGTTTGGAATTTATAGCTGAACAACCAGCTCTTATTATGATTAACCAAACATAGGACTATGTGAACTAATATTATAATGAAAAGAAGTATAGTTGATTTCAATCATATTTCACAAGATAGTCCAAAACAAGATGTAGACGCATTAATACAATACTATAGATATTATCATAAAAAAACTTTGGTGCGTGAAAAAATGTTACAAATACTACAACAAGATCCTTCGAGTAATATCTTATCTACCCTTGTTAATGACCAGTTCTGGTATAATTTTAAGTGGGGTATCATTAAATCCTTTTTTGTTAATCATATCCGCTATTGGTGTTTCACTTACAGCGGCGTGTAAAAAAGTAGAACCAAGACTTTTGATAAAGAAGCACGGTTGTTTAACATCAATTAAAACTTACAAGAAACTACTTGATCAGATCGGTCTTACCTACGAGGAGTTAAATATAATATGGATGATTTATTACGTGAATTTCGTATTATTGACAATATGTTAACAGATATTCTACCAATGAGGGTTACCAAGTATGAAAAAAATATCACAAAAAATATGAGTAACATAAAATTTTATCTAAAGTTAAGATATAATATAAATAAAATAATATCATTTTCATTCTAATGCTAGTTTAATTTCCGCCTTGTTAACTGAAACGTTCTAATGCACAGTTTAATTTTCATCCTGTTATCTGATAAAAAAATTTGTGGTAAACCCTATTTGCCGTCTTTAGAATAATCATATTCCACACATACGCTGTTCTAACAAATTCGTCACTTCTGTTGACAGAGCTTATCGCATTCCAACACCTGTTGTTTTGTCTGGTTACAAAATATCTGTCTACGTAGTAGTAGTATAGGAAAGAGGGTTTTGGCGGGGGTGGGGGAGGAGGTGTGGGAGGGGGTGATGGGCCAAAACCCTCATTTTCCTATACTACTGGTATCAGTTAAAGTTAACTTTAACAAATCAGTTAAAGTTTAGGGTCTTTGCATTTCTGCAACATTTATCGAAAATTCACATTTTTGCCTGATAAAGAAGAAATTTTAAAAAAACGATCATTTGCGCGGTAACTTGGGGTTTTCACGTTTCGAAAAGTTAAAAATTATCGTTCTGACTATACCTCACGTTTCTTTCGATAGATATATAGATAGATCTCTGTTTGAGAAGTTAATAAGTGAGCTAAACTACTTTTTTCTCTCAGTCTATAAATAACAACATATCTGAGATATATTTACCTATTATCCTCTTTAGTTGGTGAATACAATATAGAAAGGTTTCACATTTGCATGCAACATGTACCAGTCTTACTGATCATCAGAGAGACAGGCAAGTGGGCGTGAGGAGACACATATAACAAATATTTTAATTTTTTTCGTGCAATTGGAGAACAAAAAGAGGCTTGTGGTGTCAGTCAATTTCTATTTTTTTTTCTACTCGAGAAAATGATATGTAATTTTTTTTAAAAAATTAATCATCGATAATAATCACATTCAAAGAAATATATATATGAAGATATTGCTTCCCGTCAAGGCGCTGAGTATTAATTTTGGAAAATATTTCTGTCTTTTTAGGGAAAATGTACCTGAAATTCATATGAGAAAGCCTATCTGATTAGCCAAATTCGGAAAATAATACACCTTGACAATACACATCTCGTTATTGAAGACGAAACGAGACTATTACGTCAGTACGCAAATAAAGAATTCGTTATATAACTGTTTCAGCAAAGAATTTTTATATCCCTTTCTGTGGTGTAGAATTGATATGGGTTATAGAGATTACTGCTTGGTCTTACTTAAGATGCGCATCTTTCAAAAGACTACTAGCTCCGCTTGGCCATTTTTACTTCTTGGACTTCAGAGGTAAATTGTCATAAAAAAGGAGCTGATAAATTATTTTACATTTGATATATTTGGTAAACATTCATTGCACTTTCAGAAGCTGGTATTGTCTAGTTTGGCAAATTTCATTTTCCCTATTTAAATGACTGCTAAAGAGAGTGAACTTTTTACACTAATTCAGGCTAATATTTCGAGCACAAGAGAGCAGCCATTTTAGTTATCTGTGTTTAAATCATGTACAATTTCTACAAGTACAATATCCAGACAAATTTCAGCCACAATAAATGAAAGTAACATAGAAATATACCAACATTCACTCCGTTGTTCAATTGAAAACAACTTCTCCTTTCATTTGCCACTCTTTCAGAAGTTCATAATATCCGTACAGCGTGCCCTATAATACGGTCAGGTGAACGCAACATATTGTCATGTGATCCATACTAAATGTCCGCACATAGAGAAAACACAATAATGAAATAGTGACAAATTAATTTGTTTCTGTTTGTTAGTGACACAACATAAACATTACTGATGGCTTCGGTTTGATATATAGCAGTCACTATCATGTGTTCAAGCGTAACCAACAATTCTGTTGAAATTTTAGTGGTAATCTTTTGCAAAATTAAGGATATAAGACTACATATCATTTCGAAGCAAAATTTATCAAGGAATCAACTGAAGAACGAAATTTTAAGATGTCGCAGTGGGAAATGTGCAATATTAGGAAATATTGTCGTGTGTACTCATTTCCTTCATCTTCGCCTACACGTAAAAACATTTATAAAATAATCATATGACCGAATTACTGGTTAAGCTTGGGGGGGGGCTGAGTGGCCGAGTGGTCTAAAGCGCTCTCTGTTACGGATCACTGCCATCTCACCTCTGTCTGCGTGGGTTCGTGTCTAGGATTCGGCGAATGTGGATATGTGAGAAAGATTGCCAGTAGCTTCTTGTGGGTCGGTGGTTCTTTCCGCCGATTTCCCGGTTTCTTCCTCCACCATTAATACTGGCCGTCATGTATCGCCTATCGTATGCTGAAAAAATGGCGTTAAGCCCCAGAACAACAACAACAAAAATTTTTAAGCTTGCCCCCGTGATAAAATATTTTTTAGAAACAAAATTTTAAAGTGGCAAAACAGTTTTAAAGTTTGTTTTTGTTTTTCAACTTGAAACAGAAAAATTTTTAAAGGAAATTTTTATTTGTAAAAGGGTTGGAATTTTTAAAGAATTTTTTTTCATTGCGTTTTTAATTTACATTTACAATATAATTCCGTTTGGGGCGTTTATCCCGACTTTGGGTATTGCCGGGGTGGGGAACCCCTTTGAAGCGGATTTTTTAAACCTAAAAAAAACAAAATTAAAGACTCTTTTTTTGCCAAAATTTTTCGGGATTGTTTGGGCCGCCCAAAAACTTTCCAAATTACGGTTAAAATTTTCCCCAGGTTTACCCCTTTCAAGTTTTTCTTTCAAAAACGGTTTTTTTTCCCCTTTTTTTCCTGACTCGCGTTTTTTGGAAATTTTTTTTTTTTAAAAAAGAAGGTTTTGTTTCCGAATTTTGACAAGTCTGGGTTTACGCCCCCAGAAATACCGGGAAAATTGGGGGTGGCCCAAAAGTTTTGCGAAACTTGCTTTTTTGGCTTTTAATATTTTGTTGAAGAATTTTGGTTCCTTTCCCAAAAAGGCAAGCCGAAACGTTTTACAATTAAAGTTTATTTCCCATGCATCCAACCCCAAAAGGGGGGCCAAAAAGGGGGTTTCACGATACCCCTGAGCCACGGGACCCTGCTTACAAAATTTATCCCTTTCCCCGGGAAAGGTTTTGGGACTTAAAAATTTGAACTCTCTTTGGGAAAAGGACTTTTGGAGATTTTTAAAAGTAATTTTAATAATTTCCAAGAATTGGAAAGTTTTTGGCTACATGTGCCCCAAGAAAAGGATTTTTTTTCCTAAATGTGAAGGGGTTTAAAAAACAAAAAACAAATTTAAAAAAACCCAAAAAATAAAAAAAAAAAAACGGGAAATGGTTCAAAAAAAGGGGAAAAAGTGTTGTTTTAAAAAATTGTGGTTAATAATGCACATTTTTTTTTTTAAAGGGAAAAATTTTCTTGCCGCCTTTGTTTTTAAAAAAATAAAAGAAATATTAATTTCAAAATTAGCTTTTGGAAAATAAAAACTTTTGACAAACTTTAGGCCATTTATCATTTTTTAGCATGGATTTTTAACCGGGGTTTTTTATTACTAAAAGCAAACTTGGGCCGGGAAGGGGGAAAAACGGAAAAAACCAAAGCCCCACTGGAGGAAGAAAACCCACCTTTTTAGTTTTGGCAAAAACAAAAGTTTTCTTTTTTTTAAAAATTTTGAGGGATTTTTTTGGGCCCGGGGCCTTTTTTTAAGAAGTGGCTTTTTTTGAAAAGGCCGGGGGGGATATATCCCGGTTCCCACCAACCCCTTTTTAGCCCAGAAAGCAACCACATGCTTGAGGGAAGTTCAAAGTGGACGTTATTATTATTTACATGCGAGATTTTTTCTTTTTTTCATGGGAATTTTCAAAAACACCGAAGGAAAAAATTTTGGGGCTGGTAAAAAAAAGGCCAGAAGTTCTTTTGTTAAAAATTAAAAAAGGAAAAATTCCGGGTTTTTTGCTTTTAAAAAAAAATAAAAAAAAAATTTATTCAGTTTCGTTTAAAACAAAAAAACTTTGTTTATGCCCAAACCAAAAATTAAAAAAGAAAAAAATTGGGTTTTAAATTTTTGCAGGGAGGGCCAATACTTTTATAGGAGGCAAAAAAATCTGCGCTAAATTTTGGCCCCTTAAAAAATGTCGAAATTTCCCCCTAAAATACGTGTGTGATTCTTCAAACCTTTGGAAAAATTTCCTTTTTAAAAAATTGGCCGGCCTAAAACAGGGGATTTTTTTTTTTTTTTTAATTTTACGAGCCCCACATTTTTTCAAATCTATTTTTTTTTTAACTTTGGGGTTATTAGTTTTTCCCCTTTTTCTCTTTTCTAGTTACCCTTTGATTACTTTTTATGGGAAAAAAATTTACAATTTTTTACTATCCCAGGGGGGGGTGCGTGAAAATTCCGGCCTTTTTTGGTTCTATCCTTTTGAAATTTGGGCGCCAAATTTTTCTGCCGTTACGACCGGGGGCCCCATATGAAATTTTAAATTCCAATAACCATTTTTTTTTTGGGGGGCACACATCAAAGGGGGCCTTTTAATTTCGAACATGCTTTTTTTATTTAAACCCAAAGGGAATTTGGGTTTTTCTATGGGGGCCATTAGATTGTTTTTGGGGCTTAATGGGGTTTGGGGTAAATTTTTTTGGGATCTGCAAACGCCGGATTAAAAGGTTTTATAATAGTCCATTAGGGGATGGGAGGGGTTTACTTCGAAGGGAGAATTGGGACAAAAAAGGGTCAAATTAAGGCCAGTAAAGGAAGGAAAAACTTTTGTTTATGGTTCTAATTGTTTTCCCGCTTAAAGTTAATACAAAGACTTTTTATAAAAAAAAACCTTAAAGGTTTTAAAGGCGGGTTTTCAAATTTTTTTTGGGGGGCAAACTTTAAAAATGGTTTTAAAATTAATTTTTTTTTCCAATTTTTCAATTTTTTGCAGGGTTTTTTTTAGTTTTGGATTTCGGTGTCCAAAATTGGTTCACGTGGAAAACCTGATCTGGAACTTTTTGCCCAATCGAAATTAAAAAAAATAATTCCCTATTTTTTGGTAACGGTTCCCCCCGATCCCCCTTCATTTTGAAATTTTATCCCCCCGGTATCCCAAAACGCTTTAACCCCTTAAATAAAAACCACAAACCCCAAGCTCCGCCCAACCACTCCTATAAAATTTTTTTTTTAACCCCCCCAAAAAATTTGGAAAAAACCCCCAACCATTTTTTAAATTGACCCTTTAAAAATTAAAACAATTGTATTTGGATAGACCCTTTCTGCCCCTTTAAAACCCCCTTTTACCCCCCCAAAAAGGCCCCTATGACAGGTTTTGAACCCCGTCCCCTTTTGAGATTATTGCTTTTTACCTCATTAACATGGTTTTCGCAATAGTCATTAAAGGTTGGTTCACGTCCCTTTAAAAAAGGGGCCCCATTAAAAAATGGAACACCCCCTTTTGCTTTTGAAAAATTTGAATGCGGGGAGGGAAATTTTAAAAAAACCCCCCTTTTCCATTTCCCCAAAACGGCGTTAAATTTTTAAAAAATGGAATTTTTAATTGAAAAACCCCTTTATTATATATATATATTTATTTTAATTTTTTTATTTATTTTATTTAAAAATATATTTTTATATATATATAGATAAAATATTTCCCCCTTTCTCTCCCCTCTTCTTCCTTTTTTATTTATTTTTTTTATATTTATATTTATTTTTTTATATATATATATATATTTATATATATATTAAAATATATTTTTATAACGATCATAAAAATTATCACTGGCATGACCCGCTATGACTTCTAACCCCCGTATCCGTATAAAGAATCAAAGAATCTTTGGTAGCGAAGCAGCCCCTATGTTTTTCATTTGCAGTTTAAAAGGCTAATGAAAAAAGAATTTTGAAAACATAAAAATGGGAAAGTTTTGTTGTTTAAATTCTTGTTTTTTTATAGAAAAAAGCCCAAAATTTGGGAAATTTTAAAAATTTAAAAGTTTTTGGTTGGGTTTTATCGATGTGTTTTAAAGTTTATCTAATCACTCACAAAGTTTACTTTAAAAACCTTCGGACTTTATTTTTTTTTGAGTGATAAGGTTTAAAAAATTTAAAAAGGGGTAAATTTTCCCCAAACCCCGATCATTTAATTTTTATATTTATTTTAAGGCCAAATTTGTTTTGGGGGTCAATTTCCCAAATGGAGTGGGGGGAAAATAGCACCCGTTTTGCCCGGGGGGCGCATTCTTTTATCACTTTTTGATGGAACGTCGGCCATTTCTCCTTCCGGGAAACAAAAGGGAGACTAATTAAGCAAAATTTTCCAATTTGGGTCTTCTGTAAAGCCCGGGAGTATTTTGGGGGGGTGGGGGAACGTAATTTCTGGAAACCCTCCGCTTGCTAAAAAAGACGTAAACACACACAAACGTGCAGTCAATTAGCACTTGAAAATTTAACATATTTTTATTCACCTGTACGTTTATTGGGTATAATGCACACCTTAAGTATAAACACAGCTTTTATTTTGGTGTCCTTTCGGGAAAAGGCAAGGCCTTTTTGAAAATTCGGACCCATCTTCCCCCAATACTTGACTTGATTCGACCCTGACAAGTGCAGAAATAGTTCTGTCTTTTCTAGATTATCTGACCTAGTTTCTCTTGATATATTTTCCTAATATTTCTTTCCTTCCTAATCAATCAATGCATTGAATAATGCTTTCAGTCTCGTTTGAAGGATACTACTTCTGTCATTTAAACGGGTCTTTCATCAGTCGAAAGGGCAAAAAATTTAAACATATGGGAAATTTTTAAAACAACAATTATATAACAGTTGTCCAGCTAAAAAAAGGCTTGTAAAAAAAAAATTTTGTACCCTTAAAAAAAAACCCCGTAGAAGTCGTACCTTGGAGATTCTAGAACAATAAATGCCTGTTTGTGTGTGTGTGTATGTATATATATATATTAATTTTTATATATTTTATATATATATTATAATTATTTTAATTTTTTTTATATTTGTATTAATTTTATGTATAGTATATGTATATATTATAAAATAATATATATTTTTATAAAATTTTAAAAATATTATATATTATATATATTTTTTGAGAGGAGAGAGAGGAGAGAGGAGAGAAGAGAGAGAGAGAGGGAGAGTGAGGGGAGGGGAGGAAAAGGAGGAGAGAGAGAGAGAGAGAGTACCTATATGTATGTATGGTAGCAACAGTATTACTAGAAAGGCGGTCACACAACAGAACATTTTTTGGTAGGCCTGGACTTTATGGTTTCGAGATGAGTTGGTCCCCACCAGTCTTCCTTGCTCCATCACTGATGTCATGACATCCATATTACCATCTGAATATACAGTACTAGAATAACATTCTGAAACGAGAATAAGATTGAATTAAAACATGAAACATGATTCATGATTTAAAACAACCTTAAATACGTTATTAATTGCTATATCTTTCGGTGAAAGTCGGTTGATCTACGGCTGGAAGGAAAATAACCAAGGGTTTCCACACAAAAATCTCTTTGTACCAGGCGTTGTACACTCTCAGTTAATAATTATTCATGTCAGACGAAGAAAATACGGCTGTCAATAATACCGTAAGAACCATAAGCTACATAACCCATATATAACAACAACTTATCCGTTTTCTTCGCTGTTAATCTTTAGTAAACACAGAAAACAATCGTTTAGTAAACACAGAAAACAATCGGATGTGTTCCTTCTCAGATGAATCATTACTAGGTTTGGTTGTAATCCAGAGAGATGCACCTGTTGCGCCATAGTTTGAGATACACAAACCAGTTTAAGCAAGGTCAAGTTTTCTTTTTTAATTAAGTTAGCAAGTTAGGTAATTGATTCGGTCTTACCTGGACAAATCCCATTCACTTTGTTCCAAATGCAGATGTGATTCTAACTTAACTAACACTATATGCGGAAAGCTTCACGAACTGGTGGATAATAGTCTTAGGGAATAACTCCACCCTCGATATTTTAGACCCTAGATTGACTATTGCTACCCAACCAAAAAACGAAAAATCTTTAAATAGATTTTAGATCCGTGACGATACCGAATTTCTATACAGTTGTCGAACATTGACAAAAATAGAACAGAAAAAGATTACAGTTGACGTCGATTTAAGAAAGTCGGATCGGTCACGGTGTACCACTACGTGACACATCAAAATATAGCATCCAGAATGATTGATGTACTATAAAAACCAGAACTGCGTGTCTCTATAATCTAAGTAGCAGATAAAGTGCTGTATTGTATACTTCGTTTTTTTTTCACGCTCTTGATGAGGCGAGTAATTCGTAATATGATTCCGACACAAAAAGAACGATAATCATTCATGACAGCATGTTGAACGGCCTTGGGTAGCCCCGATAAAAACATTCAACTCAGAACTGCCATAAGACCCTAATCACTATGAAATATGTGTCAAAAATATGACCTATATTAAGACCATCCCTGCAGTCCTTTATAAAGAATTAAACCGCAGTGTAAAGCATGTTTTGCAATGGTATAGTACAGTATAGTTTTTTTTCTATCTTCTTTTGCTCCATTTTTTTTTTTTTAGTCCTAACCTTAAATGTACTTTGTAATTACCTCAGTGTAGGTGTTACAATAATAATAAGACTATTAAGATAATGATGCAAAATGTCATTCAGTTGATTTTTTTTTTTAAATACGGACTTGTAATAGATCTGTTAACATTGGTCAACGTCTGTGTTAGTCTCGAGTGCTTCCTGCGTCAGGTGAACGCCGACGTCATATTCTCTCACGTGATCTCAACAAACGGCTGTATATGGAGAACTTTTAGTAATCTAACTGCGGTAAATTGATTCGTTTAATATTCTGTTAGTGACACAATGCAAACTTTACACATACTTTCGAGTTTGAACTAAAGCAATAGCTATCTCGTGTTTAAGCTTAACCTGCACTTCGGTCATATAGTTTAATATGTTTTTAAGTGTAAGCGGAAGATGAAGGAAAGCGGTAAACATCAGGATATTTTGTTAATATTACATATTTTCCCATGCGTAATCTCAAATATTATTTCTCCAGTTTTCTAAATTGATATGAGCTGATGTACGAAAACCTAAATGCTAACAAAGATTATGACGCAAGTGTCACTCCGCTTCTGGGATTGGGTGAGGGTAACGACTGTTTCGTGAATGCTGCACATTTAACAGAGCTTCATCTAAACAGTTGCAGTTGAAATCAATTCCTTCATCAATTTTATTCAGTATATCACTCATTTCATGACAAATACTAGGATTTGAATACCGTATATATTCTACAAAGGGGTGAATGTGACTTTATTTTATCAGACATAATGCATTCCGACTGCATCCGATGCAAAATTCAATTTACAATTAATCCCTTGATACCCTACGTCAAAATCAATTTAAGTAAAAGATTAATGCCTTCATTTGCCAAAGACTAACATTGATTACATGACAACCCAGTCTGCCAAAGATTATGACTAAAATACCAACAATCTTCTATTATAGGTAGTAAGGGTGACGTTTTGGTAAATATTGGACAAAATATTGTCACCTAACAATTCCATTTGTATTTGATTTCTTTAACAAAGTGGCAGAGCAACCGCCCAAACAACGGTGGAAAGGGAGTAGGAGTCAAATTACCATCAGACATTGGGAGGGAGCCAAAAAAATAAGCTTTGGAAGGAGAAGGATGGAATTTCTTGCTACGCCGCTACAAGAAAACTTTAAAGTTGATATTGATATTGTCATTGTAAATGCATTGTATTCATTATGTCATTAGGCAAGGCACACTACTTGGCTCAGAATGATATCATTTCTGATGTTTTGCTGTGGGTTAAAATTCCCCAAAGCAAACCAAACATTGCAGGTCTTAAAAACCTACATCACTGGATATACGGATTTACAGAAATATACTGTTCAATCAGCATTAATACAAGTCTACATGGATCACGTGGGTTTAGGAGGTGGAAAAAGAAATAGAATGATCAATCAGGTTTGACATTTGTGCCAAACAGAAGAAGCCAGAGGAATGAAGTTAATTTTGATCAGGTGGTAAGGACCATCCAGTATACAGTAGTAGGTAAGCTGCATGTTTATGCAAATGCTTTGAAATGCATTAATGCTTCATTGACATCATTCCATTGTTAAGATCCGTTCAACAATCACACATTATATCACCATAACTGTTAGACTTTGATATTCCTTTTTTAAATAACTAGCTTAGTTCTTCGTTGCAGGCCATGAGCCAGAATAAGTCTAAAAACATCTTTTGATTAAAACGCAATTTGAACTGTTTAAAAAAATCTTAATTTCATGTTTATTTTTCGTATTAAGGTATTAAATAAATAATAATGAACGTTTAAACTAAAAAAAAATAATAAGAGTATTTAACAAAATTGGAATGAGCGATTGGAAAAACAGTTTGGGCATAAAAATAAGGAAAAAAGTATTTTTAAAAAATTGGGATGCCGCCCCGCGTTTCGAACCTGCGACCTCTTCTTTGGCATCCGGGACACGGCCAAACGTGGATATTTATGTATAAGACTAGATTAACTGCCCGTCATAGGACGTGGAAATTTTTTTAAAATAAAAATTAAATGAGATGAGCGAGTTTAAAAGCAAGTTCCAACATTAAATTTTTTAAAAAAGTATTATTAAATTGGGATGCCGCCGCAAGTTTCGAACTCGTGACCTCTTGTTTGGCAGCAGGAACACACAGACAAATGTGACTGTTGATATATATGATGTTAAGGGCAGTACAGCAGTTTTGAATGTTCTCATGCTTGATTTGATTTGCTTACATACTATTGTGTTATTGTGTTAAAACATAATATGAGACGCCGTGTTCTAACTATCAATAACTTTAATATATACAAGTGACTACTGTGAAGTCTAAACACCGAGAGTCATCAGAGAGGCAGTTGCCTGTAGATAGTACCAATGGAACTATGACTCATACACAGAGAGTGCTGATTGGTCAGTTACACACGTATAATGTTACATCTCTCTTCTTACAAAGAAAAAGTTTTAATAAAACTTTTAACAAACTAAATGAATCATAAGCCATTATAATTAACCTATCAGAATTAAGCGCGTCTTTGATATCAATGATTACAATTAACTACGTACACATGTCTGAGACAGACTGAGAAGGCATTATACAATTTTAAGAAATCGTATTGCTTGTTTGATATATATTTAATGTAAACTGATGGTCCTTATCTTGAATCACCGTCAGTGTTTATCAGCAAAACCATACAATGTGCTACACTAATGAGTGTTCTATTAGCTGAGTCTCTCTTATCTGCGAGTGCCGGATTTCTTAGTTGTTTCATATCCAGGTTATGTCCAGGTTTTTGGAACTGATATTATACTGACACTCTTATCTTTGGTTTCACTAGCCTCCCAGAACGTGTGTAACATCCGCCTTGCGGACGAAACCATGAGACAGTTGCGTCAGGCTCAGGCGTACTTTGGCTGAAACATTTAGATTCCATTGACTTTGAAATTGATTTACTGGCATTTGCGGGGAGTAGTGATGCAACTGTACAAGATGTGTGTTCAATCTGAGGGGAGGGCGGTGGTGGTATTTCATTAGTTTTCAGGAGTAAACGTCTATTGCGACGATAAATTGTACCATCTTTGGTGCGAACTGTATATGACCTTTCGCTGTGTTTTCTTACTATTACGGCAGGTTCCCATTTTTGACCTTTTAATTGAACTCGGGCTGATTCTCCTTCCTTAAGTGGTTTTAGTGATTTTGCGTTTTTGTCATAATAATTCTTAGTTTTCCTCTTACAAAGTGTAATTTTCTTTTTGACCTCAGCGGTGATAGGTGTTTTTGGAATTAATTTTTAGCGGGTTGTTGGGAGAATTGATCTAAGCTGTCTCCCCATCAACATTTCTGCTGGTGAGAACCCGATATCAAGAGCAGTGGCTCGGTACTCTAATATGCCTATAAGTGGTTCTCTGCCGTCGGCTTTTGCTTTTGAGAGAATTCTCTTTACAGTTTGAACTGTTTTCTCTGCTAGACCGTTTGACTGAGGGTATGAGGGACTCAATGTCATGTGTTTAAAGTCCCATTCTTTCGCGACGCTTGCGAACTCGCGGGAAGAATAGCATGTTTGATTGTCGCTGACAACAACTTCCGGTATTCCAAAGCGCGCGAAAATGCTTTTCATGTGATTGATAACAGTGCAACTTTTTGAGCTAACGAATGCCTTAACTTCGAAGTAGCGACTGAAATAATCTACTACAACAATGTACTCTTTATTATCCCATGTAAATAGGTCTGTGGCGACTTTTTGCCATGGGTATTCAGGGACGTCATGATTATTGAGAGGTTCCTTTTGGTTAGAGCTTCTGCGCTCTAAGCAGATAGAGCATTTTGACACTAAATCGGAAATGTCGGCTGAGATTCTTGGCCAAAACAAAACATATCTGGCTCTTTTCAGACACTTTTTAATACCTTAATGTCCTGAATGTACAGTTTCTAGCATTTTCTGTGGTATGACTATTTTGTGGCCTTGAAAGATTAACCCATCTACAACTGAAAGTGTATCTATATAATTCCAATAGTCGATTATCTCTACCTTTGTCGCCTACCCAAAGTAGAATGTAGTTGGCTTTGACCGTATCACTTCTTCTACTCATCGGTCCGTTAAATATTATTTCACAGTGTTGTTGAAATTTAGCCCATGATGTGGTAAGGTTAGAAGTGTCCCAGTCCATGGTAGGGGTTGGCACGCCGGAAAGATCCATTTCGATGGTATTAAATTCGTATGCAGAATTTTCAACGTTTTTATGGTTTTAAATTCGTGCAAAATCTTCCGTGGATTGTAAAGTTATTGTTTCAAGATATCCATTTACGATCCATGTGCTATTCCAACGATGATATGCTATTTCAACCATGATATCTCACTTCTGACACCATGTTGTGTTATTGTGTTAAAACATAATATGAGACGCCGTGTTCTAACTATCAATAACTTTAATATATACAAGTGACTACTGTGAAGTCTAAACACCGAGAGTCATCAGAGAGGCAGTTGCCTGTAGATAGTACCAATGGAACTATGACTCATACACAGATAGTGCTGATTGGTCAGTTACACACGTATAATGTTACACATACTGAATACTGTTTTCAATATTCAATTAATAAAAATCCAAACCTTAGTACAAACGTATTTTTTTTTAATTTATGTTGTACTTCCCATCATTACATAAGAATCACATGGAATTTAACCCTAAGGTAATTCCATACACGTTCACAATTATTTATCCAAAACTTCCATATTTTTTCTTAATTTAACAAAATGTGTCTTTACCTTTAAATATAAACACAAATAAATCACATCGACAAGTTGGCTAAAGCAATGACTGAATCTTATATGAATAAATGAATATGGATAGCACTCAGTGCCGGATTTCCTAATAGGCAAAATAGGCACCGGCCCTTGGGCCTCACGCTTTTTAGGGTCCCTGCGACAACGGAAAAAAATAATATTGAACTGGTTTGACCTTGACATAGGAGATAATTTGCGATTGAGGGTGGGGGATTTGGACACAAGGTTTAATCCGGCAATGATGTATTAGGAGATAATTTGCGATGGAGGGGCAGGCGATATTTTGACAGTCTTAGGGCCTCCACAGGGTTTAATCCGGCAATGACAGCAATAGTTACTTTGATTTAAATGTAAATACATCGATAACCCTAAACAATATAAGGATAAGAGAAATATTTAGACTTTCAAGTATGACTCAAATACTGGGTTTTCATGTATGCATGACTTTGTGCTACATATTATATACAATAGATCAGGGGTCTTAACTAACTTCGAGGGCCACATAAGAGCATTTTCGATGGCCCAAGGGCCGTACCACCTTTGTTATCTCTCATGATACCTTGAGATGCCAATAATTTTGCAGGCCACAGAATGTGGCTTGGCGGACCGCTTGTTTGAGACCCTTGATATAAATACACAAGTAGACTATTCAATTGTACTGAAGTTGCCAAAACAAACGAAACTCACCAATCAACAACTATGCCAGTGCTAGTTATCTTTATGAAAATAAATTTTAAAAAGTTTAGGAAATTTACTCTGACCTCATGTGGCTTCAAAGTTGGCTGGGAACAATTCGTATCGAGCAACATTGACCAAGGCAGGAGTGTTTAAGCTGACCTACTTTTATACTTTTTATTATCAACCAACCCAAATTAACCTAATCCAAACGCAAGAGATCATTGGGCAATATATAATTATTGACCAATCGAAATCAGTACAAAACATTCTACGTGAGACAAACGTCGGTTTGTAAACACGAGAACCCAAAATATAATACACGTAATTGCTGAATTTCAAATCAATCACTACAAATAAGATGCAAATTGCGTGATATAGCCAAGAGAAGTCTTATTGGAGAACCTGATAAAATAGCGACTGCTTTTACAGGTTTTGACAATAGTTATCAGTTTGATAATCAAAATGTTTTAGTAAATTTTTCTGAAACAAATCTCTTTCATCTGCTACAGACGACTGTAAAACGTGAGCTTGAAAAACACAAGGGTCTAAGATTGTTAGTGCAATATCACGTTATATTTTCAAAACTACTTGTGACGGAAGAATCTACTAACAAGGAAATTGCAGACCCTTACATCAACGCAAAATCTAGACGTGTTTTACTTGGTAGTGATCTTTTGTCACTATCTAATGAAATACACCAAGAAATTTGGAAAAAAATAGAAGAATTTACCGAATTAGGTTCGGGTTGGAAGTTTGAAATGATCAAGGAAATTTTGTTTCACACAATGAAATATGACGCATTACGCGGTAGTTCGTATATCGACCTGCCACCAAAAATAAAAAATAAACAGTGCTGTATAAACATAAAAAACGTCGATAGCAAATGTTTCCAATGGGCTGTTCTTTCCGCGCTATTTCCAGCAGAAAAAAATGCTGATCGTGTTGAGAAGTATATCAGTCACGTGTCAAGATTAAATTGTGCTGGTATTGACTTTCCAGTGGCAGAAAATCAAATACCAAAGTTTGAAAAGCTAAATAATGTTTCGATTAACGTTTTCGGATTAGATGAAAAAGAAAATGTCTATCCGAGGTATATTTCAGAAAGAGCTTCACAATCGACTATCAATTTACTGTTTTATAAAAATCATTACGTTTGGATCAAAAACTTTAACAGACTAGTTGGAAGACAGTATAATAAAAATAACAACAAAAAGTTCTTTTGTTATCGCTGTTTGCACGGTTGTAGAGACAATGAAACATTACAAAAGCATTTGCAGTACTGTAGTGACGTACAAAGAATAACAATGCCATCTAAAAAAGATAGCGTGTTACAGTTTGTCCATCATAATCATAAACTAAAAATTCCTTTCGTCATATACGTCGATTTCGAATGCTTACTTCAACCTGTACTTGGCGTAGAAAATGATCCTAACCAATCGAGTACAAGAAAAATTCAAAATCATGTTCCGTGCGGAGTAGCGTACAAGGTAGTTTGTTGCGCTGATTCGAGATTATCTAAACCAATCCAACTCTATCGTGGTAAAAATCCAGCTGTCTGGCTTCTCAAGCAGTTGATTAATGAAGTTGATAATATTACTTATCGTTTGAAAAGAGTAACTCCAATGTTAAAATTAACACCTCAACAAGAATCTGATCACGAGCAAGCGAAAATTTGTTATATTTGTGAAAAAGCTTTTGATACTGACAACAAAAAAGTACGTGACCATTGCCATTTGACCGGACAGTATCGTGGAGCGGCTCATGACCAGTGTAATTTAAAATTTCACGCTCCAGATTTTATTCCAGTTATTCTTCACAATTTTCGAGGATATGATAGTCACATCATCGTAGAAGCTTTTGGTGATCCTGAGATAAAATCTCGTCTAAAACTCGATAACATCATCAAATGCATCCCAAATAATTTTGAAAAGTACATGTCAGTTACGCTAGGTAAATTGCGTTTTATTGACAGCCTGCAGTTTATGACAGCATCGTTAGATGAGCTAGTAAAAGGTTGTAGTAAATTTAATAACCTAAGAGACTGTTTTGGAGATAAATTTAATCTATTAGCTAAAAAAGGAGTTTTTCCATACGAATATCTCGACGACTGGAGTAAATTTGATGAAACATCTTTACCTGGCAAAGACAAATTTTACTCACAACTTAAAAATGAAAATATAACTGATGACGAGTACAAGTATGCACAAGATATTTGGAAAGAGTTTGATTGTGAGACTTTTGGTGATTATCACGATTTGTATTTGAAAACTGACGTGTTATTATTAGCAGATGTTTTTGAAAGTTTTCGAGAAGTGAGTTATAATAATTACGGACTAGATCCTTGCTGGTATTATTCTGCCCCCGGACTGTCATGGGATGCTCTGTTAAAGTTTAGTAAGGTAAGGTTGGAATTACTGACTGATGTTGATATGTTCAATTTTATCGAAAAAGGTATCCGAGGCGGTATTAGCGTGATAACGAAGAAATATGCAGAAGCAAACAACAAATATTTGAAAGAGTATAATCCTGACCTTCCTTCGAAGTATATAGTTTATCTAGATTGCAATAACTTGTACGGGTATTCGATGGCAGAATCAATGCCGTTTGGTGGATTTCATTGGATCACGGCTGATCAATTTCTATCAGAGACAGAAAAAAAGATACCCGACGATGTTTCGTATTTCGTTGAAGTTGATCTCGATTATCCAACTTCGCTACACAAATTGCATAACGATTACCCTTTCTGCGCGGAATCGATGGTTATAGAATATAGTTTGTTATCAGAAGAACAACAAGCGTTAGCATCACCAAGGCAACATTCCATGGTAAAGAAACTAGTACCAAATTTGCTTCATAAACGTAATTATGTTTTGCATTACAAAGCTTTAAAACAAGCAGTCGATGCTGGTCTCGTGTTGAGAAAAGTTCATCGCGTACTAAAATTTAATCAGTCGCCGTGGATGAGAGGTTATATTAACTCAAACACTACAAGAAGAGCTGCGGCAAAAACTGATTTTGAGAAAAACTTTTTCAAACTGATGAACAATTCTGTTTTTGGTAAGACGATGGAGAATATTAGGAAACGCGTAAATATCGAACTAGTCAATGATATCAATCGCAGAAACAAACTTGTGTCAGACGATGATTTTGTGAGCATGAAAATATTTAATGAGAATCTTGTTGCGATACAAAGAAGAAAAACAAATCTAAAACTAAACAAGCCGATCTATGTTGGAGCTTCAGTGTTAGATTTATCAAAGTGGCTGATGTACGATTTTCATTATAATTTTGTTAAAAATCAATGGCCGGCTAGTAGATTATTATTTACTGATACTGATTCGCTCGTATATGAAATCGAATGTGAGGACATCTATCAGGATATGCATGATAATAGATATCTGTTTGATCTTTCTGATTACCCACGTGACAGTAAATTTCATGACGACACAAATAAAAAGGTTATTGGTAAGTTCAAAGATGAAATGAACTCGAGCGCTATCAAATACTTTATCGGATTACGTAGTAAAATGTATGCCGTATTGTTAGACAATAATAAAATAACAAAAAAAGCAAAAGGTCTGCCTCGTGATTTTGTTAAAAAGTTTATAAAATTTGATGACTACAAGTATGCGCTTGATGGCGGTGTTAGTTTTATAAGAGCTATGTCAATTCGGACAAATCATCATAAGCTCGAAACAGATGTCCTTATCAAACGCGGTTTGAGCAATTTTGATGATAAACGTTATTGCGAAAATGGGGTAGATACATTTGCACTTGGGTATTGTCATGATGATAGAGATATATTTGACATTATCTTTGCAAACTAAAATTTTATCTAAACTTTAAAAATAATGTTTGAAAATTTGACAGTGACAAATAGCTACAGTAGCAAAATCAAATATCTAATGATGGACGGCAAACCATTGACAGTTGAAATTAATAATGAAACATCAGGCATATGCTTTAGTGGTACCCGTGACAAGTTAAAACTTTCGCTCATCAGATCTGATGACAGCGAGTATTTTAATTATCTCGAACAATTGTATCAAAAGTTGCTAGCGGAATTTAACAACTTTCACTGTCCGATTAGTCAGCAAAAATATACCAAACTTACAATTGATCTTGATCGGTCAAAGGTGTATTTTATCGACAAAAAATACCCTCTTAACAAATCACAAATAAAAGATTTGTTTGAGTCCCGTCGTTATGTGAGCGGTAAAGTAAAGTTTAGCCTCTATTACCATGATAATGAAATATTTTTGATATCTACAGTTGAGACATTAACAGTTGGTAATGAGGTATAACACCACTTACCTTACTGGAATTCTAATGCGTAATTTAGTCCACAATCGCCACGCTCTGCTAAATCGTAATGATTTGGAAGATTGAGTCTGACATATCATTTTGCTTATTCTGGAAGATCACGTAATTAAATTTTACCTGTTACCTAGGTATTTTGCAACAGGTGTTCTATTGTATTTGTTTGGAGGTCTAGAGGGGTTGTTGAGCTCGGATTCTTAACGCAATTATTGATTGCAACAGGTGTTCTATTACGTTACCTAGGTATTTTGTATTTGTTGAGCTCGGATTCTTAACGCAATTATTGATTGCAATAGGTTTTCTATTACGTTACCTAGGTATTTTGTATTTGTTTGGTGGTCTGGAGGGGGTTGTTGAGCTCGGATTCTTACTTTCTCCTACTACTTACACATGTGCTGCACATGAATGAATTCTCAAATAACAACTGCCGAAAAAAGTTTACTTCTTTGTAAATGAATATTGGGGCGTTTAAACATAACAGTTAGGTATAACTAATGCGGTAACTCCTACTTGTCTGAAACAGCTCTCTTTGTAGACAAAAAGCATGTTATAAATGGAGCAACGACAAGAAATTCCATGTTGTAAACATGCTAAAAATGACGATTCGTACATTTTTCAGTCCCCCCCCCCTTTAAAAACGAAAAGCATGGATTATAAAAGAATGCACAAAATTTACTTATTTCGTTCTTCAATTATTTTTGGGCGGGAGTGGTCAGCTATTATGTCTTAAGGATGTAGGCAAAAAAACACGTTTAGCGGGCACTCATGTTTTAACTTGATTTTCGCCAGGGGGTCATAAACTCTGTCAACTTACTTGCGCTTCAAACTATACGGAAACTATAATTATTCAAAGGTAGACAGACAAACTCTATGTAAACAAGCAGACAGGCTTTTTTCTGGTTCCTATAATAGTCTATTTCATTAAATAAAATAACATGTCATCTGCGTCCAATATTTGCAATATGTAAGTTGTAATATTTCTGAAAAAAGAAACAACTCTTGTATACAAGTGTTCAGTGAGATCTAATTCCAGTTGTAGGGAATTGTTGAGATTATCAAAATTGTGAACTACATCACATCTGTTGCTTCAAATATGGCAGCCGCATTGCTAAAGAAACTTCCGTTTGATTCGAAACGACAGCAAGTTGTAGTGTTTGGGACACCAACGCGACAAAAAGGTTAGAAATTAGTTTTGTTAATTTTCTATATTGTCGATACAGTACTCTCTTTTTAGGTACAAACAAACGGGAATCGTACTGAATAAATACATGTGTACGTGTTATTTCCCAGAGAGAACGGAACTCACTTGTTCAGTTACTTTAATTTAGCACAATTCTTTTCCATTTACGTTTATTTTTGAATATATATATATATATATATATATATATATATATATATATATGAACTTGAAATATGCGAAATATGAACTTAATCTAAACCTTTTCACTTTTGGTAAGAAATAACATTAAATTTTAATTGAATTACATATACAATATTAAGTGCATAAAGTATTAGATGGGTATAGAAAAGTTTGAACCAAGCAAACAAAAAAAAGACGTAAGTTAACTACCCAACCAATAAAATTAGTAAAAAGTACACACACCCACTAGACCAACAATTAGTTATCTGTTTGTCTTTGTGGGTGTGGGTGTGTCTTGTATATATTTTATTTTGTTGTTTGTTTGTTTAATTTTCCTGTATGGTGCAGAATTTCACAGTAAATCTTTTCGCAAAAATACTTTCGGACTCTCAGCAGTTGTCTACATTTTTTAAAAAAAATTAATCTGACCTGGATATGCGGTTGTCAAGACCCATAGTATTGAATCCTTCAGAACATTCGCTCTTTTAGTAGTAATTCCTGTCAGAACAGAACATCTCTGTATCCACCGGCAGTTTTTTTTTTTTTTATTTAAATTGCTGACGCATGCGTGGAAGACAATATCACCCCCAAGCAAACACATGTGAGCAGCATAAAGGCAGCCATGTGGAGCTAGCGACGGATATGATCCGTGCTCTCGCCCTTTGCGTTTTCAAAGGCTTTGGCCTCACAATCACTTCGTGCTGGAGCATAAGAGCCCAGAATAAGAAGACAATTATTTTGATGATATGGGAAAATAAGACGGTAAAATAAAATATACTATACTTTTTTAATTGATGTGTCTAGAGTTTAAATTTCTAACCACTTTCTTGGTATACTTGCAATCATCTTCGCTAGCCAACGTTACGATATGTTAACCCTATCTACGCCTTGGCAGATCGAGCAGATATTTTAGTGCTTTGTCCTAGCGACAACTATTGGATTTCATGAGTTGCATCCCTTAGTATGTAATGCCAACTAATATCGTATAACAGTGGTACATCGTATCGGCCAAAATTAGTGGAGGCACTTGACTTCAAAAGGATACTTTGTAAGATTAACATCGGAATATCACTACGCACCGGAGAGAAGACATTACAATTGTATTTGAATGAAAGGTATTCATAGAAAAAACGGATCAGCAGTAGGGAATTGCTTATTTAAGGGTCCTGTCAAATTATGTACTCTTTTGTTTCATCAAGTAGGAACAATGTTCAAGATTGAACAAATTAATTATGATTGGATACCGCTGCATGCAATGAAATTCACAGACTCAAAGTATAAACATATATTCTCCATCCGCCAAGGTATAGATAGGTTAACATATTGGAACATTAGCTAGCGAAGATGCATTGCAATGGATTGAATGCCAAATGTAAAAAAAAATAAAACTCTGGTCTGAGTTTTCACTTCTGACCACCAGCCAAATTCAACCCCATCATTTGTATAGGAAATATTCCTCCTCAATTTTGTTGGGGTGGGTTACCTGGTTTTAGTTACCGTTACCTGGAGGTGATCACCGACGGTGTAATTTGACTGGAACGAGCAAATATATAAATTGTGAAACTTGTAGGTGGAATAGATAAAGATGTGAGCAGATATGTACAACAGAATAACACGAGTCCCCGTTACACATAATGACAAAATTTTCATTCAAATTCATGACAATAAAGTTCATAAACAAAAGTAATAATGAGTTACGATTGACGATATACTTCTTCCTATTTGAATTAACTTATTCAAGGAATTTCAAATACAAATATGATTATACCCATAGCCATCTGTTAAACAATGGAATTAATTCATCATCGAATCGAGCGAAAGTTCGAAAAACACTGTCTTATATCGATTCATAACCTTATGTATTGACTTAGTGCAAATTCTACAGCGACTGTTCCTTTTGACTTCATTAGGCCTGCATGCCTGGGTCTTCACCACCTTTTCACTTCCTTTTCCAAACTCTCAGGTATCACGCTACTTTTCAGCACTTCCAACTTTGTGTAGCACCTTTGGGTTTGTAAATACTTAAGATTTCACGTAGCTATATCACCTTGCAAACATATAAACAAAGAGCAACCTAAATCTTCCGTCACATTATACCTTGGATAAATTATTATTCTCACCCCTCGTTAGTCAGATATGGTTCTATCGGAATTCAAACAGATACCACGGCTATCTAGTATAATTGGCTATAACAGATCATACAAACCTAACTTCACAAAATTAATGGTTCTGCCAATGGCTATTCCAACACAACACCGAGACACTAGTTCCAGACTTGTCTCCATTACACAAATGAATGAATGAAATTCCTTACACTGCAGTATTTTAAACAAGAAAGTCATTATCATCCGTTACCTTATATAAGGTCGAAGAATTCACACGGATTCTCGTAATCTCAACTAAAATAAGGCATGAAATTTAGATATACAATTTCCTATATAAAATAAGGCATGAAATTCTAGATACATAATTCCCTAGAATAATCGATACTATACCTTCAAGCCAGCCGACAATGTGTATATAAAGAAAAATATTGAGCAGACTCAGATAAACGAACTCATCACAGTTATACCATTTCAATAAAATTGATCTACGAATTAAAACAAAAAAATCCATGCAAATACAAACAAATTATAAAAATCATCATAGCAGTATTAACGAATTACATAAAAATTTATGCAAAATACCTTGTGCTTTCAAGCTTTTCTGTCTGTCAATTTCTCCAGACAATCGTTTTCCCTGGATGATTTTGCGAGTGAACACTTACGTTTTAAAATACTCGGAGTCCTTTACGTTTGTTTTCTCTTGCAGAAAAGCGTGAAATAATTTTCAAATTTGCTATTAGCATATTTAAACTGAGAGATTTCATGTGTAACTATGCCTCCTTCCAGCGTGTCCAGTCTAGATGAAAAATATTCCCCGCCTAAACTAGTCTCAAAACAATGCAGTTCGTCTGACAAACATCGATTACCTGACTGATTTCTGGTAACATACAGAAATGACAGTTTTCCATTCAGATCAGAGGTTGACCCCTATCCGGTACAATTTAAACAAACGTAGGCGCAATCAAAAATCGTTAACTCATGACAGAGCCTGTACCAATCTTGGCTATTTAAACGCGCGCATGTTTCCATAAATCTAATTAATCGTACACGTGTCAAACCAAATGTTTCATACAGAGCTTGACAGAAAAATTTGCTCCATTACACATTGTATCCTGCTTTCTTAAGGACCCCATAATCCCGAGTCTTTGCGAATGACAACATTGTACAACGACATAAACTAATTTACCCAGTAATCAAATGTAATGCACAAAAGAGTCAATAACTATGTATCACAAATACCGAAAAAATTTCACTAAATCACTGTTGATGTAAAACTATTTTTACAAAAAAAGCGTTAGCTCTTTTTTTTACTTGGCCTATTCGATACACCGTAGAATCCACTCAGTAAAGCACATAGGTATATACATGTATACCAGTCATCTTCAATGTCGATCAGCTCGTAATACTATACTTAGTTTAATATTCACGAATACTCGGAATCGTAACATCCAACGGAAATACAATGACGTACCCTCTTCCAAAAAAGATGCAGCTATTTAAATATCTTACCCCATCAGTTTGTAATTTTATAAAATTTTGTCTTTTTTGTAATTTGAATCTCACTCTTGCTTTTCTTTAAGTGCCTTTTCACACATAAGCAGAAACAGATACCACAACTAGAATAGTTCTCATTTTAAAAAGCAAATTCAATCGATTTCCAGTTCTGCATACGCACAATTTTTATTTAGAATAATAAGCTAATGTCCAGTACTTTTCATGTATCTTCTTATGGGTATTCAGAACGAAGTACTGGTAATACCGGAAAACTTCGGCGGATTAATATTTAAATGACTACAAACGTTTAAAAATTACAGGAAAATAATTACATGTAAAAACCAAATAAGTCCTTTCAGAGTATGCGGTTCAGGAGTGTTTATGAATTAATAGTATGGACTATTACACGCACTTTCAATTTGGAAATCTGATAGCCATCAAGTTATAGGTATGCGTGTAATATGACTTTTAATCACGAGACCATGTTAATTGGAAGACCATTTTGGCAGTCACACATTACATGACATCGTGATGTTTGCTACATCCATTGCACGCAAGGTCCGATTCATCATGATTAGTATTCATGCAACACGATAACTACAAAGCAATAGCTTAATCCTCTCTCAAGGCCGTGATCTATTGCGCGTAAAATGCAGCATCAAATTGTCTATTTAAGCTCATATTGATACCTTCTCCACAAAGAAGATAACACCTGCCCAGTTAACTGATCGCTTATTACGCACTAAATATCATACTTTTTGCAGGTTTCACCAAGTATTTCATATACTTTTTAGACTGGATAAACTTTTGAACTTAAAACCACTTCACACGCGTACGGACTAATTAGTCACCGAACTACAGGCTTTAATTTAGTCTTCAATTCATGTTCAGTACAATGATGTAGCTAATTTATGTTAACAGTAAAATCTAACACTGTCGATTAAGAAAACCGTACTGAAAGGGTTAGGTTGACCACTTTTCGTGTACAGCCTTAATCACTGTGTAATTTTTACCGTATGTGTGCATACGTGCGTATCCTTATGCCGATAAAATCGTATGCCATCTAATGCTTAATATAATATGCTTATAATTATTATGCAGGTAAAAGGACATTTTAAGAACTGTTTTCTGTATATATTTTTTAATCTGTAATTATTAATTTCATCCACTTGTATATATTCCTTTATTAGATGTCATATAGTTGTAAGCGGCTGTAATGACCCTATAGTTTGATTCACAGTTACGGAAGGATTATCTATTTACCTCATCACTTAAATCCTGTGAGCGCGTTAGTAGAAGAAAAGACCAACACATGACTGGTGAAAATTTGTTATTTTTCAAGTTGCTGTTATATTATTTCTAATATTAGGTGTTAAATCCAGTAGTGAATTATGGCATAATAAATATTGTCAAGGTTGTTTGTTTTATTTTTATTTTATGTACGTTTTATTAGAGTTGATTAATATTTGTATGTTTCACTATTTAAAATGTCAAGAACAGTCCTGCTATCAGGGGTTCAAAAACAAAAACATGTAAATGAGAAGAAAAAATACAAACGCAGAACTGATATTCTATTAGCAGAGAGGCCAAAGTGGAACCAGGTTTTTATTCTTCAAGCGAAGATATGTAAGAGCACGTGGAACAGCCAAAGGGCACCGAAAAAAGTACACACCAGAAATTTAACTGAACCAGATGTACCTGTTATGGGTACCCGTATTTTTTGTTACATTTATTCTTACTAAACCTGCCTTTTAGATTATAATTTTCTGTTTTTTATGTTCAGAATAGATATTAATTTTTAACTAGTAAAATTACATGTTTTTTTATGAATATTTAAAAGAATTTCTTTAGTGATATAGAAATTATGTTTTGGGGGCCTATTGTCCTGATTTAGCACCGGGCCTGCATAGCCCAAAAAGCGCCGCTGCAAATGCTTAAGGTACGGAGTCGACTCTTTTAATGACTGTAAATAAAGACCGTGAAGACAGTGTACCTGAATCACCAGAGAAAAATCTAGTGTAACAATGTCCAATAGTATATTGGTAGGCTGATGATAAAACGGACTCTTATAAATTTAAAGGTCGACAGATATATGCTGAATACGATGGACCTGCAACCAGTCAATGTTATCGAGGCTAATCTCATATTAGCAAGGACATGTGCCAGTCCACAGATCTTAAAGAGTAGTTTCATTCAGCTCTTCATCAGTTCATTACTGGCTGGAACAAGGACAAGAGAGCTGTGAAAATATATATGAATCATTTTCAGTCAAAATGCTACTTCAAACCTCCTCATAACGAACCTAAGGGTCATTATTTTTTATATTTATCAAATGTCAAGCTTTATGCAAGCTAGCCGTATGATGAAGTCCATCAAAGAAAATGGATGTCATGCAGTCCCTCAAATCATTAATTTACTGCTTGTACTAACTGCTCCGGTGACCCAGTGGTTAGAGCGTCCGCCTCGGATGCGGGAGGTCGTGGGTTCGAACCCCGGCTGAGTTATACCAAAGACTTTTCAAACTGGTACTAACAGCTGCCTCGCTTGTCACTCAGCATTAAGAGGTAAGTGTTAGGACTGGCTGTCCTGGTGTCAGAATAAAGTGATTATGTGGGACATTATGCAATATGTCTGCGGCATGATGCCCTAGTGCTAGACATCACTATAAACTTTCACATTGCGGACATCGTAGTGATATGACTGAAAAATTGTTAAAGCAACGTTAAAAATCTAAATTACACACACACACACACACACACACACACACACACACAGATTTTACTGTACCCTAATGAGAAGTGAAACGGACAAGTTTTTACATGTTGATGGACTTCTCACTATAAAAGACCACAGGTGAAAATTCGAAGCACACCGGAAGTGAATTTTGCAAGCCCGTGAGCGTGGTGAAAAATCTGGTCATGTTGACAACGATTTGAAACGATAGATTATGAAAAGAAAACTGGTATGAAATATTACGTCGAGCAATAACAGTTTTGAAAATTTTGAGCAGAGAGAAGGTTAGCATTTTGTGGGTGTGACGAGAATAGCATTTTGTAGGTGTGACGAGAATAGCATTTTGTGGGTGTGACGAGAATATTGGTTCAAAGTATAATGTCAGTTCCTTGCCCAGTCTGAACCTTCTCGACCAAAAACACATCCAAAACTTTGGAAACAGTGGGCAAGGCAAGGCAGGGTGTCTTTCATTGGCCATTTTTGAAGAGTTCAATGAACTCATATCACATTTCACTTTCCTAAACTTTGCCAGTGTCCGTCGATTCAACACCATGTTTGACCAACTCACTATTGCTATGTGGTATGTGTTGTGGATTGGCATACCCTTTGAACGCGTCCTCACATTTGTACAGATCGAAAATCATAAGGATGCAGGCCTCATACGTGACTTGCTGGATTAGTTAACAATTTATGTTGGATTGCGAGCAATATGGCCTAAAAAAACATTTAAAAAATACTATGCAGGGCCGGATGGTGTTGGAGAGTGGGGTGTCTGGACCACCATTGCTAAAAACAAAATGTACACAAACACACAAACGGTATCATATGGCAGATCAGATTACAAAGTAATTTGTGCAAGAAGGACAAAAATGTTGATAGTAAGGAGTCGGAAGGAACTGTATTATCTAAGTATAACTGATTTCCTAAATTTTAACATAGAATCGCTGCGCCGACAATTATCTCCGATTGTTTCAATGTTATGTTAAGCCCTTGCACGAGGACGGACAAAAAATAAAAGGAAGAGGCTACGAAATTAGACGTACATTATCCACAAGATAAATACAAAAAGTATATCATCAAAAAATGATTGAGTCTATACAATTTACCAAAGAAAAAGGTTGGCACAGATCATTTTTACAAACTAAGTATTTGTACGAGAGAATGGTTTTCCTAATTCATCTATTTCTCTGAGAATGTACGTTTGTTTAATGGTCATCAATTGCTCATGAGAAATTCGTTCAGCAAATTAACGCTTTTTTTAAAAAAAACTGGGATGATTAATGCGGTAAAAGGCATTAACACCGTTGAACATTGAATGCGTATTGATGCGAGAAATATCCTTCATTCAAAACTTTGCTGAAGCTAAAATAAGAAACGGTGACGTTTGTTTCATGTCAACACCGCAGACTACATTTTATATGCCTGTTGGAAACTAAAGTGAGAGATACATTTTTTACTTTTGTAGATTATTAAAATTGGATGATAGTCCACGTTCAGAACGTCTACAATAATTTGCAATGTATGTGATGAATATACAATAGTGCATAACTTTAGAATTTTTAAAGGTATATCGAAAAAATTTAAAGATGAAAGTATATATATATATATATATATATATATATATATATATATATATATATATATATATATATATATATATATATATATATATATAGATGCAATAAACTGACGACGAACAGTACGAAACTAGTAACTAACTAGCCTAAGCGCTTTCGACTCTTAATGAGTCTTTTTCAAAGGCAAATACAAAACATAGTTACGACAAACAAATAAACACAAAAACGTTGCGTTTGTAAACCTCTACATTTCTATCTTCACATGTGCTAAAACTATAAATACAACCAGCTTGTATAGACTAGTTGCGGAAACTGAAAACGTTGTATAATTCCCTAAAAGTTTACAAGCCAAAGCGATATCTATTTTTACTTTGTGTACATATGTAACGCAGATTATATCCCGGATATTTGGTTCTATACCGGTTATTCTTATAGTAAAAATTGAAGGATAAGAAGATTTAGAAAATGTTAAATTCTACTAGTTCATATAATCTGCGGGATATAATCTGCGTTACATATGTACACAAAGTAAAAATAGATGTCGCTTTGGCTTGTAGACTTTTAGGGAATTATACAACGTTTTCAGTTTCCGCAACTAGTCTATACAAGCTGGTTGTATTTATAGTTTTAGCACATGTGAAGATAGAAATGTAGAGGTTTACAAACGCAACGTTTTTGTGTTTATTTGTTTGTCGTAACTATGTTTTGTATTTGCCTTTGAAAAAGACTCATTAAGAGTCGAAAGCGCTTAGGCTAGTTAGTTACTAGTTTCGTACTGTTCGTCGTCAGATTATTGCATCTATTTTAATTAATCCCTGACAAACGTGATCCCTTGGTGGATCCAGTACGCTTGAGAGGGTTGTTATTCGCCATATGATTTGTATTCTTTATATATAAATATATATATAAATATATATATATATATATATATATATATATATATATATATATATATATATATATATATATTACATACAAAAACACATTTGCTCTTTCTTATGGAGGAACGATTTACTACTGTCAACTGTGTATTGCCCGATTGAATAGACTCTTCACATCCTTGTCTAGTGTGCTCGCTACAAAATGTATTTATGTGGCTGTTGTGACTATTCACAAGCCTCTTTGCAAATTGGTATGTTTCTTGTTTGACACTTATGATTTAAACATGAAAGATAGTTTCAATGGATAAAGCTATTTCTAAAAACACTTGATTAACTTCTTGAAAAATGAACGTTCAGTCACTCGCTATAAACGAATGCGTGGATATGAGCGTGGCATAGAAACTAAGTGAAATGACGAACCAACACGAGATAATTAAAATATATTTTTTTCATTGGTTTTCGTTCGTATTTTGCCACGATGAGAGAGAGAGAGAGAGAGAGAGAGAGAGAGAGAGAGAGAGAGAGAGAGAGAGAGAGAGAGAGAGAGAGAGAGAGAGCGAGAGAGAGAGAGAGAGAGAGAGAGAGAGAGAGAGAGAGAGAGAGAGAGAGAGAGAGAGAGAGAGAGAGAGAGAGAGAGAGAGATTTACGGATTAAGGGAGAAGTATGATAAGAGCAATTTTGTTATTGTTAATTCTTATGTTTGTCTCTTGGTCGATTAATCAATTTGTCTGACCAACCAAAACAGTCGGGGGGAGTCAGCAGCCTTAGGAGATTCTCATATTTGCTTAATAATAATAATAATCGATTTTAGAATATTATAATAGGTTTAAGAAACAAACCAGCAACAACAACAAAGCATTAAATACGTTACAGTATGTGTGCCTCGTAACCAAACAATTTATTGTATTGTGAGTGTCGACAAGCAATTGCAACTTCGTATCATTCAGTATACAAACACTGTAGATAAATCCCAAGGGATGTATACACATACCGTTATGAATAACCATATTCTTGTAGGTTACGAGGTATCAGTTCAGTTTCAATGTTTTTATCTTATCCAGCCCCAATTCATTTTCTCTCTTACTTCTGATTTATGTATATATTGTCCCTTATGCATGAGAGAGATTATGTGTGGAGGGGTATGTGATAAAGTTGTACCGGGATTATGAATAGTTTTATCGTTATTTTCGCACCTCACTTATGATTTATCATTGGAAATTCATCATAGATCTATATAATCGATACCAATCAGCTGCAACAACGTCTATATATGCATATCGAGCTGTGTCAGGAAATATACCTTTTTGAAAGCAACACCAGTATTATCAGTTGGATAATTTTGAGCCAAACATATTGACGTAATTCTGTCAAAGAATTTCTACAGCCATTACCATCAGTAAATAATTCTCCTTAAGGTTTCGTTTGACTGCGGTATTCTGTCTTTCGATGATTTTGGATGACGCGAAGACTATTCAACATACAAATAAATGTTTTTGTTTTTATAGCTTGTACCTTAGTATTCATATCTCTACTTTTTATTGCTTATTTTTCGATACGTTAGAAGTAAATTTGATTGAAATTTTCAAAGTTTTAAACAGTGTATGAATTAGTAGGGGTCATCTAATGAATAACTCCAGACCACAAAAAAATGCCATACAGATCTCAAAAATGCGATACAGATCTAAATAATGCCATCCATCTCACAAAAATGTCATCCAGACACAAAAATGTCATCCAGATCACAAAAATGCCATACAGATCTAAAAAATGCCATCCATATCACAAAAATGCCATACAGATCTCAAAAATTCATTCAGATCACAAAAATGTCATCCAGATCACAAAATGCCATACAGATCTCAAAGATGCCATCCAGATCACAGAAATGCTATAAAGATCACAGAAATGCCATACAGATCTCCAGAAAACCATCCAGATCACAAAAATGCCATACATATCACAAAAATGCCATACAGATCTCAAAAATGCCATCCAGATCACAAAAAATGACATCCAGACCACAAAAATGCCATAAAGACCACAAAAATATCATCCAGAAATATTGGCCACACGTCTGGTTTCAAAAGGCATTTACTCAAAAGGTTTGCTAATTTACCATGAATAGTAATGCACAAGAAGGAAATCATGGTGCTATCCATTGCTGTAACTTTGAACATAGTGCGTATTATCAAATTAAAAAAAAAGCTGTTATTAACCACAAAATGTATTAAATCACATAGGTTTTCTTTGGATAGTCTACGTGTACTTTTCAGTACTATTAAGGTAGTGTCTATAAGGTTCAGTACAACGTTAGAGTCTGGTATATTTTTGTAGAGAGATAGTAACGTCAGAGTCTGGTATATTTGTGTAGAGAGATAGTAACGTCAGAGTCTGGTATATTTGTGTAGAGAGGTAGAGAGATAGTAACGTTAGAGTCTGGTATATTTGTGTAGAGAGACAGTAACGTCAGAGTCTGGTATATTTGTGTAGAGAGATAGTAACGTCAAAAAGTCTTGTATATTTGTGTAGAGAGATAGTAACAGCAAGTGTAATTTCGAAATAATTTGTTCGTTACTTTTGGAAGAAATTCCAGTTTACTACTGAAACTGAAATCTTAAGTATTTTCAAAATATAAAGTTAGAGATTTCATTAAAATTGTAATATATATATATATATATATATATATATATATATATATATATATATATATATAAACATATATATATATATATATATATATATATATATATATACATACATACATATATACATACATACATACATATATACATATATACATATATACATATATACATACATACATATATACATATATACATATATACATATACATATATATATATATATATATATATATCTATATATATATATATATATATATATATATATATATATATATATATATATATATATATATATATTATATTGTTGGTATCCGTTAGTCTCAAGAGAGGATGGAAATGCGCCCACGAGAGGTGTCCCAGTTTGTAGTTGTGCAGCGTCTTCTGTGGCTATGGAGCCCCACACGAGAGTGGCAATCCTTGCAGAAGTTGTTGCACTTGAAGGTTGAGTCAGGTCTAGTTTGGAATGGCATCCTCTTCCTCTGAGATCTTTTCTCCTCAGCGAGCTGTCGTAACTTTTCCTCCCTGGATTTCAGACCAGTAAACAGAGCATGTCGCTAGCTGAACTTGTCTAGTGCAAGCTCTTCCCAGGTGTTGACATCGATCCCAAGAGCTTTCACGTCGTTCTTGCAGACATTCTTAAAGCGGAGATGTGGCCGTCCGATTGATCGTCTGCCAGAGGCAAGCTTAGAGTAGAGAAGGTCTTTTTGGATCCGTCCGTCATCCATTCGACGCATATGACCCAGCCATCTGATGCGACGTTGGCGGAGAAGTGTGACCATGCTGGGAATTTTGCCATGTTCAAGCACCTCGTTATTTGTCACACGATCGCTCCAGATGAATCCGAGTATGGGACGGAAACAATGCATGTGAAAGGCACTCAGTCTTTTCTCCTGAGAGGCATACAGGGTCCAAGTTTCGCTGGCGTACAGGAGAGTGCTAAGCACGCAGGACCGGTACACGGAGATCTTAGTGTTCAGTGTCAGCATGTTGTTGTTCCACACACTAGAGAGAGTTGTTGACGCCTTTCCAATCCGCTTGTTGAGCTCGGTGTTGAATGAGAGGATGGTTGTATTGGTAGAGCCAAGGTAAGTGAACTCAGTGACTACTTCTAGTTTGTAGTTGTTGATGATGATGACGGGAGGGCCTGCGTTATGAGCCATCACGTGCGTTTTCTTTAGGCTGATGGTCAAACCGAATTCATCGCATGCTTTTGCAAAGCGGCCTATCAGGCGTTGTAGTTCAGCTTCTGTGTGAGTGACTATAGCAGAATCATCTGCAAAGAGTATGTCCCTAATGGTTGCTTTCCTTACTTTGCTCATTGCCTTCCGTCGTGCCAGGTTGAACAGTCTGCCGTCTGAACGCGTGTGCAGGTATATCCCTTCAGTGGACGTCCCGAAGGTGTACTTAAGCAGGACAGCGAAGAAGATGCCGAAGAGCGTGCGGGCAAAGACACAGCCTTGTTTCACTCCGCTGTGGATGTTGAAATGGTCGGACGATGAACCATCATACTGCGCTGTGCCTTTAATGTCGTCATGGAAAGACTGGACCATGCTTAACAGCTTTTGGAGGGCATCCAATCTTCATCATGATTTTGAAGAGTCCGTCTCTTCTGACCAGATCGAATGCTTTGGTGAGGTCTATAAAAGCCAGGAAGAAGTGTCTATTTTGTTCTCTGCACTTCTCCTGCAGTTGCCTAATGGAGAAGATCGTATCGATTGTGGACCTCTCTGCGCGGAACCCGCACTGAGACTCTGGATACACTCTGTCAGAAAGCCTCTGCAGTCTGTTCAGGATGACTCTAGCGAAGACTTTAACCACGATACTGAGAAGTGATATGCCCCTGTAGTTGTTGCAGTCACTTCTGTCGTCTTTGTTCTTGTACAGGGTTATGATGTTGGCGTCTCTCATGTCCTGAAGGACTGCACCTTCATCCCAGCATTGGCAGAGAAGTTATAATGGTGTGTGAACAGCACATTGTCTCCGTACTTGAAGACTTCTGCTGGGATGTCATCCTTCCCTGGGGCTTTACCTGTGGCCAGTTTCTCTAAGGTCAACTTTAGTTCTGCCGCAGTAGGTTTCTCATCCAGTTTGGTCATACAAGGGACGTTTTCAATGGCGCTGAGAGCATCGTTGGTCACGTGGTTCTCTCTGGAATACAGTTCAGAGTAGTACTCCACCCAGCGTTCCATCTGCTTGCCCTTGTCGTGAATGGTATCGCCTGCAGAAGACTTCAGTGGAGCTATTACTTTCTTCGTGGGACCCATTGCTTTCTTTATGCCATTGATGAAAATATAAGCTGCGACCAACCCACATTTAGAAAGAAAAGTAACTGGACCCCACCAAAAAGTTCAATTCCGAATCTGGAAGCCTTTATCAACTCGGTTGAAAACGATACTTCCAGACATATCAACCATACTAACAAATATTCTAATTTGACAAAAGAAGAAACAGATGCCCTGCACTCACTGAAAAGCAGAACAGACATAATAATTAAGCCTGCAGATAAGGGTTCCGCTGTTGTCGTTATGAATAGGGAAGACTACATTAGTGAAGCAAGTAGACAACTAAGTGACGCTAGGTTCTACCAAAAACTGGACCATGATCCAACGCTGGAATATGCAAAAATCATTACTAATGTTATTGACGAGGCGTACCAAAGCGGACACATAGACCAGCAAACCAAAAATTACTTAAGCCCAGAAAACCCAAGAGCAGGTAGATTTTATCTTCTACCCAAAATCCACAAACAAGGAAACCCTGGCAGACCTATAATCTCAGGTAACGGGCACCCCACAGAAAGGATATCAGAATATTTAGATCATTTTATGAGACCACATCTCCACAAATTACCATCATATCTTCAAGACACGACAGATTATCTCATAAAAAGCAAAGCTAGTGAACCATTACTGCCAGACACATTACTTGCTTCCTTAGACGTCACATCTTTGTACACCAACATACCGCACAACGAAGGGTTACAAGCATGTAGCGAAGCATGGGAAACAAGAACTGTAAACAATCCACCCACACACTTCTTAATCCAACTCCTGGAGCTTGTCCTAAAACTCAACAACTTTGAATTTAATGAAGAAAACTACTTACAAATCAATGGAACTGCAATGGGTACTAAAATGGCCCCTTCGTATGCTAACATTTTCATGGGAAAACTTGAGGGAAAGCTCTTAGCATCGGTTGAGCGTACACCATACTAGTGGGTACGCTTTATCGATGATATTGAAATGAAGTGGCAGTATGGAAGAGAAAGTCTGGATGACTTCATATCAAAGGCAAACAACTTCCATCTTTCAATAAAATTCACGGCAGAAATTTCCAACTCAAACCATGTTTTCCTGGACACAACAACCAGACTGGTGGAAAACAAATTACACACAGACATCTACTCGAAACCAACCGACAAACACCAGTACCTTCTCCCAACCAGCTGTCATCCAAAAACACTGCATTAAGAACATTCCATATAGCCAGGCACTGAGGATACGCAGAATTTGCTCCGACGATGAAAGATTCCTAGAAAGGTCTGAAGAGCTGGCTAAACATTTAATTTACCGAGGCTACGACAAAGACCTGATTGCGGAGGCAATCCAAAGGGCCAAACAAACAAACCGTGATGACCTACTCAGATATGGACAGAAAGAAAAGGTTGATAGGATACCATTTATTCTGACCTATCACCCAGACAATCCCAAAGTAGGTAAAATCATCGCAAACCACTGGCCAACCGTGCAATCGTCAGACATACTAAACCTAATACTTCCGAACAAACCTGTAGTAGCTTACCGGAGACCAGAAAACCTAAAGGACATCCTAGTCAGGGCCAAGCTAACAACAATCGCTAGTCAAAACCAACCTAGTCAATCTGGACCCTGTGGCGATAAAAGATGCAAAACCTGTCAACATATGATAGAGACCAAGACATTCACTAGCACAGTGACTAAAGAAAAACTAAACATACATGGTCCAAACAAAACGTGCAAAACAGAGAATGTGATTTATCTCATCACATGTAAGATCTGTGGCCTTCAGTACGTGGGAGAAACTGAAAAGCTACACATAAGGATAAACCTTCATAGATCTGATTGGATGACAAAAAAGCTGTACAGAAGCCCGGTCGCAGAACACTTCTCCTCCCCTGGCCACACTTTCAGTGATATAATACTTATCGCTATTGCTAACAACCACAGCTGGAGTTCCGAAACCAGGAAGGAAAAGGAATCATACTGGATACGCCGCCTTAGAACATTGAAACCAAGCGGTCTTAACCAAGAAGACTAGAAAATGAAAACTATGCACTAGTAGAATTTAACATTTTCTAAATCTTCTTATTATCCTTCAATTTTTACTATAAGAATAACCGGTATAGAATCAAATATCCGGGATATAATCTGCGTTACATATGTACACAAAGTAAAAATAGATGTCGCTTTGGCTTGTAGACTTTTAGGGAATTATACAACGTTTTCAGTTTCCGCAACTAGTCTATACAAGCTGGTTGTATTTATAGTGTTAGCACATGTGAAGACAGAAATGTAGAGGTTTACATACACAACGTTTTTGTGTTTATTTGTTTGTCGTAACTATGTTTTGTATTTGCCTTTGAAAAAGACTCATTAAGAGTCGAAAGCGCTTAGGCTAGTTAGTTACTAGTGTTCGTCGTCAGTTTATTGCATATATATATTTGCATATATATATATATATATATATATATATATATATATATATATATATATATATATATATATATATATTGCATATATATATATTTATATATATATATATTTTTATATATATATATATATATATATATATATATATATATAAAGATGAAACAGATGGAAGAGAATTATATTAGTCAAGTATAGACATTACGATGGAATCTGTAAGTGTTCTAGACATTACACATGCAGCTGATGCGTCTCAGCTCCAGATATGTAGCCTAGCATATGTTCATGACATGTTGGTGTAACCACAGGAGTCTGCAGTTTTATCAATAAAGTACGACGAAATTTCTGACTACATGAAATCACATTAACGGTATTATAAAAAAATATTATATTTGTTATTTTATAATACCGTTAAGGTGATTTCATGTAGTCAGAAATTTCGTCGTGCTTTATTGATAAAACTGCAGACTCCTGTGGTGTAACGAGAGTACTGTTGAGAACGACATAAATCAGGTAACGTGTGAATTTAATGATGCTTATTGTTTGTGGTGTATGATAGGAATGAGAAAGACTCTGTGACGGTCATAATGGCTTCACATTTATCACGGTTAATTTCCAGCTTGTTACCCGTCCTCCATGACATCAGATCAATTTCAGATGGGTGAATAGATTGGTACATTTGCGTGTCTTTAGCATACAACTAGTGAGCTACCTGACGACAATCTGTAAGACTTGAAAGGGGTCGAGTGTACAGAATGAAGAGAACTAGTACAAGAACGCCAAAATATACATGATCTATACTGGGATGTTTTCCATTTACGGACACAATCAATGTGCTTTCCACTACCATTGTATCCATGGTAAGGCTGTATCGTAAATTCCAAATACTTGTTGAACTAATAAATGGATAAGAGAGAGAGAGAGAGAGAGAGAGAGAGAGAGAGAGAGAGAGAGAGAGAGAGAGAGAGAGAGAGAGAGAGAGAGAGAGAGAGTGTGTGTGTGTGTGTGTGTGTGTAAGCAGCAGGGAGGGTGAACCCTACAAAATTTTGCTCGCATCCTTAACAAAAAAATAAAGGTTCCTGCAGAAGCTGAAAAAAGGTCAACAACGCTAAACCAAAATCTCTAACTGATTATATTTCCATACGGTTAGGTTAGCTCATTTTTGTTATATTATTGTTAACTTATTTTTCCTGACTTTGTAAGGTGATTTTGTTTACTTGTAAAGCGACCAAATTGTTGTCCTTCACCCTCCCTGCTGCTCCTGATTGTCAAGGGGAGTTTAACCAAAGATCTAGACCATCTCAGTTTTATTACCTAATTTCAAGTATCTTTATTATTTCTCCTAATTATAATATTTACTCTACGAGCGTATATATAAATTAATATATAGAGTTTCGTTTCTCAAATCAATTATATTTCCAGCCTAATTTGTGAGTTTGAAATTCATTCTTGACAATAATGGATTATGAACACGCAGGTAGACTTGATTTATTGGCTCAGATACAATAAGCCACCCTGGAGGTGTTTGAATGCTGGACGAATATAATATGTATCCCTGCTGGGCCTGATTAGACTTAGAGAGGTCGACGTGGTTGCTGCTATCAATTATATCGCATACTAAATTCAGTGCGATGGTGGATGTTATATTAACAATATTAGCCGAGATATGACGACCTGTTCCATATGGGTCATTATTATATCTGAGAACAGTTGGAAACGGGATTAACTTTTTTCATGAATTACATATTATTTTAAAGTGTTCATCAATAAGATCATTAACTGAATTTTTTTTTAGTTCTTCAGAGTTTAATCCAGGTATTATAAATGTTGGTAATTGTTCTCTTGTAATTCCGAAATATTTTAGAAAAACTTGTGAAATATCGATAGGCTGGAACAGGTTGAGCTGGATCGCCTTCATTAATTATACTGTTTTCAATAGTTATATTTCGATTTGATGGTGGTAGTACTAATCTTTTCTTTCTGTTAACAAAAACATTATTCATGAACTCTAGGTCTAAAGCAACTTGATTCAAATGTTATATTGATTCAATTATTTGATTTTTTTAAGTCATCATTGTAAGAAACATTAATAATTAAAAGTCAATTTTGTAGATTTTTAAACACCCGTTCATGTTCAGATTTAATTGTATTAGCATAAGAATTTATTAGATTAATATTTAGTGTTGCTATTGTTGCAGCTTTCTTCTTGGCATCAATATATTTTATAAAATATTCTGGTATTCGATCTATATAATGCACAACTCTATCAGTACCAGAATACAATTTCCATGGATAAGCTTCTTCTACTTTTCGATATTCTGGAAATTGTATAAATTTTTTAACATTTGTGACGAAGTCGGATCTCTTTGGTTCTGGTGGAACCTGACAAACAGGTTTAACTTCAGGCCATTCTAACACTGATCTAATCGAATTTTGATAAATATCCACAGCATAGTCAGGAGAATGTATTTCAATCACCAACGATAATGTTGGTTCGTAAACAGTAATTGCTATCTTGGATTCTTTTCCAGTAATAGACTTAATTCTGCGCTGAAATTCCTCATTGATTTGCTTTTTTGATAACTGCCAGTTGGAATACTAACTACTTGCCAATCGGGAGTTCCATCAGATTTATTCTTATTTGCGAATACTAATGAATTATTTGTTTGTAGTCCACCAAATGGTTTTGATCTAATCTAAGGCCAGCTATAATAAACACGTAACTGAGCTAATGCTATCTCTTTTACTGGAATTGCAGTTGGAAAGTTAACGCTGAATTCAGGATTGGTCGAACTTATTGATATCATAGTAGTTTTTGAAGGAGTTGTATTAGTGACGATCTGCTGTAACAACTCTCTCGACTCAATATCCGAACGATGTTCAGACGTTGACATTATTGTTATTATTACTGTTTAATTCTCCATTTATTTTATTCTGGTTATTCTCACCAGATTAGTGATTATGAATGCTTCATCGTAGGTTTTAATTATCATTGCCAACTCCTTATCAGATATTTTACCATCGCTGAGATACGTGGAAATATAACTAGATAGTTTAGAGTAGGTTGCTGTTGCTGTATGTAATTTTATCATATACTCACGCAATTTATCATTCGCACATGTAGCTATCCTTTTAGCAATAATACTAAGAATGCCTGCTATAGTCGTTGAAGTTGAAACAATAATTGTTATAATTGCTGGAGCTGTCATTGTTAATGTCGATAATATTAATCCGGATCCGGCAACAATAGCAGAAACTGAGTAAACAACTATATCAATCACAACCATACGTCTACGATATTTGTTTACTTTTACTGTATAATGGTCGATGGTATTTTTTAATTTGGCCAGACATTTACATGCTTGATTATATCTGTGACGTTGAACGTCGATAGATGACGTAGTTATTTTATCCATTATACTATGACGTTAAGTAATTAATTGAGCTACAAATTCCAAACACCACCAGTAAGCTTGAGGTAAATTTTTACTCGATGATTCCAGCGTGAACGTTCCTTCAGAATCTTTATCTAACAACACAGATACAGTTTTAAAAAAATCATTAGTTGATGGAGATGTAATGGATATTCTAAAATCTGCAACGCTAAGTACGGACATCCTATATATACCAGTGATCTTCGCAGAATGTTTGATGGTTTTATTTTCTGGTGTCCACGATCCAAACCCAGATTTAACTGTATACATTATATTTCTTATCTGATTGTGAGGAATTTTAATCAGGTTTGTTTTTTGTAATAATATCCGGAATTCCACCGATAATATCGCTGAGTTTTGTGCTAATATCAGTAAGTTTGATATCAACATTTGGTGGACTTCCAAAAAATTCGTTATTAATTCTGTTTATATTTCTGCGAAAACTCAAAAACGTATTCACGTGACCGGTAAAATCAGTTTTGAGCGTGACTATTTCATTACTGATTGGAACTTCTTTATCATCGACGTATTTTTTTGTAGCAGCATCAAACTCAGATTCTGGTGTTTTTAAGTTACTAATACCATTATGGGTCATACTGAGAAATGTCCACATTATACCACCGTTGGTTAATACGTACTTAGATTCCTGATCGTCAACATATTTTTTATTATAGCATCACTATCTGTGGTTGGATATCCAAGATCTGTAAAAAAAAATTTGTTCATAATAACGTCTCCACTAAATACAAGGCCAGTCGTCTTGACATAATCGTTAACTGACTTACCTGAATCTTGTATTTTACCCTAATCAGTAAAAGTAACGATATTATCAACAACTGCAGTAGGAATTCGTATAAGTACGTCTGGTAGTTGTATATTACTAGTCTTTAATCGTCCTTGTTTGTCCTGAAAAACAACCACTTCATTTTGATCCACACTTATAATATTTAATAAATCATCAATCTCATTTCTGAGTTGATCGAGGGTTGCATATTTAGATAAATCACCTTGCTGCTGAGATTTACCACGAGCAGATCTTCCGTAAATATCTACCATTATATTTACTGATGTCTGTTTAAATGTGACAATGTGGTATATTCATGCACGACTTTATGAGGTGGCTTTCCTGTCGGAGCCATGGATACAGCATCAAGTGCATTAAGTACTTCATGACCACATATTGGTGGATCAGTTCATGTTTGTGTTGGTAGCGTAGAATACCAGATTGGAGCAGTATTATTACTGACATAATGAAGAAATTCTTTATGTGGCGCTAATCCATATGAATCAAAATAGATAATTCCACGTGGATCAATTGCATACGCTACCCACTTGGTACCTGGTCCAGAGTTTTTATCGAGATTAATAATACCTGTTTCAGTATTGTTCGGTTGTTCTGATAACTGATCGCGCATAAAAACTCCTCTGAAGTTTTTTATATTTAGTTTTTTAGCAGCATAGAGTAAATCAAAATTAGACATTGGCGAAATAAGTAAACTGTCCCTGGAAGTCTTAGACCTTTTCCGTACCATGAAGGCGGGGTTCCTGGTAATCTGAGGCCTTTTCCCTTTTTTTAGATGTTCGTTTTATTCCCTGTCCAGTTGCTTTCTTTAATGCCATTCCATCAGCAGTTCCAACAGCGCCTAATGCTGCTGCTTTTGCAACAGCTGTGGCTGCATCGGCTATTAATGCTGGTATAGCTGCGAGAAGGGGAAATATACCAACCGTTTTAAAAGTATCTTTGATAGCGCCTACAGAAAGACTAAGTTTGACGCCTTTATTTGATTTTTTTGCTTCATTAAAGTTTTTGAATTGACGATCGGTCAACGATAATTTATTTGAACCGCTCATCTGTTCCTTTTTCAACAATATTTTCATTCCAGTTATTGTTTGATGCTGACTGCAGTCTTTTGACCTGACCAGGAGTCAGGGTAACATTAGCGTGATTGTATGACATTTATAATATTCATAATTGATCTAATTACGTGTTATATGTTCTCTACTTGAGCATCAATGACTCTCATTCGTCCACCAACACCTTCGAGTAACATTGATTTATCACTGAGTATAACTGCGATTGCTCTGTAATTAGGAATGACTCCTCGATTTACACGAGCTCGAAAATGTATATCTACAATAGATTGTCTAGTTAAATCTAAATGTTCTAGCGAAAAGTAATAAATCGGATGCAGCGTTGTGAAATCTAGTTGTGATATTTGTAATCTAGTATCAACGTTTTGATCACGTCCGATAAACGACATAAGACGATGATACGCACGTGCTACATGATTTTGATCAAAATTTAACAAAATATCCTCGGATGGTTCTTAAAGTCCATTTATCCTTAATGAAACCTCAGAAACAGCGAGCTTATCAAATATCATGATACTTTGTGTCTGATTATTTACTCGTGCAATATTTTGAAGCGCAATAAATGTATGTCGCGGTGCAGAAACACCTTGCTGAGAGGCTATCTACAATGTAAATAAACCATTTATTGCACTTTGGATAACACCTGTGGTCATCGTTAACCATGAAAACATTGATTTACTACCTTGATTCATAAAAGATAGTAACCGATCTTCTTCAGATATCGTTGGAGTCATTATTGGTATCCAGAGCGCTAGTTTGGTTAGTATAACTTTACCATGAAGCGCCCTAGTTGCAGCAGCATCATCTCCTTCAGCGTGCCATACTGCATCATCATTGATACTGTTTCGCACGAGTACAACTGTATGTTTTGCTCCGAAAATGACTTTTCTGACATTTCTGCAGAATCCAAAGATATGTGATAGTGGAATTGCTCCGAAAATGACTTTTCTGACATTTCTGCAGAATCCAAAGATATGTGATAGTGGAATTGCAAATAAAAATGTTCTTCTATCACCTTTTAACATTGATTTACGCACCGCAAATACTAAGTTAAAATTTGCATTAATCGATAATACAGCAGGGATATCAGCAGCTCCTCCTGCAGCTCTCACATTACCAATAGTCATGTTTCTACTTTCTGGAAAATCAGTTGTATCCTTTGCAAACATCATTGATGGACCAGCTGATCTCGAATAATCATCGCTGTATCTTGCAAGACCAATTATTGCTGTAGCAACGTCAACGTCTTTTTGAATTCATTCAATATTTTTTCCGTCAATCATGCAAGTAGCGCTATCAAATAATGCCATAATACCATTATTAACAAAACCAACATTATCATTAGCGGCGTATTCAGTATTATCTGTTTTTAAAACTTCACCTTCGACTTCAATAAATGCTTCAGCGGGTAGAAAATATCTACTTGTATCCTGAACCTGTAATTCAATTCGTCCATGCTGATCTGGAATTCGGGCGTCATAAGAATAATACTGATAATCGCGCACAGACTCATCTTTGAGAACTGGTGCGTCCATGTCAAATGCACATATTATATTTATTATAATTATTATCGTCTAAAACGAAGACCACCTCAAGAAGTGAGACCACTTCCTGCTATGAGACTCGCGGTTATATTTTTCTCTTTTTCTGATAATGGGATATCAGCCAACATTGCTAGTTTTTGATTAGTGGCTTGATTTATTTTTTTACTAATATTTGCAGGCATTAATTCAGTGCTAAGTAATTTTACCGGCTGAGGTCAGACTGCTTGAGGTCTGCGTATTAATCGTGCTAGTCTATCTTTAATCGCCGAGAATGCTTTACTAGCAACATTACCAACAACACCTATACCTTTTTCACGAACAACATCAGTAGCTTTCATACCCAGCTGCTTTGCAATTGGTATTGCTTTTGGGGCTATTCTTCTAAATAGAACCTGTACAATGTCACCTAACCCATCTCCGTAGGTTGGCCTGTAAATCGGTATTCGATAGTTAATTGCCCTGACCATAGTTGGTCCACGTTGAGTACTATGTACTATCATTTTATTAAATAGTCATTATATTTAATAACATACTTAACCTGGTGACTTAGTCACTATAATAATCATCGGCGAATTCATTAATGAGAGACTGATACACATTACTATCCATGATGCCGCCTGTAAATAATCTTTTACAAATATCTGCTGCTTCATTAATGATTTATGGAGAATTATGACCAGCTCGTTTTCCTCCAATCAGAATTTCTAGTCGTTCAACATCAGCAAGAACATTATTGGGACAAGTAATAAGACCACTACCTAGACCACTTCCAGTTGCACCAGGAGGGTCTTGAAATTCTTCTTCCTCTTAAGTTGGTTTCGGTGGTGCTTTTTGTAGTAATTTTTCCTGTTGTCGTTTTATATTTTGTTGTCGTTGTTGTTCTAGTTCTTGTTCTTGTTGTTGTTCTAGATAATGTTGTGATTTTTTCGTAGTCGTTTTTGTAGTCGTGTTACTGGTTTTCCTGGTGATGGTGGTTTAGATTGTTGTGGTAGTACTTGTGGTGATCGTTGTGGTGTTGATCATTGTGATTGCAATAGTTTCATTGTTTCGTGTAGTACTTGTTCTTGTTGTTCATTCTCTTCTATATATTCATTTGCATCTTTATCAAATATGTTAAAATCTCTGATTTCTTTATTAGATATAATTTCTGGAAAATTAGTAGCGATGCGATATACAACCCTGATCCAATTGAAGAGCTTAACGATTTAACATATTCTGGTTTTACATATTTTTTTCTTTCATGATATCCATACGCGGCAATATCAAATAATTGTTTTGGGTCCCTGATAGCAGCAATACCTTCAGGTGCAAATTTATCTATTATCTTAGTTCTGGTTCTTAGTAGTTGAGGCGGTTGGACGGGTGGTGGTAGTGGTAATGGTTGAGCTGCTTGTGCACGAGCAATATCGGCAGGTAATGTTGCAAGAGCTTTTTGTGTTGCTTCGGTTGCTGTGACATTTTTCTTTGTTGGCTCTAGAATCGGTTTAAAAAATTGTTTTGTTTCTTCCTCAAACTAGGGGCTCTGAGTGGCCGAGTGGTCTAAGGCGCTATCAGTTACGGATCACTGCCATCTCACCTCTATCTGCGTGGGTTCGAGTCTAAGATTCGGCGAATGTGGATATGTGAGAAAGGTTGCCAGTAGCTTCTCGTGGGTCGGTGGTTTTTTTTCTGGTGATTTCCCGGTTTCTTTCTCCACCATTAATACTGGCCGCCATGTATAGCCTATCGTGTGCTGAAAAATGGCGTTAAACCCCACAACAAAAAATCGTCCTCAAACTCAGTTAAATCAATCTGACGCAATTGTAATTGTTGCTTAACAGAATCAGTAACAGGTAGATATTTTTTAATTGCCTCTAGTTGCTCCCGAGCTAATTTTGCTGAGTAAGGCTCTTCAATACTCATTATCAATAATATTTATAATAGATATTTAATTGAATTAAGTGCTGATTCATAAGGGAACAAAGCGCGATAACTATGCTCTGAATCTATGTTGAACAATAGATAAATCATTTCCATTTGTTCATAAATAACGGTTTATAATCATTAATACAACGTGAATTAATGAACTTATATAAATCTGCTATCATTAGTTCTTATTTGATTTTCCTATCCTATCCTAGAATCCCTGCATCTGTGAAACAACCTAATTCGAGAATAATTATATTCAAATCTCAAGTGGCCCAAAAAAGATGTTTTACTGAAAATGACAGCGAAGCCATGAATTGTAAGATATTTTCGATGCTTGAGTACGGACAAAATACGTCGTTTTTCAGACAATTATTACCTAATTATCTGTCATTCACAAGCAATTAAGTGTTAGCGAATAACAAAAGTGTAACACAAAAAGATAAGCGTACATATCTGTTTCTATAACCTAAATTTTCAGCTGATTTACGTAAAACCTTACTGACTTTTACCGCCGCTGGTATTTATGTCAAAAGTTATTTATATCTTTGTAAATAACCCTAACGGACGACAACTCTTAATGCAGAAAATACAACGTGATTATATTTTATAGTATATTTTTTTTATTATGTTTGAGAATTAAATCAAATTCCTAACACAACTCTATATTAATTATGAATATTTGTTCAGTATCGACTCTCACACACTTCCCTGTGCATTTTTGTTCATAAGTTACATATATATTAACTACCTAAACAGAATTATGTAAGACACACTCATGTTCTAATGGTTTAACCGTGTGACTGTGGTACATGCGGGAGGGGGTTCTAATCTCCGTGACAGCCAGGATGGCGACGATTGGCGATTTGATTTTAATTTTTGTTTTTAAGTGGGGACAAAGTCCAGAAAGATTAAGTACACTCACACGCCATTACACCAAGTGGCGTGGTTCATTTTTGTATCACTCACAGGGTTTATGCTAGGGTGAGTGTATTTAATCTGCTGGATGCAGTTATTCCCCGAAGTTTATGTTTGTGCCGTCCAAGAAAATCAAAAATCATATTCATCTATATATATTCATGTTCATACAATCGTTATATGTGATCTCTGTGCTTACTCGGGTGTCATAGGGCAACCGAGGAGTTTAAAATGGGGGTTGTGTGCCGTCCTTAGAATTAAGTTCTTAGAGATAAGTATATCAACACCACATGTTCATCTGTATATAGTTCATGTTCATACAAATCGTTATATGTAACCTCTGAACCTGCTCTGATGTCATGGGGCAACAGAGGGGTTCAAATGAGGTCTGTGTGCCGTCTTTATGTGACCTCTGAACTTGATCGGATGTCAAAGGGCAACCAAGGAGTTCAAATAAGGTTTGTCTTTCGTCTTTAGACTTTCCTCCTGGTCTCACTAAGATGTTGTTTGGCACCTTAGGAGATCACACGGGGATTAATTCAATGCCCCTGAGCTATCAGCATGTTATATAACAAGCTGGGAGTTCATATTGCGTTGTGTTGTGATTATATGTTCTGTTATTTATTTTTATTTTAAATAAATAAATAAATATATTATGAACAGTGAAAATATTGCTGATATTGTTTCTGCTATTAAAAAATTAAAGCATGAAGGAATTCAAATATCTAATAGCTTCAGTCCTGAAAAAAATCATATATGACTTTGAATTATTACAGCAGAGAAAATTTCAAAATAAATTCAAGTTAAATTCTAACTACAGATTCATTAGGTCAATTTATAATTCTATGTTAGAATCATTAGCTATCGTGGATGACAAACAAGTAGGACTATTCACGCCTCTTATGCGTTCAATCGAAAAGATAAAAAGTACACTGTCGCAAGAGTACAAAAGGAAGAAATGATAGACAATCGTGTAATGCAACTAAAAAAGATTATGTTATTTGATTCTGTGATAAATGACAGCGAAACTGAAGATAGCGACGTTGAGGGCGGGCCCATAAATGTGATTGTGGCTAAACAGAACCCTTGGCAAGATTTATAGAATCGAACTTTATATAAAGTAAAATAATATTCTGAATGAAAAGTACACAGTTATTATACGTACTCAAATATAATACTTTGATCATACTTTATTGAATATGCAGATTTGCATACACGATCAGCTACACGTTTTACTGAAGCAGGATTGATACTGAAATATTTGGCAGCTTTATTTATCGAACTGAATATTATTTTTTGGTCTGTTTCTGTATTTATGGATTTAATCGCTCTCTTTTTAAATATCTTACACCTTCCTGTATTTCCGCGTCTGCAATTCTGACTTTGCGTAATAGTTTGCAGGTTATTAATTTTGTTATTCTGCGGAGACCCATCTAAGTGCTCAATCACAAATCCATCTTTAACGACCCCAAAATAACATTCAAAAATGAACTTATGTGGTAGATATTTTTTATTTCCACTAACGTTAAGTCTAAAATAACCAGTATTATCAATACGACCTACTGGTTTCTTTAATCTACAGTTCCTAATAATACCATCTCTTGACGCCTCCTAATTCGTATATATTGGATGTCTAACAAATTCTTTTTGCTCCATTTATATATATAATATTTATTTGTCTAAATCATTATTTTGAAATCTGGTTAGATAATCCTTTTCTGTCTGAATAAAGGATTTACCTGTCGGTGTATCTTTTTTTGTCATAATAGCGTTTAAGTTCCCTATAATTTTTACCACTACAACCTGCACATAGCTGTGTTTTTCCTCTGACTCCAAAATAACATTGAATGCATGGCTTTGGTTCATTACTTCCATGTCTGATACTTTGAATATGGTAACTACAGTATTTGTTTTTGTTTGCGCATGTTTTGTCGCAATAAGAAATATATCCAATTTTCAACCAAATACAATTATTTTCTGTTTGAATCATTATATATATATATATATATATATATATATATATATATATATATATATATATATATATATATATATATATATATATATATATATATATATATATACTAAATTTCAATTTGAATATTTGTCTTAATTTAAATGATGGAGGAATTATCAGAATTTGAACAATCCACTACTAGATTTGACCTTGACAAACTACTAGGATATAAATTTTGTGTTTCGATGCAAGATTTAGCTTTAACGAATGCAGATATAACCAAACGTATCCGTGAGGCTAAGAAGGAATTTCGTGAAGACGGTGCGGTATATGTGTGGTCAACTTTTAGTGTTGGAAATATCATTAATATGATGAACGACAGACGGGGAAAAGTAATTATTAACCACCTCGATAATCAAAAATATCTTATTTTAATAAAATTTATTTTGGAGACAGACAATAATATTTGGATGATTCGTGATAAAAGAGATCCCGTTCATATACAGTCTGGAAATAATAAAACGATATTATTAAATAACAAATACAAACCTTGAATACTGACTGGTATTGATAGACCGTATTTTGAACGAGGGTATCCAATTACTGCTGTGGTATAAGGATTGTTTTTACTGAATGATAAACCTAATATTGCGGATCTCAAACCGATGTGCTTATCAGAGTCAAGAATAAACTGTGCTGCGGAGCGCATTACTAAACATTTTACAAATGCGATGCGTGGTAATGGCTTAACAGATTTAAGACGTAAAAAAATATGTAAATGGGCAGAAACCGTTAAAGATTCTGGTGCATCTATTAAAGATGTTGCTAAACTAGAAAAGTCATTAAGATTTCCAATAACAGTAAAAATACCAACAGGAAAGATATTTTACAAACCAAAATATACAAAAAAAAATGGAAGCCCTATAACAATCATTGATCATAATGCACATGCATGGACTGATGCTGTAACAATATTCCCATGAGATAGAATGATTAAATTTTATAACGGTCATATATTTGATTTCATCAAAAATATCAGTGAAAGTGACCCTGTATCTGTTTGGTTATTTCAAAGTTCAGAACACGATTATCATGATCAATTTGTACGACCCAATGGTGATATTTATCGTACAGAATCTCTTTATGAAGAAATGAGAAATCTTGCACTAAGATATACTTCTGATGATGACAAAATTAGACAACTACTGAACAATAGTTTTACCGTACCATCTGTTGCGGCCCATTTCGTTCAGGAAAAAAATTCATGAAAACCGACAAGATCAGAATTTATTGAGGATATACACACAAGTTGCATAGAATATGGATACGGTGGATTATGGAATACTAAATACGATTATAATGATGTTATATCAGTCGATATGGCTGCATGTTATCCTGTGAGTTTTCTTGGATATGGCGAGTGTTCCAAATACTTTAACAGATTATGACACCCCACACATGACATGGCCAGAGTTTCAATAAGTGGACCCTTACCAGATTTTGATCTAACCGGATTTACATATATAGAATCATTCGAGTTCGCAAAAGATCTCCATCCGATTACTTATGTTTGGTTTGGTAAACATTTTACAGAAAACTGTTGGACTCCAATAGTATTATTAAGATGTATGCTTCATGTTGGAATATTAGTATCGTTAAATGTAAATGAAGCAATTATATCCTATAGTCCACACAAAAAGTCTGATTACCAGAACCGGACAGATTTAATATAGAAGATGTCAGGAAAGAATATCCTGATCTTGCCGAAGATGACACTATTAAAATACGTAAATGCAGAGACGAGTACGATGAAAAACGTGCAAAAGATTTTGGTAGAAAGATAATTGGTAAGTTTACTCAAGGTATCTCATACGGTCATAAACGACACAGTACAAGATTGATTATGGACGATGCTGAGTTAGATTTTATAATCGCTGATACAACCGAGAGAAACATTTATAAGCCGCAATAATGCTTATTTATTGGATGGGACCAAACTAGGTACTATTGTGAGCTATATTGAGGATGACTCACCACAGTTTACTCATTTAAGATATTCAATGCTAGCCTATGTTTCTATAAGTCTACTGTCGATGAAAAATAGATTTCGTCACGCTGTTAGAGTCGCTAAAGATTCATTTTATATAAACAAAAATATAAAGATTTATTAAACCGCTACTCGGTAATGCTGAGTGGGGGACATGGAGGATAAAGCAAGAGAATATACTCAGTTATTCAGAATTTGCTGACGTTGAAATTAAGGAAATATATTACAGAAATAATAATCAAATATCAGTCATCTGCACCATCTGTGTACGATCCTGTGGCTAGACATAAGACTGTTTATCTTAATAGGTGTGGAGGGTCAGGTAAAACAATTCGTGTGATTAAATTATTTATGAACAACAATTCAGATATGATCGTTTTGGCACCTACGCATAAACTCGCCAGAGAGATAAAAGAACGAGGGGTGAAAACATGTACATATCATAGTTTCTTTAGATGGTGTGGAGATACATGGACTCCTGAACGAATGGGTGAAAAATATATACCTAAGTGTATTATATGGGACGAGATAGACACGGTGTCATTAGAAACACTAAAAACATTTCTTGAGTGGTTATTGACAAAAAGCACTGCTCTGATTATGTGTGGTGACCACGGTCAACCACCACCTTTTCTTGGACAGTCTCCACATGAATGTCTAAAGAATCATGTGGATTATTATGAAGAAATACATGATGACCATAGAGCTATTGATGAACCGCTGAAAGAGCTTAAAAGATTAATCAGACTACAACCAGATAAAATACAATGTGAAGTAATGCCTGAGATAATTCCAGAAACTACCATGAATTATTTTTTTTTTACTTTATGGAGACCTACTGATTTGCAAGTCGCAAGTAGAAAGATAGTTCGTGATGAATTGCAGAAGAAATTATTTACATTACATAAAGAAAATTTTTCACATTTACCTGTACCATTATGTTATCGCCCAGCAGATACTCGACGACAGAATATTGAAGTTGAAATTCCTGGTGGCGGAGTACAAAATCTGGTATTAAATGACATTGTTTTGGTAACTAATAATAGAGTTGAAGGGGCATTAAATATAGATAAATCACTGTGGACGTTAGGATATGCTATAACGATTCATTCGTCGCAGGGATTAACTATCTCTAATACAAATATCTGGATTGTAGATGACCGGATCGAGTGGTCAAACTTAGTCTATCTTGCAGTATCTCGCGTCAGACGAATAACTTAACTACATAGGGTTATTATAGATTACGTAATAACTGAAGAAATTACTAATGAAGATGTTGTAATAAAGAAAAAATTAGCGTCTTATAAGCAATGTGACAAAAAATAAACGTGACTTTGATATTGATACTGAATTTATTATAAAACTAAAACAACTACAGAATAATCACTGTGCAAGTTGTAACACAATAATGTTATGGCAATATTCGAATAATAATCCAAGACAATTTACCGTAGACAGAATAAATAGTGATCTCGGTCACACACTTGAAAATGTGATGTTGACCTGTCTTGAATGTAATCGACGTGGAGGTGCTAATTTACATAAGTGAAGGTGGCGGTAATTGTGTATCTGTAGGAATTACCTGCAATTGTTCACGCACAAATCCACGTTGAGGGGCAGTAGAATCTAGTCTGTATATAGCAGGTCTTCCAGTGGATCTAACCACGCTAGAAATTGTATGTGTGGTCACACTCCAAATAGGGTCAGTAGCTCGTCTTTTGCCACCCTCCAACTCCCCTGTTCGTATAAATATCTCACAATTACATTACCTAATACTGGTTGTTGACCTCGTTGTCCATATTCATCGCTACGTGGTATATATTTTTTGTAATTGCATTAGGTTTCATGGAAGTTGCACGAATAATTTCATTATTTAATGCAGATATCACACTTGGTAACCTTGCAACCCATTCACGAGATCGCTCACCGGACTTAAAGTCCGTAGATATTTCCTTCGCATATTGATATCCAAATAACCGCTCAGCAAGCGTTCGATTAAATGGTTCAACGATTGCTTGATCACGGTGAATTTCAATATGCCCTCGTCTGATTTTAACGATATGTTTTTTCATCAAATTTGATACTACACCAAGAAATTCTTTACCAGGATCAATTTGTAATAGTTGTGGCCATCGTAGACCTCCATGTTGATAAATTCGCTCAAATGCAGATGTAACGTCAGATGCTGTCTTTGTTGATAATGGTTCAGCTTCTTTATATCTACTTGCAATATCAACAACAGTCAATGCGTATTTGTACGTGCGTGACTTTCGTCCACGTGTTTTAATAGTATCGTGTGGTAAAAACAAAATATCTGCTTGGTGAACTTCGTTAGGAACACTGACATCAAAATGTGCGTATTGAATTTTTTTGGTGGTGGTAAATAAATTTGCCATATTACCTGTCGTGCTAACCAATTTGCAGCAACAGAATGTGAAACTTTTGCTGCTTCAGCAAGTTTAGTGATCGCTGCTTTATCTCTCGAATACCCTCTAGGGCTATAATAAATGGATTCCATTATATTAATTATACAATTAATTACCAGCCCCCTAACATTATTTTACTTTTCATAGCGGATTTTATTAGAAAACTAGCGAGTTTCTCTCTAACAGATTTATTAGGTATAGAATTTAATGCATGAATCAATTTTACATCAGCAAGATGCCGCTGCTGCAAATCTTTACTTTTATAAGCAACATCATAAATATGACACGCTTGATCAATTTTATTTACTGGATACTCTCCTGGTCTTGGTTGATCTTGATCATCGAGTCTGATATCAAGTCTAGTTCCAGGACCACAATAATTATATCCAGGAAGGTTTCTCACCAACATACTTAGCCCATGGTAATCCAGGTTTTTTTTTTAAAAAAGCAGCAATATCCCCACCTATCTTTGTTGTCCCCGAGATAAATTTATATTTTTGTGTACCACATTTTACACATTTACCTGTAATTGCACATCGTTTATTTTTTTTTATTATTGTTGTTAATCCAGTGGTGGGTGTAGATGATCTACATCAAACACAATATAGACTCATGTTATTAATAATATGGATACAAAAATTTACTTTTCAGCTTAACGAAAACAGGAATCAGTGAAGCACCATCCAGCATTACCAAATTCGATAAGAATGATTATAATAGGTCCATCTGGATCAGGTAAAACACAATTATTGTTAAATTTAATAATGAGATGGCTGAGATGGAACAAACTATATTTAATAGCACCGTCTGTAGATGATCAGCATTGTTACGAAGTACTTAAGGATTTTAACGAAATAAAAATGGTGATGATATTATTGACTTTATCACAGATATAGATGAAGCCCCGTCTGAAGATGATTTAGATGGATTCATTAATAATCTCATAGTATATGATGATGTGATGTTGGACAAACAATCTAATCCAGCTAGAATATTTTCTCAAGGTAAACACAAAAACACAGACGTGATTTATGTTACACAATGATAAACACAAATACCTAAGGTGATCAGAGATAACTGTAATATTTTGGTTGTGCCTAATGGAGTAGATAATTATAATCTACAGATTATTTATTATACCTGGTGTTCAGGGGACATGGATATGAATAAATTTTAAAATTTCTTTTCTAAAGCACAATCTGTTCCGTTTGGATTTATAACGATAAATCTACATGATCCAAGATCAAGATATCGTGTAGGTCTAGATAAAATCTTTGGTTAAACTCCCCTTGACAATCAGGAGCAGCAGGGAGGGTGAAGGACAACAATTGGGTCACTTTACAAGTAAACAAAATCACCTTTCAAAGTCAGGAAAAATGAGTCAACAATAATATAACAAAAATGAGCTAACCTAACTGTATGGAAATATAATCGGTTAGAGATTTTGGTTTAGTGTTGTTGACCTTTTTTTTCAGCTTCTGCAGGAACCTTTAGTTTTTCGTTAAGGATTCGAGCAAAATTTTATAGGGTTCATTCATCCTCCCTGCTGCTGTGTGTGTGTGTGTGATTTAGCTTGTTAATGTAGCTTTAACAATTTTTCAGTCATATCGCTACGAAGTAGTAATATTAGTACCCTTAGTCAAACACAACAAAACGAGTTGAGGTTACGACATCATAGCTAATCGCTACAATGTCTGAAGTGTGGCAGTTTATAGTGATGTCTAGCACTGGCAGCATCATGCTGCAGACATGTAGCATGATGTCCCATCTAGTCACATTATCCTGACACCAGACCGACCAGTCCTAACACTAATCTCTTAATGCTGAGCGCCAAGCGAGGCAGCTGTTAGTACCATTTTTGTAAGTCTTTGGTATGACTCGGTAGGGGATTAAACCCACGATCTCCTGCATCCAAGGTGGACTTCCCAAATACTTGCTGCACGTGGTGAACTAATAAATCGGGGTTAATGTTGTCAAATGCCTCAGATAAGTCACCGAGGATGAGGACTGTAATGTAATTCCCCACACACAAAAAATTAAACCAAATGCAAACACCATATGATTTTAAGCGTCATAATGCAACACATTTCAATATTACACACACACACACACACTCCAAGTACTATAAAACCATAGCCACTTACAACTTGCATTACTTAGGATTTTTTCCTTCAATTTTCCACATATTTTTTCCTTTTCTTTTTAGTCAAAGTAAAGGTTAATGTGGGTGCAAAACAATTATGTTGTAGACAGTCTTGGAATAATTTTAATTAAGAACATACCCTTACAGAAGTGACAATATTTTTTGACTGAATGATTACAACATTTTTATGAACACTTTGTGGCTACCAAAGTCTATGAGAACAATGAAATAGAGCAAGGTATAATGAACCAAAACCTGAATAAGTTAAGATACGAGCAGCTAATACACAACATACTGGTACAGAAGCTATTCAGTTTATTGTATACTCCAAGACATTCTGAATTCAACTAGATTTACTAAAACTGACAGATCATTTTCCGATGAATCCATATGCTCTTCTTTGAGGTTATTCTAATGAAAGCATCCAAAGTGATAGTGCAAACCTAAAAATTAAATTGGAGAATATTTGTGTCCAGCATTATACATTAATTTCTCAATTAATGGCAAATTATAAATGGATTTCTTTCCATTAAGACTCCATTATGATTATACCACTATAGAATTATTGACAGAGCTGCTAATATGACCACAATAAGCTGTAGTAATGGAATCACCAAGAATGATTATAAAAGAAGTCTTGATAGATAAACTGATCATCATAAGTATTTATATCCAGTAAGATGGCACTCACCAATTATTATATTCTTTTGAGAGAGTGATGTATGTAAGGTGAAGTTGTTTGCATTTTAAACATGCACAGTGGAGAGAATGTTGTTATACTTTTATGCTACTTTCATCTAATGTGGCTAAAATTTCTGTGGATATTGTACTTTTGAAAATTTTAAATGATCTTAGCAAACTGGAAAACTAAAATAACTGATCCCTTGTGCTCCAAAAACCAACCTGAATTTATCTAAAGTACACCATCCTTGGCAGCTATTAAAATAGGGAATATGAATTTTGCAAAACTAAACAATACCAGCTTCTAAAAGTGCAATGAATGAATTACCTAATACATAAAATGTAAAAAAAAAGTTATTGGTTCTTTTTTTAACAATTTATCTCTGAAGTTCAGGAAGTGAAAATGAGCAAGTAGAGCTAGCACTTTTTGAAAGGTGCACATCTGGAGTAAGGCCAAGCTGTATACTCTATAACCCATATTACACCCATCAATCATACACCAAAAAAGGGAATTAAAGATTCTTTGAACAATACCTAAGATATACAAAGTCATTTTTAAATAGCCAGTATAACTAGTGAGGAAACCCGGAGAAATTCTTTTTCTATAAAATTCTAATGAAACTGTAGAGCACCACCTAATAGAAATATAATAATTAACGTGGAATGATTACCTAACATGATTTATTAACGGAGGTAATTGCTGGATCAGCAAATAACAAAAGCATGTAAATTATTTTGATAAACAACAAGAAACAATGTTTTTATTGAATATGATTGTTTGTGGTTCTACTCTAGAAGAATAAATGATAATAGAAGCATGTAATAGGACTCATAAAACCAATGTTCACCATGGAATACAAATAAACAGAAAAGGAAATGAACTGGTATATGCACAGAAAATGAACAGTTCTTTTGCTTCTGATGGACAGTTAAATATTCAGAACAAACAATTAAAATCCATTGTGTTACAGATTGTGCAAAGACAAACGTGTGCACAAGATTTGATTTAAATAGAATATAGACTCTTGATTTTATTGTAATTATTGGTATTTTTCCAACACTTATGTGTAACAAGACTTACAACAGAAAGCGGTTTTGTTGAGACAACAGTGTAATTCTGATAGATTATAGTGGTAACTTAGATAAACGACTATAATTACTTATTAGGTAAAATAAAAAAGTGTATGTAGTTCTGGTCACCCAACCAACCATATTTTTCCTGTTTTCCCTACATTTTCTTTCCAGAAAAGAAAAGAAATTGAAAAAAAAGGGGAAAAAAAAACATTTCAGGATAAATAACAATGGGATGTAATTATGATCGAAGTTATAAGCAGGATGGGAATAATGCTTATTTTCCAGCTTCATTTTAATCCATCTGAACAAGTTTGTACTGACCAAACTACCCTATTTTTTTTTCAATGAAACCAGAGCCAAGATATTTTTTTATGTGGCATAAGTATACACCAAGAAGAATAAAATACACTGTACCTTGTTGCTTATAGACCACTATGTGTCTGGCATTTAGGAATAGGCATTATGGAATATCTTTATGGATAAGTTTAACTTCATGAAAATGTTAGATATATACACTGTAGTACTTTCTTATGCACAAGTAAAAATCTATGGAAAAAACATTATTAATGAAAAATGTTTATAATGTGGAAGAGTTGAAAAGTTAATACAAAAAAATACTTTTAATATGGCTGGCATACCAGTTTGATTATAAAGGTTTATGAGATTAGATTAATTCCACTAGTTAATCTTCTAGCCATAATGTAAAGTTTGCATGTTATCAACAAAATAACATTAACCATAAAGTGAAAGCACAACCTTCTTTGTCATGACAATGCATATCTCATGATGATATGATTTATTTACACTTCTCTCATGAGCATTTAAAGGTTTGCTTTTGCTTTAGTTAACAAAATGCCCATGCATAATATTTTCCTTTGTCAATCCTAAAATCATATAGAGTACTTCAAAGGCCGTAAAATATGTGTGCTGGCATCCATTCATCTTATCTTTGAATAGCACAACCTTCCTCTTACCTAAAGATATTCATATGTTATAATTTCTGGAATCACTTATGTCATAAAACCATATATTTTGTTTCATATCATTACACCCAGGTTTGTTTCAACACTAATATTTGATGTTTGAGATGTGTCATATTTATTTTTGACCTTGGAATGAATACCTGCAGTTCAAGGGCAATAGTGAAACAAACTTGTACTAATGGATGTACTGACAACAGCAAAAGGCCTTCCCATAATCTCTTATAGTCTATGAAAAGGAGAGCTACAGTAACAAATTATATACTGTCAAAAGAAACCAGATATTTGCAAACTTTAAGAATGGTGCCATTTAATTTGCAAATGTTTTAACCACTACTTTGAACATTGTTTCAAATTGAAACAAAATAATCTAATATACTTCATATTTGTTTTTCTGAAACTAAGCTGTTTTGAGTACTTTTACTTTATTGGCTTTTGTTTCAATTATTTTGGTAATTTTCTTGAAACTAAAATCTGAATGAACTAAGATATTTTCACAAAGATGCATGTATTAGAGATAACTGTATTTCGGGGGTCACAGACACGGACCCATATTTTAATAGCTGATTTACCCATAATCCTTTCCTGAGTAAGTTATTGCTGCCACATTTCTGCAAGTTACCATTTGATAATCAAAGCATATAAACTTGTGTCATAAAACTTAAACATCAATATGTAAATAGCAATCTGTACTTTAGGAATCAAAAAATCTGAAAAGCACTAATTTAAAACAAAAAATTTAAAAAAGTGAACTTGTCACAGGGTAATTAATTGTAGACATTGATGTGTATTTCATTTCATAAATCATTGGGCAATAGAGTAAGGATTCATAAATCATTGGGCAATAGAGTAATGATTCATAAATCATTGGGCAATAGAGGCAATAGAGTAAGGATTCATAAATCATTGGGCAATAGAGTAAGGATTCATAAATCATTGGGCAATAGAGTAAGGATTCATAAATCATTGGGCAATAGAGTAAGGATTCATAAATCATTGGGCAATAGAGTAAGGATTCATAAATTATTGGGCAATAGAGTAAGGATTCATAAATCATTGGGCAATAGAGTAAGGATTCATAAATCATTGGGCAATAGAGTAAGGATTCATAAATCATTGGGCAATAGAGTAAGGATTCATAAATCATTGGGCAATAGAGTAAGGATTCATAAATCATTGGGCAATAGAGTAAGAATTCATAAATCATTGGGCAATAGAGTAAGGATTCATAAATTATTGGGCAATAGAGTAAGGATTCATAAATTATTGGGCAATAGAGTAAGGATTCATAAATTATTGGGCAATAGAGTAAGGGTTCATAAATCATTGGGCAATAGAGTAAGGATTCATAAATTATTGGGCAATAGAATAAGGATTCATAAATTATTGGGCAATAGAGTAAGGAAATATACAAATGATAGAAAGCAAAGACTAAATATTATGTGATAGAAGATTTAGTCCAAAAGAAATATATCTAGGTCAGAAATATATGGGACAATTCTGTGTTGTGGAATTTGAGAAGTTCTCTGAGGTCAAGAATGTTTTCTGATATCGCTCATTTTGGTGAAAATATGAAGAAAGCATTGAAGCAATATTATTTAACCAATGTATAACATTGCTATAAGTACTTCAACAAATACAAAAAAACATAAATTTGCAATCCTCTCAATTGAATGCTATAAAGAAACTAGAAAATGAGGGGCTATATTCAGAAAATTCCTGTTTCTCAAAACAGATACACTCGCATGTCATGCATTATGCCATATATGTTTCTTGCTGTGTCGATTTAGTTGGAAAGGTTCAAGTTCATTAATATATCAACTTCAATGTTCCAGTGTAGTGTCTATGAATTGGCAACAATGTAATTACGATGAATCTAGTTACTCCTATCAGTTAAAATGAATTACAATATATAGACTCTACTGTGTCCTTTTAAAGTCATGTGGACAAAATACATAGAGGACATTTTCTAAATACTGGACCTATTTCATCATAAGGTACCAAAAACTTGACAATTTAATGAGGCAAAGTCAGAAGTTGAAATATATAGTTTTTGATAACACATGATGTAATATATCTGGTATAAATGTAGGAAAAGATGTTTCTGTTACCAAACAGTTTTGAAATGTAATAGATTAAACTAACTCCTCATCCCCTTTTTGTAAATTCACCTTTTTCAAAGTCTGATAATATAAATATATGTGACTTAAGAAATGGGTAGGATTTTTGTTGATCTAATCTTTCATAGTAATTTACATTTTTCCCATTTTTTTCTGAAAACAATACAATTTGATTTCAAAGGCAAATACAAAACAGTGTGTGTGTGTGTGTGTGTGTGTGTGTGTGTGTGTGTGTGTGTGTGTGTGTGTGTGTGTGTGCTTTCATTCTCTTAATTGAAACAGTGGGTTTATTGTCATTTAGGTAGCAAGGGGAAATAACTTCTGAAAGACAAAAATGGCATCTGGTCAAATTTCTTTATCAAGGATTATTTTCCATGTCTGAAATGTAAAGCAGTTTATATTTATTTGTCTTAGCTCACAAAGTACTCATTTCAGTTGTTGCAGATACATGACAGGAAATATTTCAAGTACAAGTACACTAGATATGGATAAGATCAATTTTATATATGTTAAAAATATGTTTATAATAAACAAATAACAAAGAATTTTCTACTTAAAAATGAATAATTGCATAAAACCAATGTTGAATGCATATATGTATACTGAGATATAGAGGACATAATTCAAATAAGAGAATAAAAGCTCACACATACATACACACACACACTTTGTTTTGTATATGTTTTGTATTTGCCTTTGAAAAAGACTCATTAAGAGTTGAAAGCGCTCTGGCTAGTTAGTCACTAGTTCCGCACTGTTTGTCGTCAGTTTATTGCATTTATCTTAACCAATCCCTGACACACATGATCCCTTGGTGGATCCAGTGCACTTTTATTTGTATTCTCTCTCTCTCTCTCTCTCTCTCTCTCTCTCTCTCTCTCTCTCTCTCTCTCTCTCTCTCTCTCTCTCTCTCTCTCTCTCTCTCTCTCTATATATATATATATATATATATATATATATATATATATATATATATTGCTTTTCTCCCACTTTTCCCTGTTCAACTCTCCCTTTCCCCTATTCTGTCTGAAAGGAGAAACCACTTCTCCCTAAAACTGAAGTCTAACTTGTATTTACATGCATTCAAGAAACTTGTTTTACTGTGCAACTTTAAACACTTCCAGACAATTTTTTGTAAAGAAATAAGTTTAAAGAAAAGAATTTCACCTCATCTTTAAATCTGTATTGTTTCACGACAGGTCCCCTAACTTTATTCCTTTTTGAATGTCCTTTTGCATATCATATTGTTGACTGTAATTTTCTGTTAGAGAAAAATGATATAAAATGTAGAAAATATTTTTAAACATATCAAGTCAGTAAATCATGTTATAACAGCCATGTTATTTTAACAGACATCAACTGATTTAGGTGTTGAGAGATATCAGAAATGAAAAAGAAACACACAAAAAAGTATTTTAGTATCTTTGCTAGCTGCATGACTTTTTTTACCTCAAATTTTGCTACATGTGTCTGTGAACATGCACTATAAGCATTACAGTGCTTGCTATATCACTAGATTTTCTTGACATAGAAGCTCTAATTTATATTCAAATACTTAGATTATTTTCTGAATTGGATGAGAGAGGATGAGATTTAAAGCTAAAACAGAAATGCTCACTATGATTCTACTGATCACAAAAGAGAATGAGGAGTGTTAATTATTTCTGAATTACGACCAATTTTTTTCAAACAGCTACCTCCTGACGAGACATTGTTCAAGTCTCATAGTCAGTGTTCCATTTCCTCATTAACCAGAGTTATAACCCCTGACTGTTGGACCCACCCACTTTTATTTCTGCACAAAACTCCTTTATTTATGAAATGATTACAGCCAAATATGGCAGACAGCTCAATCCTGATGAAGCATTGTTTGAGGTTGATTACCAGCATTTTACATCTTATATAGCAGGGTTTCTAGATGGATGAATTCCCTGTCATTTCTCCACAATATTTATATTAACTATTATTATTGTTATTGTTATCATTATTCCTAGTTATCAATCACAGTTTGTAAGCAAACTTGATGGCCCTTTTGATTGTTAGCTTTAAATGCCATTAATTCAGCTTCCATTTATCAGACCAATCCACAACTATTTTTAATCATGCAAATAAAGCTGAAAATATGTCACAAGATTCTGTTCAAAACGCTTAGTAAATATTAGCTTTAGTTTCAGACTGCTTAATATACTAACTCACCGTGCCGTGACTTATGTGCCCCACCCTCCCTTGCAAAAAATCTGACACCACCACCACCCCCTGCAAAAAATCCTGACCCATGTCTGCAACAAGCACATAATGTATCAATATATTTCCTCCACCGGTGTTTGAAATGACGGGCTGATTCCCAAGGTAAATCACCATTACACACACACACACACACACACACACACACAAACACACACACACAAACACACACTTTTTTTAAAATAATAATATTGCAAGTTTTCCAAATGGGTCAGAGAAAAAAAAAGTAATTGTACATCTGCACTAAACAAATATCTTGTGTGCAAGATTTGAATGCAATCTTCAAACTGATAAAACCCTGCAAGTAGCAGGAACAGCAATAACGAACTGAATTCCTTTAATAAAATTTACCCCTTTTAGACCAATATTCAAAAGCGTATACTATTTCAATAAAACCCTGGTGCCTGAGGAAAAAAAATAGCATTAACATTCAGTTGGTACAACCACCAAGTGATACATAAATATTTTGATATATCAAATATGGCTGTTTTCATAACAGAGACAACTAACAACAGCTCATGTCTTCATCGAAAATAGGAAAAATGTTCCATTGAAGGATACTAGTTCAGAGCGGCAAGACCACGATATATTGTAGGAATCAGTACCAGTCAAAATGGCCAGAGCAGAAAAATATATGTGTGTGTGTGTGTGTGTGTGTGTGTGTAGAAAGAGAGATACACACAAAGTGCACTATCATCTCATGAGATTTGATCAAAACAAATGTTCACTCCATTATTTACATTTATAGATAGTAGAAAGTTATGATCTGGCATGAAATAATAGTTGTATTCAAAATGTAGTTTCAGAAATCGATGCGGTCTGTGCACTAAGAGGATTTACATAACTGAGTCCATTAATGTTGCATAATCACATGAAAACAATAAAATTGAACATCCTCTCAGTCGGGCTCACAAATACACACACACATACACACACACATGTTCACTATTTATACTTGCCAGCATGTCCCACTCGTACAAATTAAAGGTTATGGTTTGATTTAGAGCTTGTGAGAGAGAACAAAAAGGTATTGTGAATTTAAATGCATTTCTTTAGGTCGTCATCTCTGCAGTCGTCAAAGAAAAGAAGTACACTTTAGTAAGTTCGTACTTTTTGTCAGTTGAAGCAGATTATGTAATAAAGAAGACTGACTAATTAAATTTTGTTGCATGGCAGTTTATGGATAGTGTTAAACTGAATTACTGGAAATTTCCATTGTACACCCTGCACCTTCGAAGCAAGGTACTTTTTCCGCACAATGAATGTTTACATATTACTGCCTATTGTCTTTGCTTGTTTGTGAGTGTCTTTGTGTGTTTAAATAAATATTAAGTAGAAATTGCAATACTAACAAAAGGAATATTTTTAAAAGACATAAATTGCTTTCTAAAGCACCATATTTTGCATTCATTTCTCACATTTTTGTCTTTTTCTTTCCAAGAAGCATGTGTATGTGTGTATATATATATATATATATATAAATATATATATATATATATATATATATATATATATATATATATATATATATATATATATATATATATATATATATATATATATATATATATGAATAACACTGATTAATATACATGCATTGAAAAGAAAAATTAAAAATTACAACAATTTATATTAATAATTCAGGTAATTTTGTGCATTATAGCATAAATAAAACTGAATTAAAACCGGGAAAATACCTATAATGTGGATTTTCATGGCTTTTTTTAAAATAGGACGTTACTTGCTAAATTCGTGTGTTTAGTGCACATGCTGAAAATAGTGACAGATGGGCATAGCAAGATTGAGAAAAATAATAGCTACTGTGAATTATGCCAGAAAAAAAATGTTTATCTGGTAGAAGATAAATGCTATTTTATTTGTGTTTGTCCAGCTACTGGCCATTTAAGAAAGAAATACTTTAATTAAGTTTGCTATCAATATCCATTGGTAGACAAATTTGTATCCCTCTTGAGTCATAGTAATACATTATTTACATGAATCTTTCAATATCCATTGGTAGACAAATTTGTATCCCTCTTGAGTCATAGTAATATGTTATTTACATGAATCTTTCAATATCCATTGGTAGACAAATTTGTATCCCTCTTGAGTCATAGTAATACATTATTTACATGAATCTTTCAATATCCATTGGTAGACAAATTTGTATCCCTCTTGAGTCATAGTAATACATTATTTACATGAATCTTTCAATATCCATTGGTAGACAAATTTGTATCCCTCTTGAGTCATAGTAATACATTATTTACATGAATCTTTCAATATCCATTGGTAGACAAATTTGTATCCCTCTTGAGTCATAGTAATACATTATTTACATGAATCTTTCAATATCCATAGGTAGACAAATTTGTATCCCTCTTGAGTCATAGTAATACATTATTTACATGAATCTTTCAATATCCATTGGTAGACAAATTTGTATCCCTCTTGAGTCATAGTAATACGTTATTTACATGAATCTTTCAATATCCATTGGTAGACAAATTTGTATCCCTCTTGAGTCATAGTAATACATTATTTACATGAATCTTTCAATATCCATAGGTAGACAAATTTGTATCCCTCTTGAGTCATAGTAATACGTTATTTACATGAATCTTTCAATATCCATTGGTAGACAAATTTGTATCCCTCTTGAGTCATAGTAATACATTATTTACATGAATCTTTCAATATCCATTGGTAGACAAATTTGTATCCCTCTCGAGTCATAGTAATTTATTATTTATGCGAAATCTTTCTTACTATATCAATACAGCTTGTTGTCTTTTACAATCTCTGATAACTCACACAAATGATGAATAATATACTTAGTGGTAGTAACATATTTTTACAGTCGAATGTATGTCTAATGTTGAACTCCACATTTAATTTCCATACACCATGCAGCAAGCTATATTTACTATTTTTGCATTACCCTCATTTGCGCTTCAGAGACACCCAATTTGATTTTTTGACTTTCAGTTTAGATACCAAAGTTTGTTTTATACTCAGTCCCCCCTTTTTTTGACACCAAGGAGATTTTTGACTCTCATTCTTGCACGCCTAGAGGATACACTGTTATATTTTGTAATATGGATTGGTGGCCTAAATTTCTGGATAAAGCATTATTATTATTATTATTATTATTATTATTATTATTATTATTATTATTACTACTTTCTGGTATTATTATTATTATTATTATTATTATTATTATTATTATTATTATTATTATTATTTTCTGGTATTATTATTATTATTATTATTATTTAAATTATTATTATTTAAATTATTATTATTATTATTATTATTATTATTATTATTATTATTATTATTATTATTTTGTGTTATAGAGAATGGATTTAGTCACCATGCATGGGTTGGAAAGATGTACAAGAAACTGAGTTATTAAAATGTATGTTCAAGAAGACACCGGTTTAATGTGCTTTCTTTTTATTATAAAAAAAACAAACCATCAAATCAGAATAAATTTGCCTATAAAAACCCCTATGCATATTAACATTATTAAAACCATATATTCACACATATTGAATGGCTGGCCAGCCGACGTTCGATAAAGTTCAAAAGTTGGTATTATTACATGTATAAAATCTGGAAAAAGAAATCCCAAATTCCTGAACTTTTGAAATAACGTCCCCTCTCCTAGCAGTAATTGAGCTACAAACTGATCAAGGCCGCCTACAAACAAATGAATACAGCTAATAGAAACGATAGGCACAACTTTTTCTAAAGTGACCTTGACATTAGAATCGCAGAGCTTTACTACAAACACGGTAGCTATAAGTTCCGTAGCCGAGAAAAATAACTGATGATAAAATTGCTCATAATAGTCATCATTATAGTAGTTAAATGACATCCACCATGAGTAATAGTGAGGAAATATATCACTGATAAACAGGGCAAACATTGTCCAGCGTAGCCTTGAATGTAACCATAACGACAGAAGATGTTTTAGGCACTCGAAGAAGACCAAGATGAAAGAAAGCGTCAGAAGCCAGATCTTGAAGGTTTGCTGTGTGGTGTTGAAATACATATGTTTGTACTTGACATTCCCGGGATTCTCATAGCTACCTGAAATTAAGAGTAAAATTGTATTCTCGAATGATATATTTTCTAGTGATAATGTTAAGCATTCTTAGACCATTTTTGTATGGTCAGTTTACACCACTCATACACTTATCTATTTTAACTCGGAGTTTCGTCAATCGTTATAATGTCAATTTTCTGTACAACGCGATAAAAAAATATCTCCAGTAATAATGTAGCAAATAAAGTATCCTCTTTTTATAAAATTATAAAATTAAAATACAGAGGTAACATATTACAAATATGAAAAATATTAAGGGTATCCAGCACTGAAATAGTTGTTTTAGAATTATTGTACCTAGAGGAACGGCTCCTTTGTTCTCTCGTAAGTTACAGCACTCTTTAAAGAATTTGCAAGTAAATCTTATACAAATCAGCTTTTTTTTTCCTTTTTTTTTCTTTTTCCCCCTTTCCTATTTTAATACAAGTAGAGCTTTAGGGAATATAGCTGGGTAAAATAATGAGGTTATTATTTTTTACAAAAATATCTCCTACATTGACTACAATAATATATAAATTATAACTAAACATGCAATCATATTAAAACAAAGAAAAATATAAAATGAATATAAACTGTAATTCCTGGCTATTGCAGATTTATATCTGCCTATAATATCAATGACATTTGCACTTGCAACGCTAAGATAATTGCTATTGCAAGCCTTTTATATTTATTTATAATAATGACATCTGTGCTACAGAACATTTTGACAACTTTTATCGCAGATGATTTATATCTGTCTATAAAACTAATGACATCTATGTTATGGAATACTAAGAAAACTATTACCATTAACTAGTGCAGGCGATTTATATATGTATATAATTGTTAATGGCATTTATCTTTCATCGTTTATGTATATCAATGTAGACAATTGAAAAAAGTGATTTTAAAGTTTGGAGACAGATTAGGCAATGTTTTTGTAGCTACAGAATACGTTTCCTAAAATCGGTGACGGTACATAAGTAACAGAAAATTATGATTTACACAATTTACCCAATGTTCCTTTCAATTCAGATCACCGTGTAAAGCTTTATAACATTAGACGAATAATCACATTAGTTACGTCGTTCATACCTTTGTATACCGTATCGAAACAGTCGCATTTGCAATGCTCTTTATCTACTGCTGGCTTGTCGGGTACCCAAAACTTCAGATGTAAAATGCCTAAAGAGAAAAAAAATATTATTAAACAAAATGCATTTCCATCACAATTAGTTGCACATAACTTGTTGAAAATTTGAATAAAACATTCGTCGCATGGTTCACACGGCAAAGGATATGTTTATCGACAATACTGATCAAATAAAATCGGAAAATAAAACAAACAGGAGCTCAAAGTGGACTTAATATCGTTCACCCGGTAGTTGATATCAGTGTGGGAATGAAAATTCACACACATATTGAAATTGTAGAGGGGAAAGAATATATTGGAGCACATAGATGTTACAGTGTCCATTAATGTTGGCATAATTTATTTTCTTTCATTTCAAGACGATATATATATATATATATATATATATATATATATATATATATATATATATATATATATATATATATATATATATATATATATATATATATGTTACTACAAGCCAGGGGTCTTTTTCTTGACCGAGCGGTGTCAAAACCCTGGGCTCGAATCACGCTAGAAGTCATTAGTTTACCCCATATTTCCAAAGACTTCTATACAACTTCAGTTGTAAGCTGGAAAACCCGACGTGTCCATTGTAAACATAAATTTTACAATAATCAATACAAGACCACATTTTTTACAACTTGCAAATTAGCCATCAACCGCACATCCCCCCAGTTTTTTAACATAACTTACCGTTCCGCTTGTAATTCATACCGTAGAAACTGTACAACTATCCCTAACACGGGGGACTATTTTAACTGCCCAACTGAGGCCAGTCGATCTACTGTTTCAAGGCACATCACACCAGTAAACCTACATCACATTTGCCACTTTAGCAAAATAAGCGGTATCTTCCGAGTCCTTTCTCATTTATCCCATTGTGTAATTTACCGGTTTCCTACCATAAATACTGCCGCTGCAGTCACAACACCGATGTACACCATTTTTTTATTTTTATAAAGTGCTATATCACCCAGGGACTGTTATACGGATTTGGTCTGAGATCACTACTCACTGGCCATGGCATTTTAAAAACTCACTAACACTTTCTCTTCGTGACGTTTGCTCCTAATAATTGACTAATTATTTCGTGCTAAGGAATATTTCCCACTGCACCGAATTCCAATAATGAAACTCGAACATGTAATCACACAAACCTAAAAATTGCTGCGCATCTGCTTAATTTTATTACATTATATATATATATATATATATATATATATATATATATATATATATATATATATATATATATATATATATATATATATATATATATATATATATATATATATATATATATATAAAGTGATATTTTATGTAATGTGTTTTACACTTCCGGCGCATCACCACATAAAAGGTAATATGGTGCCGAGGTATTTGGAGCAAAGTGTCGAATACCACAGCAGCCCATCTGAGATGATCTGGGAAAGACTCAAACACAGTATCTGTTTGGCTTGTGAGTCTGGTCCGAGAGAGAGAGAGAGAGAGAGAGAGAGAGAGAGAGAGAGAGAGAGAGAGAGAGAGAGAGAGAGAGAGAGAGAGAGAGAGAGAGAGAGAGAGAGAGAGAGTGGAGGGAGAGAGGAGGTATTTCTGTTTGTTGGACACAATTAAATAATTCTGTTAAAATCATTGACTATTTTTTCTATGTATATATAATTGAGAACTAAATTCATAAAATTTGTGTTCATGAAAGTCTGACGGATAGAGATACAGACAGACAAACAGAGTACCTATATGTATATAAGGAAGAAGCAGAATTACGAGGAAGGCGGTCACACAACATAACATCTTCTGGTAAGTTTTGACCCGAGGCTCTGGGAACGAGTCCATCCCCATCCATCGTCTTCCCTGTTCCATCAATGACTTCACGGAATCCATTTTTAAGCTACGAACTTCTGAAACCAATTGTATGAACAATATATGATCCGAACTCTTCTCCGTGCATAAGTGTATATTGTCGATTTTATTGATTATTTGGTTACAAAGTTACCACTGACAAATCTAGTAACAGAATGATTTTGTACAACCGAGACTATGAATAAAATAAAACAATCAGGAGGTCCAAGTGGACTTAATATCGTTCACCCGGTAGTTGATATCAGTGTGGGAATGAAAATTCATTGGAGCACATAGATGTTACAGTGTCCATTAATGTTGGTATAATTTTTTTTTCTTTCAAGACGATATATATTTCATTGATTTCTGAAGCTGTGATGTATGCCTTATTCATAAATAGGATATATATGCTGTTTTAAACAACTCCACCAAAAACAAGCAGTAATTACTGGGGCTCAGATGGCGCAGTTGTAACATTTGCTTTACACTCTTTGCAGCATTTGTCTTGGTATTGTAAAGAGCAGTCAGCCATTGGATATCATCGCTGATTTTCCACACAGCATTTCTGGTTTTAAGATGGCATTACTAATCACGGAGTCGCAATGAATATTTTAGCCAGATTTTGAGACTTTTTTGTAAAATCAATAAATAGGAACACATCAAATAAGTACTCTCTCTCTCTCTCTCTCTCTCTCTCTCTCTCTCTCTCTCTCTCTCTCTCTCTCTCTCTCTCTCTCTCGTAATTAGATATATACAGCATTATTCTTGCTTTGAAAAAGTTTGCAATAATATACTCTTTATCGCTTTTAGCGCACTTCCTTAAATATGTGGTATGCACAGACATACAACTTCATGTCTTCATGTGGGCATTTACATTTACCATTTACGTTAACACCACTACAAAAATTAAAACGTTTTTGCGGCAGTATACATTTCTGGGCTGAAGTGACTTTGCCATACAATTAATACATCATTTAACACATAATTTTCTTTGGTTAATTCCTAGCACAGGATTTCAAACTGTTATCGAATTTTAAAGCGTGAATTGCAACAAAATTGTTTCGTTTGGTTCAAGTTAATATTTAATACAATATCTAATTCATCTCTTTGTTCAACGCACCAAGACTATTTTTTGTCCTTCTAAATTAAATACCTGGGAGTATGTGCTTGATTTTCCTTCCGCTGAGGAGCATGAGACGGAAATTAATTTCAGAAAAATTCACGAGGACATTATGCAACATTTATTTAGGTTGTTTCCATGGCAGCATTACATACTATATGCAAGCAAGAGGTGTCGTAAACTCTGAGTGAGGAAGGAGTGAGGAAGGACGAAGGCTGTATCACTCACACGCGTAAGTTATGTCACGACAAAAATACTTTTTGTTTAATCCACGTGTCTGTTTACAACATTATGTTGTTTCTAAGTAAGCCTTAATTTGTGCTGTTCTAATGAAATTGAATAAACTCCTGAAAATCTCTTTCAAGATTATTAAAAAAGGAAACAGAATGTGCATTTTAACTCTGTGTCTGTGTGTGTGAGAGAGAGAGAGAGAGAGAGAGAGAGAGAGAGAGAGAGAGAGAGAGAGAGAGAGAGAGAGAGAGAGAGAGAGAGAGAGATTTGGATTTTTAACGTAGCTATAACGATTTTGAAGTCATATCGCTAAGACGTATGCATTATGGCAGTTTATAGTGATATCTAGCACTGGGGCATCATGACGCAGACATGTAGCATTGTACCCCACCCAGCCACGTTATCCTGACACCAGGCCGACCAGTCCTAACACTAAATTCATAATTTTGAGCGACAAGCGATGCAGCTGTTAGTACCATTTTTATAAGTCTTTGGTATGCCTCGGCCGGGGTTCTAACCCGAGACCTCCCGTATCAGAGGCTGACAATCTAAACACTTAGGCCCCCATAGTGGTGATTCTTACGAGTAGCTGTCAACATTATTCATTTTGTAATGGTCTCGCAAGCAGGATCATCGTAGGAGCAACATGCTTGTTAATGCACGTCTTTTGGTCCTTAAATACTCCACGTTGCCTATAACTACCATGAATGGCATTTCTTTGATACTCTGGATTTCCTTCTGTTTGGCATTCAAAGTTTGGTAGACATATTTCTACCATTTTGCATTCAGGAGGCAAGCTGTCAGGAAAATGTGACTGGGTAGGAAATGTTTGCGGCATGATACCCCAGTGCTAGACATCACTTTAAACTAGCACACTGTAGACATGATAGTGATTAAGGCTGTCATCGGGTATGCGGTTACCCGGGTACCCGACAGTAGTGAAAAATCTGGGCATTGCAAATTAATGACGAGTACCCAAAAATAATTTGCCTACAAACTATCAAAATATCATATATTATCAGCAGTACGCTGGTCTGAGTTGCAGCTGCAGTTTATATTTTGGAGTTAGACCACCCGTTATGCATCAGTGGCCCACTACTAAACGGCCGCTGGACGCTGTGCGAATTTAACAGCGGAGTAACTGGGTTTGTACCTGCCTTTCATGTTCTGACGATTACCAGGTTACCCGTTAAAATGCGCTACGGGTACCTGGCCGTTATGCATCAGATGCCTACTACTAAACGGCTGCTTCACGCTGTGCGAATTTAACAGTGGGGTAACTGGGGTTCTACATGCTTTTAATGTTCTAACGATTACCAGGTTACCCCCTTAAACGGCGCAAACGGTACCTGGGCGAAGTTTTCCGTGGATTTTGATAGCCTTAGTAGTGATATGACTAAAAGCTACGTTAAAAATCCAAATCTCTCTCACACACACACACACACACAGAGCAGAAAGTATATAGAGCCATACTGTGCAGACATCGTTGCGATATGACCGAAAAGCCAAGTTAAAAATTCAAATCACAAACAGTTCATATGAATCTAAAGCACGTGCAGAAATTTAAAGATTCTGCATTTGCGAAGACATAAGTGATATTACATAATAGTCTGAGCACGTAATACCAAAGTGGACATAGTCAGCCTTTGACTGAAAATAGTTTTTTGCACAGGAATTTTACCCATTACCTTTAGGTGAAAAGCGAGTGATCAAACCATTTCGAGATAGACTCTGGAGGTGAATGGATTTTACGTCAACAGTCTTGGTCTATTGCTTGCGGTGAGATTTTGGCTTCGATGGGCGTCGAAAACTTAGTATCCTCGAGAAAGAACCCAAAAAAATAAATAAATAAACAGATTGTGTGTAGTCCTGGAAGGATCAAGCGATTGGTATGAACAAGGGTGCGAATTTGATATTTCAGCTGCGATCCCTCATTAGACCACTTCTTATAAGAATTTGTGTCGAACGTATCAGCTAGATAAAGCAGTAGAGAGAAACATAACGTCTTAATGTACGTCCTCCTAACCACATGTAAAACATCAGTTGGTTATCAGATGGACCATATATTTACTGTAATGTACTGTAATATATATATATATATATATATATATATATATATATATATATATATATATATATATATATATATATATATATGTATATATATATATATATATATATATATATATATATATATATATATATATATATATATATATATATATATATATATATATATATATAACACAAATACATAAACTAATGCGAAAGCGATGTAGATTGACAGACAGGCTGATCGATAGATATATAGTCAGACAGATATCAACGTTGGATATCCAGATTGGTAAATGTAAAGGATTAATCTTTGCGAAAGCAAGACAGCTTTAGAAGGTGAAGAAGCGACAAAAACTTACGTTACGTTCAAGACTTCCTTACCTTATCTGTAAAATTCATGCACATTACACCAGACTCCACTATTAACATCCGCCTTCCAAACTTATCCGTGCACTTTTATTTGTGCATACAACGGTCGATTTATGAACCCATTCACACATAGTTCGAGTTTCCTCTGACCCTTGACGCCCCAGTTTTTGATATTTTTTTTTTATGTTGGGGTGTAGTGTCCGAGTCCATTCCCTATCAAAAACTTGGAATTTACCGGCACCATTTGGTGTCGGCATAGGGTACTCGCCAACTATCAGGCCTAGCAAACTTAAATGACCTTACACTGGCCCATACTTACATTAAATCGATAGAAAAATCATTTATCTTCTCGGAAATTACAAACACAACGCCGATTTTTGTCTTTAATCCGTTGTCAGACGAGACGAAACTACTACAGCGTTGTTGAATTTTGACCTCGTTCGTACCGTTTGCTTTGCTAGTCACATGACTAACTAAATCTCGCTTATCGGCATATGCTTAAACGTCACAGGTCAAATAATCACGTGATAACAACAAACAGCGTTCACATGTAGTTTCAGCGTGATCTGTCAGCATCTTTCCAGGAAGATGCGACAGCGACATATTTCGGGCTGCTGTTATCTCAATTAATATGTTGAATACTACGTGTTTTTTTTTCTTGATATTGTAAACTTTGAGTGACTTTCATTCAATATTTTCGAGGGGTTTTTTTTCTTTCAACAATACTAGAATGGACGGTTTGGTGCATAAACCTATATTGCAACATGGCAGGTAAAGACATGGAAGCTCTTGCCAATGAGATACTTTAAGAAAAGGGATACTATTTTAATATTAAAGAACTACTGTATGAGGTAATGGAAGTGACACTTTTGCCGTCCTCCACATAGGACATGGGTAAATTTCGGTTTTTGTTGTTATCACGTGACTATTTGATTTCCCTATCGATTTAATGTAAGTTTGGGCCAGTGTAAGGTCATTTAAGTTTGCTAGGCCTGATAGTTGGCGAGTACCCAATGCCGACACCAAATGGTGTCGGCAAATTCCAAGTTTTTGATAGGGAATGGACTCTGACCCTACACCCCAACATAAAAAAACAAATATCAAAAAATGGGGTGTCAAGGGTCAGAGGAAATTCCTAATTCCTACAATCCCTGTTTATATATCAGAATAGAGGCTTAACATGTAGTTTACAACTTAACGGATCCCAATAATTCACTTCATTCATACCTGTGTTAAATGCTGGAGTGTCGTTATATGCAACCACTCGACCAAGTACAATGTCAGCATTTATGATCATTATATACATGTAGTAGGTTTCCTTGAATTGCGTTGTTTTGTCGAATAGCACATAACGCCAGTTAGGTTTAACAGCTTGCATGGCTTGAATACAACTGACTCAAACAAAAAACAAAAAACAAAAAAAAACACGCCCACTAGTTTCTCAAGCAAATGTAATCATAAGAGATAGAGTCACAATTGAGAGCCTGGAACCTAGAACCTGTAGCGCACTAATCGAAAGGGGGGGGGCGGAAGGTTGTCCGGGGCGTCAGAGGTCTTGGGACGCCAAACGCCTTTTCGGGCCTTCGTCGTTGCCCCGGGCGTCATTTACCCTTAGTACATTAATTATTACCACAGACGGTATATGTGTATTTGTGTTTAACAGCACCTTAGAGCAGCAACGGCTATATGATGCCAACACAAACTTGCTTTAAAAAGCATACCAAGAAGAATTGGACAAATAAAAACAAGCAGGATATCGCCTTCCAAACACCACTATCAGGTACAACGAGAAAACATGTAAACATGTCAAAATTATGTAAAGCGCATATTTCACAGAATTGTGTACTTAATGCAGTGCTTTATATACAAACGAAAAAGTACTGTGTGATAGTCACTGGTTTTTTCAAATACTGAATTTTGTTCGCCCAATGCTGCATGAAGCAAAGTGCTTGCATTGAGAAAATCTCTGACATTGGATATTACTATAACCAATATGCATGTAGAGTCTGACTGCATTATCACAGCACAACGTGTTTTGTCAGGAAGTTGTGCATTTTACGGAAACAATCTTCAATTGAGAGACAAGTCTAATATAAAATTGCATTTCTTTTCCTTGTCGCTATACCTGTTATGTGATAAATTGTTTGATATATTGGATGTTGCAGTAGTTATTCTAAATTTGACAGATTGTCAGACCAACGTAATGTTACACATTCCTCTCAAGGATAATGCACCAATTGTACAACCCCTAGGTGGGCGGAGCTTAAGGTGTATTAAACATTGTATTCAGAAATAAGCTACATAAATAGCCGTGATAGGTGCATTATGAAGGAGTTGTACTTTATGTAAGGCTTAAAAAAGTTGTCTCATGGCAACATTTAATTCATATCTAGATCACATTTTGTAGGTTTGTTTATGTTTTTTTATTAAAAAAAAATGTGGTACACATGACTGAAAATGTGTAAATAGATAACTCTTAACCCCGTCGAGTTCCAGCAGATGTATCTCTCTTAGATGCAATGGAGTACCTGGTTCTGTCCTTATTAAACAGACAATCTTACATTGTTCTCTATGACAGTGTATGACATGCATGCTGAGGTAGGATATAAAGTATATTTATTTCGCAAAACATTAGCATTGAGGTCTATGGAAAAACAATTGGTACCGTGAGACCATCGGATAGACTATAGTCTGTTTTAAGTTAGCCATTTTACACCCGAATAGGCGAATTTAATTCATTTATGTTGCATGTATTAAAAGATGGGTAATGTTCATATTATTCAGTGAGATTATTCTTGTCTGACACAGATTCATGTACCAATCTAGTAGTAGCAGTAGCAGTAGTAGTAGTAGTGGTAGTAGTAGTAGTAGTAGTAGTAGTAATAGTAGTAGTAGTAGTAGTAATAATAATAATAATAATAATAATAATAATAATAATAATAATAATAATAATAATAATAATAATAATAATAATAATCTCGTACAGTTGTTCAGATGAAATGATTTAACATGTAATTAAGTAAATTTGTGTGCACGCTTGCGTAACATATATCCTTGCATTCGAAGGTAACTGACTCGTCTACTACACGGTTCTACTCATTATATATTTATCTGATTTAGGATGAGAATTATTAGTCATTTGGGTTTTGTACAGACCGAACGCTGCTGTCGATGGTGAAGTTGGACTGGATTGGATTTCTCGCAGCAAGGGACCAAATTTAGATCAACTGGTCCGCAATACATATGGAGGCGCACGTATAATAATTTAACTTCTTTGGCAGACTGGGATGGGCGGACCATGCGTGCTGGCTCATAACCATTTAACGAGAGCCGTGCAGCCGGAAATACTACGTGATGTCAGCTGGACGTTAAGAATTGCATATGTGCCGTTATTAAATTAATATTCAGTATAACTATACGAGTAAAATCAATTATTCCGTGTCGCTACATGGGTGAAAATAAATAATACATATTTATCAAACTTAAGGATGAAATAATATTAATATTTTTTCTTCACAAATTCCATACCTTGATCTCCCTTGGTAACCTTTTTCATTGTTGTGTTTAAATTCTAAACATGGATCATTCATGGTGAAAGATCCATAATCAGTCATATTTGTTTTTAAGTTTCACGCGTGTATTTTTTTTTTGATTACTAATTCAAGTTACATGTTCTGATTAGTGCCAGTTAGTAACGATATAATTTCCTTATATTAATTGTTTAGCTATGTGCGCATCATTCTGTGAAATCCATTGTTGGACTTTATGCTGATGTGTTATCTTGTCAGATCCATTCATCATTTAAATACATGATCAATTAAAGTACATGATAAACATTTTGTTGACAAACTCACTTCTAGTATCTTCCCTAATGTGCATTTCCAACCTGGCTTCATATACTGTTATAATATACAAGAAAAAAAAAAACTAACAATAAACGCGAGAAAATAATACCTTTCAAATATGGTTCAAATGTGTTATATTAAACGTATTCCCTCGAAATATGTACGATTTTATTTAGTTTCATATCATCGTAAAATTTCTTAATCGAATTTAAATTGAAAATTGTTTTTTCAAATGTATGTTTAACAAAGTGGCGGAGTTTTCAAGTATTTTTGCAAGTACACATATGATACTAATATATATATAATATTTGAAGCAAGTATTTGGATCTAAGATTAGCAAAGGGACTGCTGCATGGCAGCTTTGGCTGCATCAGTATATGGACTCTACCATTCGCTGAGGGGTGGCTGCAAGGCAGTTTTGGCTGCATCAGTATATGGAATCTACCATCCGCAAAAGAGTGGCTGCAGGGCAGTTTTGGCTGCATTATCAGCTACTGCATTACTCTTAGTACGAATGTGACAATGCCGCCAATAGTATAGAAACATACTTTTCGAAATTTTAGGAGTAAAACATATTTCTGAAAGGTCTGTGATATTAACGGATTGTCGAGTTCAGTGTTTTGCACGGTTTTCATGGTGGAAAGAAAGTCCTGAAAATGGATACAATTTGGTTTTTAAGGTTTCTGAAGATGAGTATAGCTATAAGTTCTGCATTAAAATGCAGATTTTAGCCAACACCCGGAATTAGATGGTGCCATGGTGGTTTACAACGAAAGCCCCAACTGTATCTACATCTTTTGAACCGTCTGTATACAGGCACATGTGGCCATGATCGATGACTCATCTCAGTGGACCGATCCAGCGGCCTAGTGTTTAGAGCGTCTGCCTTAAATGCTGGAACTCGCGGGATTCGCACCCCAACAGGGACATACCCAAGACTGATAAAAATAGTACTAACAGCTGCCTCGCTAGACGCTCAGCATTAAAAGGTTAGTGTTAGAACTGGTAGGCCTGGTGGATAATGTGACTAGGTGGGGCATGATGCTACGTGTCTGCGGCAAATTGCTCCAGTGCTAGACATTACTATAAATTGCCACGCTGCTGACTTCGTAGCGATATGACTAAAAAATTGTTAAAGCTACGTTAAAAATCCAAATCACACACACACACACACACACACACACACACACACACAATTGAATTTATAGCTGTGATTTATTGAGGAATTTATGGTTTGGCAAATATCATATAATTGCGCATGATTAGGATGACCAAGGTGTTGATTTGCAAAATGGAATCCTGCAGCATTTCTTGCATTAATTTTGCTACTTTTAAGAGAGGATCAATACAAATGCCAAAAGATGGAATACAACTTTATTCCTGAACGTTTAGCTTTGGTTGATTTGGACCTAAAGACTACATCGTATGCCGGATTAGACAGAGTAGGGAACAGTTTGGAAGTATACGGACGTTCCAATTTTGTTGGTCTGGGATAAAGTGATGGTTTGTTTGCCTCATCATAGAAACTTTCTAAAGGGGAAAATTGACTGGAGTGCGTGGAGAGATGTACTCAACAACGTGCAAGAATTTGTGCGTGAGTATACCTACAGCTATTTGACTGTAAAGAGTTTTGTTATGTATGACGATGGACACTAATCCAGCGGCCTCGTAAGAATTTCTTGAAAAGCATTGTAGGCTATGAAGTTTCTTAAACTAACTCTAACATTTTTGTTTAAAAAGGTATCATGAAGATGGATATATATATATATATATATATATATATATATATATATATATATATATATATATATATATATATATATATATATATAGGCTATGAAGTTTTCTAAACTAACTAACATTTTTGTTTAAAAAGGTATCATGAAGATGGATATATATATATATATATATATATATATATATATATATATATATATATATATATATATATATATATATATAAGACTGATTTAATCAATATCTGCCTTTATACCTGATCAATTGCTGTAAAGGTCAAAATTTTTAGGTCAATCTTAATTGTTCGAATTAATTATGGTAGAACACACTTAGTTGCATACATGTACCGTTAACGAGATTTATGGGGAAATGACCACCTTTTACAGGCCATAAAGTACAGATTAGTTCAAGCAAGGCCAGAAGTTATTAGTTTATAATTAAGGGCTGAGTTTTTTTTTAAACTTATAGAACGGGGGTTGAAGCTTTGTTCTGCTTAGAACTGATTGTAGAAGACAGCACAATTGTGAATATTTGTTGATGGAAATAACGCAGTGTTTGATAACGGAAAAGCGGGAAATTATTGTAAATCTGATTGGTCACGCTGTGGAAGGGGGCGTAATTTAAACCGAAAACCTTAAGTTTGAATATACTGGAGGGATTTTGAAACTTTAGTATACATTTCTCTACGAGGAAAAACGGGAGTAAGATGTGAAAGGCTTAGAGAATTTTAAAGAATAAACTTCTCTTTAAATAATTTTTATCCAAAGGAGAGACGTTTGTCTGAAGGTTTTGACAGACACCAAAAGCAGAAAAAAAAAACGAGGTGAGATAGTCTGAAAAGAGTTACAACCGAAACAGTGTGGGAAAGAAAAGGACAGTTTGAAACAAAAGAAAAAGCATCTTGAATTTGTGGAACGAAAGAAAGTGTAACGGAAGAAGTCCTAAGACAACGGAACCGAAGTACAGTCTAAGAGGGCCTGTGGGACGGAGCAGTCAACAGATTAGGCATTGATGCAGGGCAAAGTACTTCGATATACTCAGACTCGTAAATTATTTTGGATTCTATCTTAAACAGAATCGGCTAGTCTTATAATGTTATTGTATTTTTGAAATTCCTTAATTAGTAATACGTAAAGAAAGAAGTATATCTTTCGAACTGTAATTTTCATATTATTTACTCATGGAAATTTGTATCGATTGAAATTTTATTAAATTTTGTTTTACTTGTAACTGGGGCTCGACTTATTTGTTCTATATATTAGCTCAGATTACTACTTTATTTCATTCATAAAGTCCTACTTGTAGTAGCTTATTCGATACCGGGCAAATTTCTTCGTGGGAGGTCACTCTTAGACACAAGGCCAAAACCCATATATACCACAATTGCATTGTATGATGCGTGATGCTGTTAAACATATTTATGGTGGTGGTGGAAGTACGAAACTTTTGGTAGTTTCCCCTGGCTCGGCATAAAGAGACTATCCGGTATCCGTAATGTCTAAAATTCAAAACTTATTAAAGAGGTTAATGAATAGTCAGATCCTTGTGGAAGTTTCATTTAATTATCCCTTTATTTGGTTTGGAGCATGCACTTCCAATGGCCCAAGTGGTTTGCTCCTTTTTTGATGGGCCAGATCTAACCACTTTCTTGGAAGTAAATATGATTTCCTCTACGTGTCACATAATTTCAACGACTACTGGGACCGGTGTTTAAGCTTCTTTCTTTTTTGTTGGTTGTTTTTAACTATTTTTGTGTTTGTGTCGTTAGTTCGTTAGTTTTTAAAGTTGTCACAATGTCATGTTTATATTTGCGTTATTAGCTTGGCATATTAGTATGCGTTGATGCACTCACTTTTTTTGGCGGGGGGGGGGGGCTCTAGCTGCGCTGGAGTTAGATTTGCTGGTTGTGTAAAGATGGCTGTCAAACATGCATGGCTGTAGGAAATCAAATGCTTTTACTAGCTGCACGCGTTGGATGTCCTTCTCCAGTCTCCATACAGGACAGTCTCTTGACTCCGAGAAATGGTCTCTGGTTACCCTACTGACCACATCTGGGAATTTTGATGCTGTCATCTTTCTAGTGGCATTATTTATGGCAGTTAAAATACTACAAATCATTATGGAACCCTACTCCACATTCCAAGGATTAGTGGAAGTCATGCGAAGAGATTATGTGATAAACTGACTGGTATTACCATTCATGCAATTTTCACTGTAGCGGACAAGCCAATTTAGCTGGTGTATGAGCAATTTTTGTGGATTTTTAGAGGTCTCTTAACGGCTGCCAATTGTTAGGAAACATGGACATAACTGGTATAATTAGCTTTGTTTAAATATACTATTATAAACAATTTTTAAGTACATCTTATTTAAATTTGTCCTTGGCCACACTACCAAAGCGACCCGACGATTTGATACAGAGATTTTACGATAGATGTTTTTCCTAAGAGCGGTTTTTTTTCTTCTCTCGAATGGGTCCATTATGAAGAAAATGGTATATAACAGGGTTTCCAGTCTGTCACATTTTCATTGGGAACTGCTTTCTCTGGAATTTCAATTTTGCTAGCCCTGAAAACACAAGGCGCAACAACCATCCAGTTATGCAGCTTTGGGTTCGTTTCACAGTATTGATAAGTATAAGGACAGACCATTTTTTGAGGTTGAAGTTTCCTATCTATTCTGCACCTGAAATTTAACGTGTCGATATATTATGACCAAAATTTTCGACATAGTCCGTTTTGAAACGATTTTCCCTACTTATTATGAAATAATTTATCGCAACTTGTTGTTAAATAATTATGGCTGGTAGTTTCGACAGATTATTATGGAATTATGATTAATGAGAAAATGTCTCCTCGTCATGTCCAGTTTATTGGTGGGCACTCATTGATCGACAGAGAGATGACATAATTAGTAGAGATGTACAGTGTTCGAACTGTAAAGAAAGGCAAACTATCATAATAAAATCCAACGGAAACTTTTATTGAAATTATAAAGATATAAAATTTCCATTCCAAATATATAAATTCATTTACATAAAGTTCTACATTTTAAATATAAACTGTTACATATAAATTTGCCATTGTCATTCAAGCTTAACAACTTCATAAATTCCAGAATTTCCGTCTCTCAGAATAATACCATAGTCATTTTGCAGAAAAGTCTTTTATTGAATGTTTGACCCAGAAAACCAAGCTATTATGCTCTATAACGTTAAGAATATTTTATTTCTAAATTAATTCATATTAAGCATAAAGTTGGTAGCAAAATTGTCTTTACAATAGTCAATATTATTACTGCAAATACATATAAATTCTTAACAAAGTTATAAGAATCCATTACATGCTATATTTAAAAGTTCATATTAAATAATTTTTAAAAATACAAAATGTATCAAGGCTTCCCAAGAGACTTGAATCCAATTGTCTCCAAAATGATTATACCCTGATGTCTCTAAACATTCAAATCACTGTATTGCTATCCTAAAGAATCTTTTTTTAAAAAAAACAAATAGTACGTGGTTTTATTCTTACCTGTAAAGAAAGGCGAACTATCATCATTGAGTTAACACTCCCGCGCGGCTTAGGTGCTGCTTAAATATGATTCTGAAAAGCGGAGAACCATAATTCGCTTCCAAAAGAGGTCATCACCTGGAGTGATGAACTTAACCTAAGCTTCTGCGTTAAGAAAACTTACAAGGTCCATTCTCCTGAGTTTTACGATAATTTACTACCCGTATTATAATATCTTCCTTTTCCAAATATGGTCGCCTGCCTGGGAATTTAAGCTTCCGATTAACTTCATAGTTCAAACCTTTCCAATACCTGTTCTTCAGATTTACAAATACCATTACAGAGAAAAGTTGCGGTAATAGAACTTTCATGATCGTCAGTAGAGGAGAAAACTGATGATGAAGCAGATCTTCCTGTATGTATTTGTACAATGTTACTGAATACTGAATTCGCAAACATTGAACATAAGAAGAAAAATTATCCACGAGTGCAAGGCATTGAGACTCTTATTTGGCAACTCTAATGTTTATTAAAATATTACACACTTGAATTATAAAAGTAAAATTTTAGATTGCATAAAAGTTCTTAAAGAAACCAATAACAACATATTCCAGATCATTTGAGCCAAGTCATCGAGGCTCCGTAAATGAAAACACGTTCGTAAAGAAATTACATGAGGGTTGAAATATGAAAATACAAAGATAAAAACAATATAGCTAATTGATAGTAAAAATATCAAGTAATATTACTTGATATGCAAACCTGTTTAGATGGTTGTAACAGACTTTTATTATGATGCGTTTCTTGTTTGTTTGGTGGTGTTGTTGTTTGTTGTTTTTGTATGTTATTTTACTCTTTTTTTAATTATTTTTCTATAACATCGGCGGAACATGTTTAAGGGTGACTACCGTTATTATTCTGATACAACACAATGTGGTAAAACAATTCTCATTCATATGGATACTAGTAAGTTCATGCTGAATATAGCTTCATATTGCCTACCGTAAAAGTGACTTTTGAGATATGATTGCTACCCCATGACTGTTGTCGAGGTCAGCGTGACACGTTCCAATTAGCTTTGACGTATGACTTATGCCCGCAATATATCGATAGCCAGTATTGGATGTGATGTTTTTGCTGTGTCAAGATTGAACTTTAATTAGAATCCGTTGGAATAATGGTCAGATGAATAGAGAATCAAAGTTTATTTGGAGGTTAAGTAGCGGAGAAACGACAAAGTAGAAACAATCCAGAGACAGTTTGTACCATTGGGAAATCGGAAAATAAGTGTCATAAAATTAATTTTTCCAGAAACAGTTATTAATAAATATGGAATGGATAGAATCATTCTGACTTCGATGGGCGTGTTAAAATTCTGGCGGTTATATGAAGTTAATCCTAACTGGATACTCTATATGAGGGGGTGTGCTTTACTGACGAAATTAAATGTTTTGAGTAATTTCTCTTGCGAAATTAGTCTGTGTTTCTGTGGAAAACCAAGAAGATGACTCGAGGAAAAAACAAATATTTCTCATTTTAAATTTTCCAAGCGACTGATGTTCGGAAGTTAATGGATACGGAACAGAGAGATTCTGCTTCATAGAAAGAGAACAACGCTCGGAAAGCACAAGGTTTGTCTGAATCGTATACAATTGATTCATTGATATATGTTTGTACTTTTTTCTTTGAATTTGCTTCTTTTAAATTCATACTTCACTTTTGGATGAGATCGTTCCGTAGTTGTTTGCATTAATCTGTCTTGAACGTTATATAATTCATGTTATCTAAGAATGTTATAAAATATTTCCTTGATATGAATTTGTTCGAATTTTTCGCTTGTTTGCAATAGGAATCATCCCATCTAGTAAAAGCACGCATTACTTATGATACGAATTGTAAAAATGTTTTTATTCATCTGTCATAAATGAATCCTATAGGATAAGAATTGATATTATTATGTCAGGAAATGTTATGCGATTGAATTATTGCTAGTTATCAGGTAACGCAGTCAAGATGAAATGTGGTGTCTATTAATTAATTCGTGTAATTAACTTGCGAATTCTTTTCAACCGAGAATCATACGTCTGCCGACCGTCCTATTCTCCAGTCAGTGATTTATAACCTATAGTGACGTAGTACTAGTTATTAAGGGGTCTAGATTATGTCATAGTCCCGAAAGGACTGCGACTTGTCATTAGGGAAAGACATTAATTTTAAGGTAATACAAGGTAATACAGTTGTAATTATCATATGTCAGATTGCAAACTGGTCAATATTAGCCTTGGTTTTGTTGAATTACGATGGACGATATCTGACATAATATGAGTGGGAATATTGTTCGATCCCAGAAGTTAAATCTGAGAAATATTTAGGATGAGTTGTTTTTTATTTAAAGGGGAAATTAGCTCCGTATCTGCACGACACAGTGTATAATGAGAGCAGACAGCCAAGTTACGGCTGATGACCCGAAAGAGGCTGGAGAAATTGAAAGAAAAGGATGTGGAATACAGCGACTCTGACCTGTAACTAAAGTTGAATTGGGACCGGAAAAAAAAAACAAGATAATACAAGCAAGCTGAGCAAACGTGTTCGATCGCTCACTCTATTTCATGATGGTTTTTTTTTTTATCGATATAACAGAACGGTTAAATGCATTTTTCATAAATTTGGTAATTTTATTTATAAGAGGTATGTCATTCAAATGTCATTTTCAGTTTTATTTTGTTTATGTAAATGATTACAATTTTATATTTTACATACGAGGGTTTGTGTTGTTTTGTTCTATATCTCTGCTCCGATCTCTGTTGTTCCATCTATTAATTTAATATTGTATTTTATTATTCACTCGATTCGGGCAAAAACACTTAGTCGATCATCTGCTAGATGACCATACCCAAACTAAACCGCCACCACGTAATATGTGGGACCTCC
>JAEAOA010000264.1:200000-320000 GCA_016746295.1 Potamilus streckersoni | reverse complement strand
TTTTGATTTCGAGAATTTGAAACCATTAGTATTGGCCCATTTTTTAATCTTGTTGATATTTTGCTGTAATTATCTTTCAACTGTAAGCATGTGCTTTGATCGGTAACTTATTAAAAAGTCATCAACATATAGGGAGCAATCCTCACATGGCATCAAACACTTGGTGATGCTATTAATTTTTATGTGAAAGAGCATCACCAACAAAATACTGCCCTGGGGCATACCCTTTTTTTGATCGTGCATATCAGAGATAGTGGGTCCCACTTGTACCTTGAATTCCCTGTCTGAGAGGAAGTTTGATATGAACGAGGGCAGTTGGCCTTTTAGACCCAGATCATGCAGGTCATTTAGTATTCCATACTTCAATGTTGTGTCATAAGCCTTTTCCAACTCAAAGAAAACCGCTACTAAGTGTTCCTTCTTGATGAAAGCGTCGCAAATAAATGTTTCCAGTCTAACCAGATGATCATTGACCATAACTAAAGCCACTTTGGATTAAATTGTTGCTTTCAAAATACGAGGTACAAGCCGAGAATTGAATTCATTGTTTTGTATATGCAGCTAGTTAATGATAAAGGTCTATAGTTTGTAGGATCTGTGCTATCTTTGCTTGATTTAGGAATTGGTATTACTGTTGCTTCTTTCCAAATTTTTGGTACATTACCAGTAATTCATGAATCATTGAAGATTTACAGAAAAACTGTTAAGGATGGTTCTGGAGGATGTTTCAAAAACTGGTATTGTATATCATCAGGTCCAGCGGATGTGTCATGGTACTTATTCAGATATTCCATAAGTTCTGACAATAAAAGCCATTGGTTATAGCTCTCTGAGTTATTTAATGTAAATTTCAGCTGTGTTTGTTCTTTTTGAGTTTTAAGTCTTCGGAAAGCTTCAGAGTAATTAGATGATCTGGAATGTTTGGAGAAACGATCAGCAAGTACATTAGCTATATCATGCTTGGTTTTAAAATTGTTGTTATTTAGCTTCAGTTTTTGGAAGGAATTGTATCTTCCCTTTCCATTTATTTTGCAAATCGTGTCTCAAACTTTATTGAAGAACGAGAGTTTAAAGTTGAAACATTTTTTCCATGATGTTCGTTTACTTTCTTTAATCGTGCAGTGAGTTTTAGCCCGAACAATACGGTGCTGATTTAAATTTTAGGCATTAGACAATTTATTTTCAGTGCTTCTCAGTGTTGTCTAATGGCTTTTTTACATTCTTTAGTAAACCATGGTTTTTGGGTTCTTTGACAATTTGGCGAGGACTTAGGAATGGATTCTTCTGCAATCTCAATTAAGACAGATGTAATTTGTCGAATAGGATCTTCATCATTAATTACGGTATTCCTGTTAAGTCTGGCTGCACAGAGTGTTTCAAATTTGGTCCAGTCAGCCTTCTTTCAATTCCACTGTGGAATTGTGTCTTCAATTGTAATGTTGGTGTTCTTAAGAGAGATTGGAAAGTGATCAGTGCTATGAAGGTCATCAGCGACCTTCCAATTATAATCCAAAAGTAGTGAAGGAGAACAAATTCTTAAGTCGATACTCGTGTATGTACCTGATCTTGGGTGCAAATACGTCGAAGACTTGGTTTTAAATAGACACATGTCATGTCTAGTAATAAAATCTTCAACCTTTTTGCCCCTGTTGCTTAGGTAATTTGATCCCCATAAAATGTTATGGACATTAAAATTACCAAATAAAACAAATGGCACGGGAAGTTGTTGAGCAAGAGTGTCAAATTCATTTGGTGATAAGTTGGTATTTGGTGGTATGTATATAGAACAAAATGTAATCACTCGATGTAGAGTGACACTTAACAGCAATGACTTGCAAATTTGTATTCAAAGGGATGATTCTTTGTGGGGCTCTATTGTTCACAGCAATAGAAACCCCTTCTGAGGCCCTGTCAACGTTCTGTAGGTAGGTGTTAAACAGGTAGTAGTTTTTAAGTATTATGTCCGTATCTTTTAAAAAGGTTTCCTGAAGATATAATATAGCAGGATCATATTCATTTAAAAGCAGAAGAATATCATTGTAATTAGCTTTAAGGCCTCGACAATTCCATTGTATAATTGTGTTCTTCATTATAAGTTTACACTAGAGGTTTTGGATCTAGATTAGACTTCTCAGGGAGAAAATCTGCAGGTTATTTATCTGGACGAAGTACGGGTATGATTTTTAAAACTATATACAAATTACAGTTACTAATTAGAGTCACTCAATCTCCATAAGACCATAATGGGTCCTATTTAATTTATTAATCTTTACTCAACATACAAATATTGACATGTTTGCTGATGATGCAAGAATTTCTTCAAGTAGCAGTGTCTATACCCAGGAAGGCAAACTAATTTCATACCTTGCATACATCACTATGTTATTATACAAAATATCTCTCCATATAATCTAGGATCAAATTTTAACAATTTAAAATTACCAAAACCTTGCTTTAAACAATTCAAAGCATGTGAAATGTATTAGGAGCTAATTTATGGACCTCAAATCTTGCTGATTCAATTAAATCCTTTTAAAAATGTACCTGTTGTATTTCTAATCTACAAATTAATAAAGCAAAAATATAAGTTTGACTTTTGGGATTTATCGCAATGTTACCTTTTAAATTTTTCATTTGTTTTGCATCATTTATATTAACCTATTGATAAAAGTATGTAAAATTGTCTTGTATTTATAAATTTAGTGTATGAACATCTCTCTAGTTTTGTAAATAATGTTGTTTTATGAAAAGTACAATACTGATATAAACTTTATATCTGCCACATTTATGTAGAATAGTCTAAAGGTGTTTCTGGACAGAAGTGATCATTAACAGCTATGTATACATGAAGATCTTGCAGAAATTTATTTTGAAAACAGTTATTGGAGATGAAATAAATTTTTTTTGCAATTAAATCCTCCTACATTAATTATTGGAGAGATGAAACAAAATTTATATATGCAGTGAAATCCTGCTTTATTAATGTATTTCAGTTTGTATTTGTAGATGTGCTTATGTGTAAATAGTTATTTTCATGATAGGGAACAATTTACATGAAGATAATACATATATGTATAGGAGTCACACCAGCAAAAGTTGAAGTCCCCATCCAGAAAATGCAGAACTTTTCAGATTTGAAAAACTGTTGGTTGCCATCGAGTTTAATTTCTACATTCTTTACACCACTGATAGCTCTTGTTCATTAGAATGAGCATTAATTTTGTCAGTCATAGGAAAGGTACTGTTCCAAATGCTAAGCCAGGCATCAGTCACTTTCTTACACTTGGCTAATGTTCCATCCACTGCATTCTCAGTTATTGCAACTTTAGCACTATTTTGAATCTCATTAACTCCTTATCAATCTGCCATTTAAACCCATAATACTTATCCAGATTTGCAAACTGTATTTTGTCTAAGTCTCAACATATTTTCATTTCTAGGTCACACACACACACTTTATTCAGCTACCTTGAAAGTGAACTTAATAATGAATGCTGAAGTTGTTCATTTGATGTACTCTTATAAATAACCATATGTACGTCTCTGGGTTTTTCTGCCTCTGAATTCAGTCATTGTAAATATCATCATATTTTCCCATCCAGCAGAAAGTTAAAGCCTTTGAAATTGCTGCTCAGCTTTTTGGTCATGTTCCTTTGATGTACTCTTATAATAACAGCATGTTCATTAGGGGGGTTTTTCAGTCACTTAATTCTGTCATTGAAACTATCATCATAGCTAAAATGATCAGTTGATGAACACATTTGCACCATCACACTCTACCTTGCACAATTGTTTTTGCCAGTCCAGATGATCTTGAGACATGACTGTACCACTTTAGTTGTGCTTTTTTACAGTGGTCAATTTTCTTCATAGAATCCGATGGCTTATTGGATCCTGTTATGGACTTCTTCACCAACAATCCCCAACATTTGATTTTTGATTCTACAAAACTACACCTTATTTGTAGGTCTGCCAGTCTACAGCATGAGGGCATTTGAAAGTAATGCCAGCTCTGAGGTACATCACAGAAAGAGCAAGACTTTCTTCAGGTTCATGGACAAGAGAAAGCAATACCATTCAAGGCAAAATAAAACTTGTAAAAGTGTAAAATGGCAAAAATCAACACACACCCAGGCAGAAGGAAATGTAAAAAAGGTCACTTTACGTAAAAGGAAAATAATGGAAAATGCTTGGGATGATAATATGATTGATTTCAAAAGACAGAAGTTGGAATTAAATCAAGGTTGGACAAACATAAAAAGCATGGAGCGAGTCTTAGTGGAAGGTAAAAATGTTGTTGCTAGGGGGGGATGCACCTCTGACCTTGACATTGTAAAATTGAAAGATGAAAATAATATGCCAGCAATGGACAATATTTCTCTAAGAAGAGAACTGACAGGTAGTTTGATAGGCTGCACAGAAACATCAAAGAATGTTGTTACTAATTTTACTGATTCACTAAATCCTATTAACGTCAACCTGGACTGTCACACTGTTGTATTCAGAAACAATTTGAAAAGGAAATTTGATAATAAACTGGCAGAGTCTAAAACAAAAAGACAGACTGGATCTGTGGATATAGTTAAATTTGTGTCTGGAACTAAAGATAATTCATTTACATCCAAGAAAACTGAAACTACTGGTGCAGAACATACTGATGGGATGTCTAACGAAGGTCTGACTTCAATTACAAAGAGCAAAAGACAGAAAAGAAGAAAAAAGAAAAAGAAAACAAAGATGACTGAAGCAGAAGCAGTAAAAATTCCTGATTTCAAACCATACAAGTAAGCTATATTAAGTTATATTATACTTGTTACATTTTAAAAAAATATGAAGTTGCTGTTGTGAGCAATCATCCAATGTTAGTTTAGAGTCCCAATGCCTCTGTTACATTATAAAAAATAATATATTCCAAATCGTCAGAATAATACTTAATCTTGAAAGATATTGGTCCTAAACATCGATTAAAAACTAGATATTATCAACGTGTCAGATTCCTCCAAATGAAGAACCTGGCCATGTTTTACATGTGAACAAATTGATCAATGTGTTTACTGATTTCATTTGAAAGCTGGAATACAGGATTTGGTGATGTCACCTTTACAAACATAAGAAGCCAATACCACATTACACCACTCCCTTGATAACTCACGCCTGGATAACTCGCGAACCCGCTTATAAAGCGGTGTGTGGCATGGCTCCCAATTTTTTTTCTAAGGAAAATATATTTTAAAATGTGTTCAACATGAAAAAAGTCGTGATAAGAAATTGTAAATTGGCAAATTTAGCCTTGATACATAGTTCATTTTTATCATCAAAAATGGTGATTACCGTATATTTGGGGGGTATAAGTCGCTACTTTTTTTTCTTTTTTTTTTTCTTAAAAATGATGTGTGCGACTTATATGCAGGAGCGACTTATACGATAAATAAATTTTGTTTTAACGACTGTGACTGATGCGCAGTGATGCTGTGCTTTAGCGAAATGCATTTGCCGGTATATGGGCAAGCCAATTGCTGGAAACTTACATATGGTACACGTAAGTATTAGACTATAAGATTATCAAAATAAATAGTCAAATAATATTTAGTTATATATGTGTTAAAATTTGTTGTTATTAATAAATAAAAAAATATTGAAATAACGATTGCCATTGTATTTCCTTTATTATTCGGTATGTACATTTTAGAATCTTTCCGTCTCTAAATTCAGTCGTAAATTTCAGCACATTTTCCCACCCAAGCGGCTAGTCAAAGTCCTTTGAGCTTGCTGCCCAGCTATTGCGTCATGTTCTTTGGATGTACTCAACTACCTAATGCAGAACTGGGATTATTTTGTTTTTTTAAACAACAAATTATGTCACTGTAAATCGTTTCGGAGACCTCTGTTGGCGCTTCATAATTTACTTTAATAGTAGTTTATAAAAACACACAATCATTTTTTCGGTTGGTTTCGCAATGGCCTGTTATAAAAAAAAAACAAAAAAAAAAATAGGAATATTTCCTCGGATGATTGCTCTAGTTTTAAACTCTGGATTAAGCCAAGAGTGGTTTCATGGAGAGAACTTCAAAGAACAGGTAATTAATAAAAAAAAAAAATAACTGGAGGGTTGGTGAACAGTTTCAATTGTTAGGTGAATTCGCAAGGTCTTCGTTAATGTATTAAAATCACTGTAGCGTATAAAGTGCCTTTGAAGTTCGCTTGGGTTGTGGAAATGACCGATATATAAATACGTACCGTTCATACAATGGAGCATTAATAAAATATAGTTTCACAATGATGTTGTATGATTTAAAATTGTTATATTTGCGTAAGTAAATAAGTTTTGTTTTAAATTAAATTTGTGCCATTTATCATGGCACCAACAACTAGAAAAAATATGATGCAGAATTTAAGTTAAACGTCGTAACATTTGCAAAAGAAAACGGAAATCGTGCAGCAGAAAGAAAATTCAACGTAAGCGAGAAGATTGTGCGTGACTGGCGTAAAAAAGAAGACAAGTTAAGGTCAACAAAAAAAAAAAACAAGAAGGGAAATCGTAGTGGCAAAGCATGTTGGCCAGTTCTCGAGGAAAATCTACGAAAATGGATTGTGGAACAGCGTGCTGCAGGTCATGGACTTTCAACAATTCAAATACGACTCAAGGCAAAGTCAAAGTCTATTGTAATACTGACTTTTATGTAACTCTTAAATAATTGTATAATATTTCTTACACGAAGTTGGAAATTACCAAGTCACATGCAATGGCCGGCGGTATCAAAGACGTGATTATGTTAAGTGCGGAGGAGCGACTTATACGCAGGAGCGACTTATAGGGTGGAAAATACGATATTGCCTGTAAAGATAGAATCCATATTGTGAAATTTGCATTCAAAATGTGAAGTGATATTTCTTAAACGTGTCACAAACCGCAAGTGTTATCGTGTTCTAATTTATGTCGTTTTAAATTTTTAGACCCATTAATCTCATGTTGGTAATGGTTAAACCTTGTGAATTTTTTTTCTTCCATTTTATTTCTACCACAATAAAAATCTACACATCGTTCGCTCGACATTGTTTTTTCGAAGTGTGTCGATCTTTTGTATTTGAAAAAAAAAAACCGTCTACTTTGGATCAAACAATACAGTTAGAATGTATACCATTCACCACAAAAATATGTGACGTAATACACAACGTGTGAAGTACATGTTCTAAGCAAACAGAAACCAGGAGGAATAATGTTTAGATGATTTCCTCAATATACTGTAAATTATCCTGAAATTAATGTTACTCTGTGAGGAAAAACTAAACAAAGTACACCGTTGTGAAAAGATATTTATCCACTGTTAATCTTAGCGCGATTATTAATTGAGTATTCAACATGCCAAGCCACCCCCCCTCCTTTTCTCTATGCGTCAATCTCATTGTTATATTTGTTGTTTGTTATAGGTCACTCGATAACTTGCGCCCTCGCTTATATCGTGGTCGATGTTTTTGGACCCCAATGTCCGCGAGTTATCGAGGGAGTGGTGTATGTTGTACTGTCATCAGCCCAAGTTACACCCTTCTAAGTATTCCAGAACCCCAGCTGATCACACTTTTTCTCCGAGATTTGCTTATAAAAAGAAGATTAGCCTCTCTTTGCTCCCTCTCAAATCAGTTTGTGCTCCATGTATGAATATTGTTATTAGATTAGTCACTAACCGAATTTGTCGAATTTATTACATCACTACTCTTGGAGCAGTCACAAGAAAGAACAGTTATGAGTGATTTCATTGACTGAATTAAGTAGTAGCATCTCTTAATTCTGAATTGAATATTTGATTTTAGCATCTTGATTTTTTCAAACTACAGTTTATGTCAGATGGTAGCATTGGGGATTTAAGATTTTGCTCATTAAATCTATGAGTATAAATAAAATTAAAAAATTTTCTTCTTATCAAGAGAATAGAGTTTACCTCAGTTTGGTCATGCAGGCACCTTTAATAAAATATTTATTGTTTTAAAACTAATTTTATACTGTTGTTTTACCAGTATCTGTTTATTCCTGATTGTTTGAGTGATCTCCACCAATATTGTGATCTAAAGAAACTTTCAGGTGAAAATACACTGAGTTCTGTGAACTTCTGAAGACACTAAATTGTGTCAGACAGAGTGCATGATGGGTTTAACTATTACCAAAGCAATCTACTAAAAGACTAATCCAATATTATAGCTTTGTGACGTAGCTCAACGTTAAATTTGAGTCAGATTATGTATACATCCTGTGACACTTATTTTGTTTGTTGTATTTATGGGATAGTTGTATAATATTGCAAGGAATATTGATTGGCAAAAAGTGAAATAAAACTGAATAAATACCATTTAAAGGTATGTATTATCAAATTTTGATAAATGACAACTGTAGCTGATATAGTTGGTATTGCACTTTTACATATTCTATCAATTCTTTCATAGTAGAAAAATCTTACTATGGAATTCATTTGTTACATATAACATGTTACAAATTTAGAATTGTTAAAGTTACCATATGTATGTATGTATGTATGTATGTATGTATGTATGTATGTATGTATGTATGTATGTATGTATGTATGTATGTATGTATGTATGTATGTATGTATGTATGTATGTATGTATGTATGTATGTATGTATGTATGTATGTATGTATGTATGTATGTATGTATGTATGTATGTATGTATGTATGTATGTATGTATGTATGTATGTATGTATGTATGTATGTATGTATGTATGTATGTATGTATGTATGTATGTATGTATGTATGTATGTATGTATGTATGTATGTATGTATGTATGTATGTATGTATGTATGTATGTATGTATGTATGTATGTATGTATGTATGTATGTATGTATGTATGTATGCATGCATGCATGCATGTATGTATGTATGATTTATCTATTCAAGAAAAAACAACATATAGAACTGTTTTAGAATTGGATGTGAATCAAATTAAATATTGGCTGTCAATTCCTTTCCAGATTTCACCTATATCTCCCAAGATCAAGCTTTCTGTACTATAGGAATTTGAGAGAAAGATTCCACACATCATGTAAGAATTCGAGCTTTATTTAAATGTATGCCTTGCTCTGATATTGTAATCTTCTTATACATTGAAACATGCCTTGAAATATCACTCCTCCCCCCTCTGCCATTCAAAACTGGTCACTCAAGGCAGGTAGTTTAATTAATGGTCCTACAATTATATATAACTACATGACACTTTGATCCAAGTTTGAAATATCTGTTCTTGCATGACAGATTTGATTGTACTATACTTAGGTTGATGGTCATTTCCTACATGTGTTTATCAATTCTTCCATCCATCTTTGCATGCTATTGTCTTTCAGCCAGTTTTTCTTGTTATGTGAACTCTGTCAGTGCCATTGCAAGAGGATGAGGTTAAAAACATTCACTGGATTTAAATTCTATAATATTGGATTAGGATTAGAACATGTAGATGGCAAAAGAGGTTTTGGATCCAAAATGAATGCTCATTGGAGTCTGGAGGGTAAAATTAAAAAGCAATAAATAAAGACATTTACGTTGTTGACAAAAATTGGTACATTTGCAATTGCTTCCATCTACTGCTTTTTTGTATATAATTGGATATGGTATGCTGAGATGGACCTTTAGGACCTTTTGACCATGTTATTAACTTGGAAGTATATAATTGGATATGGCATGCTGAGATGGGCCTTTAGGATACCTACAATATTGCAGGATGAACCATTGTTGTATCTAAGCTATTTTCAGATTTAAAAAAAATGAGTTAAAAGTGTTTATGTAATATAGTCCATTGCTTAATCATCACAGGCAGAAACGTTTTGAAAATCCTTGGTTTTCCTTTTAATAGTCAGCTTTGAAAATCTGTTTGTATTATATGCATCTGACTCTATAATGTGTGTGAGCATACATGTATGTGCATGATTGCACAAGCCTTTGTCGGAGGAGAAAAACTTGTGTTGAACTCTCTAAAGAAACAATTAGATATATTTTCTCACTGCGTTGCTATTTGAAAAAAAATCACTGGAATAAAAGAAGAAATAATACAAAATTAAAATATATATGCTGATATTACTTCTAAAGTACTCGTCATTTCTACTAATTTAAAATGTGTTCCAAGTCTGCATATATTTTTGTATATACTATTATAGCTTGTTACACACAAAACGTTACTCATGAAAAAATACCTACATTATATTGCTGTACTTAATCTAGTACCTAATGATAAAAATTACATTACAGCAGTCCCCTTCTTATATGGCCACTCCTTCTGTGCCAGGAAAGTTACCTTATAAGAGGAGAGGCCTTTCCAAACAGGGGACTAAATGTAATGTTTGTAGTAAGAAAGCTAAATACTTCAATGCATTTAATATCTTCATTTAATATCTTTGTTTATAAGTGACATTTATAATTGAAGGTTCTTGTCATAATAAGAGACATATTTCAACTGAATATACATTAATAGTTCTTATTATTGACATAAGCATGATGTTCGAGTGGGTATTGTTGTCATACACTTACCAAAACCATTCAAAAATGTCATTTTAATCTTGGTACATACATAGTTCTCTTTCCATTTGCTCCATTTTCCCACTGCTTCTGAATAATCTCCTTATTGGTTATGATGTTTATTCGAGTCTTTTCAACATAAAATTGTTTTATTCAAGTCTTTTCTACATAAAATTGTTTGGCAAATCCCCCTCCCTACCCTACCCAATGTCATCAAGTAGAATAACTGAGACTTTCTTCTAAAATAATACATCTGCGTTGACATGATGACATGTTAATGTTTGTCAATGATTTATTCAGTTGTTGCTAATTGTATGCGATCTAATTATGCAGATGAAACTTTTTGTAGAGTGGAAGAAATGCCTTTGTAAGGGAAGTGATGAATGTGTTGTCATATGATTTTTCAGTCTTTGTCTGGTACCCTGTTTGTTCAAGGTTAATTTCTGTGTGTGTGTTAATGCACAAAATCTATTTTTAGCCAATGCTGACCATGCTTTGATTCTGACAATTATGTCCAGTTGTAATCATTAAAGAGAAGAACACGACAGATGTGTGAAGCCCAAAACTCTATCATAACGTTGTTGAGCCCATTTCTTTTACAGATAATGATATTAATCTTAGTGTTACATGTACATTAATCAGCAACATTGGGAGACATGTATCGACGGTAGATATAATCTGATTTCTTACCTTACTTCATGATATAAATTAATTATTAGTTCTGGACACATTTGAAATAAAAAGTGGTCGCTTTTGAGGGGAACACTTTACATTTTTGTACTAAAATGCTGGCTGCTGGTCGCGTTAGAGGGGTAACCATTCTGAGGGTTTCTTTTGAAAACAAACTTGTCAGTGCCAAGGGATTCTGGCTGTAAGAAGTGGGTGGCTGCTAGTCAGGGGGTCCGTTCAAGAGGAGGACTGCTGTATAGTCATACATGAGCACAAATGGTACAGCTCCTTTTGGGGGGGTGTGTGAAGCAATAAATGCATTTTTTTATTTTGAGTACAGTATTAATTCTTTAATCTTTTTTCTTTTTAAAGAGCAGTGCAAAATTTCAACATAGCATTTTAGTGCTGTTTTTCTTTCTCAGCTTTTGGCTAAGTATAATTATGAAATTAAATTTTAATATTCAAAAGTCATGTTGAAAATCAACAAATGAAACTTGAAAGATTTATTCGAATTTCATTGCACTATTCACAAGCAAATGATTTCTTGTTGGAGGTTTATAGATTAATTTCAGGTAAAGGTAATTATACAGAATTTATATTTTATTATGTAAAAATAGGAATGGTCTTATACCTTGAAGCCTGTAACCAGTTAAGACTTGTAACCTATTTTAAAATTACTGGCTCTTGTGGAAATTTCATACAAATGTTTTGCAGAATCAAAATAAGATAAATGTTAATATTTTCTTAAAGTTAATAGATTTTGTTTTGTTTTTATATTATTAGCTGCAGATTTTCAGTAAAATGGATCTTTTAAGCAACTGTTTTGAACATTCCATATTTTGATCTCTTAACACTAACTTCTCCCATTTAATCACCATTTCACCTTATTCTCCTTCAACTTCACCCAATTATCCCACGAGTTTACCTTTTCTACCCACCACTTTGCACATTTTGCTGGGAGAGAGTAGTCACTTTGCTCTATTATTTGAAGTTAGCGTAGACTCTTTATGTAAAGTAAATTCTTTGAAGTCAGCATGAACTATGTACGTAGAGTCGATTCTTCAAAGTTTCTCACCTTTGGTAGCTTTTTCTTGGTTAGATATACTGATAGCACCAAAGCTATAAATGTTGAAGTAAGGATACATTTCTTTCAGAATTTAAATACTGAGTGCTGCAAAGTAAACATATAAATTATAATCTATTGTTTCATGAGAATGATACATATATTTCTGTGAAAGTTGTTTGCTGTCAGTGTTAAAAATATTGAGAATTGTTTTTTTCACATAATTGGGCAACATGTATGTTTTGGCTTCTTTAAAGATGTAATGATAGCTGTTACATCATAATTTTAACATTTATAAGTTCCTTTTTTAAAAAAAAATATTTCAGTTACTTTATCTGGGTTGAACTGTGGCCTAGAAGCTACATTACAGATGTACAAAATTATTTTCCAAGATACAGCCATTTTGGATGACAACAGCCATGTTAGGGTCATTGTACCAGATTCTCTGACAGATGAAAGGAATCATCAAGACTCAAAAGAAGACAAGGTTGTAACTTCAGAATGTATTTCTCAAATGTGCATTGTACATGACATTAGAGATAATATTATGGACTCGCGTCATGGAGATCAAAATTGTTTTCCTCAGAGTCAAAATTGTTGTCTTAGTGGTATCGGACAAAATCAAGTAAGCAGTCACATGCAAGGATGCAGAGTTCATCATAGTATCAACCAAGCTAGTATGGGTCAAGAATATCAAGGGACCAGTCAATCTACCAATCAGATTCCAAAAGATGAAAAAAAAGAAACTTCCTGTACAATTAAAAGTATGACTTATCATGAAAATTTACTTTCTGAAGATCAACCTGCTGCTAAAGGTGACCATTCAAGCTTCTTCCAGTCAAAGAATGCCATGGATTCTTTTCTTCTTGCAGTGAACACAGATCTACCTCAGAAACAACAAAGTCAGGTGGAAGTAAGCACTGTGTCAGTTCAAAATAGTGACTCATCTGACAATCTTACACTTGGACAACATTCAAATGTGTCCAACATTAAAAGTGTACCTAGTGCATATAAATCAGATTCAGAGATGGGCATTTTTTTCAGCTCGGGGTCATCTGGCCTTTTGATTCAAGATAGCACTTCTTCCTTGAATGGATGCTGCCTTATAGAAAGAGCACAACATTTACATGACAAGGGAATGAAAATTTCTCCAGAAGTTGAAGACCCACACATAGGTATATTTTCTTGCAGTGAATCAGAAAGTAAGGATACTATGTCATGGATATCTGATTTCACAGAGAATTCTTTACAAAAGAGTAAAGAAACAGCAAACCCTAATCAGTCCTTAAATAAGACAAGTTCAAGTTCATGCATATATTATATATCTGACAGTTTAGGAGATGTGTCAGAAGAATTTGACATCAGTCAAAGAAAACAGATGGTATCAGAAGAATTTCATAAGAGTGAAAGGGTAAGGAAACAGTCAAATTTCCATCACAGTCAAAGAGTTGGTACAGTTTCTAGTGATAAAATGGACTTTTTGAAACGTGATGAATATGGTACTGTACATAGAGGTAGTGATGCTTCGAATAAAGAAATACCAGGAAATGTCTTTATACCTCAAGAAAATGGGGCTGAATTTCAAAGACAAGCTAAGTTAGGTGAAGTTTTATTTAGTCATGTATTAGCTGACCACATGGATCCAGCACCAAGCCAAGCAAGTCCAACAGAATCAGATCATATGGCCCTCAGGAGTAATGACTTCACATCAGATTTAGTTAATGATACAAATTATGACCATACAAAATGTAATGTAACCATGTCTGGCATAAATATTGTAGAAGAGACAAAGTCTTTTGAAAATTTTAAAGAGGAAAGCTTGATTGGTACCCAAATGTTCAACACAGCTGGCAAATATGAATGCCTAAAAGTGAGAACATCGTCATTTATGGGTCACAGTTCACATGAAAATTTGGCTGAAGGTCCTGATGGAATCAAGAATAGTTTGTTGGATGCTCAAATGGATATGAATATTCCAAAACAAGATGTAAACTTATCCTCAAAACTAACAACGCCCTTTGAAGGGAAACGTTTTGAAATTGAAAATGGTTGTTATTTGATTGCAGAACCCACTGGTATATTTTATACAGATCTGGTGCCAAATTTGAATTCATTATGTGGTCAAAAGTTAGTAGAGGCAGTTGTTACCATGAAAACTACATTTAAGCCAGAAAAACAGGAGTTGAATAAGGGTCTTCCAAGAAAAGCTAAACAGACTTTCAATTTGAATGAGGAGAAAATTGACAATCCACCATTTAAACAAAACCAAGATGTTTTATCTACTGCAATGTCTTACATTGAAATTCCATTTCTGAAGGAATTAATCCCATTGCTACAGATGATGATTACAAAACACAGGTATGAATAATGGAGATCTTATTTATTAGTATAGGATTTCATGTCTGCACTAGCAGTTAGCAAGACATGTTTAGCAATTGACATAATGTGAAGATGTTAGCATGAAGTTTAGCAAGACATGTAATGCAGTTAGCATGATGTTTTAAACATTTTAGCAGTAGCATGACATGTTTAGTGGTTAACATAATACAGTTTTAAACATTTTAGCAGTAGCATGACATGTTTAGTGGTTAGCATAATAGTTTTAAACATTTTAGCAGTTAGCATGACATGTTTAGTGGTTAGCATAAGTTTTAAACATTTTAATAGTTTGCATGACATGTTTAGCAGTTAACATGTGTTTAGCAGTAGCATGACATGTTTAGTGGTTAGTATAATACAGTTTTAAACATTTTAGCAGTTAGCATGACATGTTTAGTGGTTAGCATAATACAGTTTTAAACATTTTAATAGTTTGCATGACATGTTTAGCAGTTATGTTTTTAGCAGTTAGCATGACATGTTTTGGAGTTATCATGACTTGTTTATCAGTTAGCATGATGTGTTTAGCAATTAACATGACATGTTTATCAGTTAGCATGACTATTGGTTAGCATGATATGTTTATCAGTTAGCATGACATGTTTATCAGTTAGCATGACTATTGGTTAGCATGATGTGTTTGTCAGTTAGCATGACATTGTTTAGCAGTTAGTATGACATGTTTTTTCACTTTTCTGATATTTACTTTTTCATCTTTGTCAGCAACAGTAGTAAGAATATTGAAGGACATACAACATAAATAATGGCGCTGTTCTTATGTGCAGTGGTTTTCTTTGAAGGTCATACAGCACAAATAATGGTGCTCTTGTGTGGTGATGTTCTTTGAAAGTCATACAGCATAAATATTCTCATGTTTGACAGTATTCTTTGTAATTCATACAGCATAAATAATTAGTGTTGATCTCCTGTGTGGTGATGTTTTTTTAAAAAAACTTGTATATAAAATGTGTCATTGAATAAAATAACATTTGTTTTGAGTGATTATAGTGCTTTAGATAGAATTATTCGAGTACAAGGTCCATGTAAGAGGGTTAGTCAGGAAAAATATCCTTCACCTTGGTAGTCATTTTGCCCAAAATATACATAGACAGTTAAATTTATAGAGCTTGTAAAAGTATGTTGTTTTGTGCATTTCTTTATATTTCCATTTTGCTCCATCTGAGAGACCATAATATACCATCATTTGATTTTCATAATGTATTGCATATATTGCATACATTTTTTGTTCAGTACATAAAATAAAAAAATGAAGTCCTGTATGAACATATGAGATAACTATGCTCTCTTAAATAGGTTCAATTAAGGACATCTATGTGTGATACCCAATTTACCTCTTCTAACAGGAAATGTCCTTACAGAGCTCTGTTGAATTATTACTGTCCAGTGCACACTGGCAGAAGGAAAGGGTGTGGCAGACATCATATAAAGCCCAAAACAGGGACCCTACTGGAGGACTTCACACACCACAGACAGGTAAATTTGTATGGAACATATTAACAGTTTGTCCCTGTATATATATTGTTTCGAGGCCTTATGAGAGATTAGCATTTGTACTAGTAACTATGTTTTCCCCTTGAGGTTATTCTTCTTATTATTATTATTATTCCAGAGAGAGGAATAAGGCACTATCTGATAATTGCAGACTATGCAGTGCATGCATGAATGCCTTTGTATCGTTTGTTCCTATTTCATTCACCTCTCCTCCACTGCTGTAGATAATAGCTTTATCAGATGAAGGGTTGATGCCTTTTCAGCTGTAAAGATTAGTTTCAAATATTTGTGGACATTTAATTCATGGCTGAGGAATAGGGGTTTGTGGGATTGGTTGTTGAATTGAAGGGATAGTTATAAACCAGGGAATGACCGATCTCACACTGTAAATACCGAAATGTTCATAGCTGTGTGAATGCAGTTGTAGAAACTTTATCCGTCCATAAGGGTGAATTGTAATGTGGATAGGATAGTTGATAGAGTGTTAAAATATGAGTATTTTGTGGAAATGGTGGCAATGGAGACTTGATGGGACAATGAATACTTGGAAAGCTTTGGACACCTAATTCCTTGCAGAATTATTGATTTAGTTGTGGCAGCACTTGAAGTAAGTTATGTGAATCTGCTTAAAAATCATCAGAATCATGAAATAACACTAAACAGTAGCAGTATTAGGTTGATTGTATCATTATTTATAAATGGAGTGAGGTTACTATGGAAATAATACATGTAGACTCATCAGACTTGGGATTTGGTCAAAGTCTTTGTATTTTTGGCTTGAATGAATTTTATGCCTCAAAGTCTGTTGCATGCTGTTCACTCTCTGATACTAAGACTAGATTGTGTTTCTAATAATAAAGCACTTTCTGTATTTAGGAATTTTCTTTTTGTTTTTGTCTTTGAAAGGCAATTACAGATACATAAAAGTACATAACTCAGATTCTAATTATGGGAGAAAATGATTTATCAGTGATTACCTCCCTTGACACAGTTTGACAATTTCTTTGAAGTGTTTCATACAGTACATAATCATTTCAGTAGAAAATGCTCATCAATGGTAATTGCTTAACTGTTTGTATTATAATAATTTATGGATATTTTATTCGATTCTTTCTTAAGAGTTAAAGAAAGAGACTTTAAACATTTATAATTAAGGGCACATGTCTTTAAAAGCATTTTTGGAATTTGCTTATGATCATAAAAAAAGAAACAATTATGTTCATTCTTACTGATCCAGTTTTATGTAGTATTGCTTGAACATTTTCATGTTGTGTAAACCTCTTTGATTCTGTGTAATGTAGTTATGAAATTGTATGAATCTGGCAAGCCATCAGGAAACTCAGTGTTTTGATTTGTAATAAATAGGGTATTCATAATGATACAAGTTTCTTATTATATACAAAAATGGTACTAACAGCTGCCTTGCTTAACGCTCAGCATTAAGAAGTTAGTGTTAGGGCTGGTCAGCCTGGTGTCAGGATAATTTGAGTTGGAGGGACATCATGCCACATGTCTGCAACATGATGCCTCACTGCTAGACATCACTATAAACTGCAACACTGCAGACATCATAGCGATATGACTGAAAAATTGTTAAAGCTGCGTTAAAAATCATAATCATATCACATCTTATTATATAATAATTTGTAGAAAAAATTGGATTTAGGCTAACTATTGGAAATGATATGTACACATAATATATATAATTGTTTAAGATGGAAATTTAACAAATTCTGTAATTTTGACAAATATAGTTACAAAACTTAAAGTTAAGGCTTTCTTTGATTGTTTCAAATTTGACATTGTACAGTATAGATTTTCTGTAATTATATCCTCCATTCAATTTGATCAGGATGATTTAAAAAAAATTTATGTATGGGTTACAAATCTTCCATTGATGTAGTTTTAGCTTGTTTGTAAATACAATAAAAAGTTAACACTGTATTTAATATCTCAAATACATTATCATTAGACATTAAATGAAGCAACCACATGTATTTACACAGTTGCCCTTTAATTATGTGTATTATTCTTGTGTATTGGCAGGTGTACCTGTTTCTGAGAAGTGTTATCTTGAGAGTCGTCCCTGAGGAATTATTTGGGTCTAGTCACAACAAAAATATCTTCTTGAAGAGTAAGTTGTAATAGATACAGATACTGTACTCTCTTAGCATTAGAAGCTGGTCATCAGTTTTTGTTCCTCAATATAAAACTTAGTTGATGGGATTTAAGATTTATTTTAAGCAGGGATCTCGGAAACGCTTAATTACGCGTATTTTGACGCAAACTTTTGATTTGAGATGCATAAAATTGCCAACATGGGAGTCCTCCGTATGCACGTTTCTTTTGCAAAGATAAAAGTTTTGTGGTAGAATAAATATGTTCTAATCACTGTAAAAACTGAAGTAATGCTTTTATTTAATTTGTTGCTGACGTTTTTCATCAAAAGTCGTCTGCTTACTTTGATGGAGATGCATATGTCATTTAAAGCGCAGCTAAAGGCTTCCTTTGAACAAGCAAATACCCTTTGTTATTGCAGCGGAAACATCAAATAATTGTAGAACATTGAGACAATTTTGTTAAAAAAATTTCCTGAGTATATATTATTGCTCCAGAGGTAATCAGTGTTCATTGAAACTATTTTTCTGTGTTTTTTCTGTGTAGTTATTTCACGTTTCCGTCCTCAGAGGTGGTCGATTGTAGCTAGTCAGTTTCATGGCTATTTTGATTATATTATAGCATACAGTATTATCAAGGCCAGGTATCAGCATAATCAGATTATGATATAACAGTGATCTGTTAGGGTGCATTTTTGTATCAAAGGTTGTGGTTTCCTGTCATGTTGCCTTTTTGAAGATATGTTGTTAACCAGCCTATGCGCCTTTTTGATTACTGTATTTAAGATAAATACTGTGGCATACTGTCTAGAGACTGGTGGTACTGTAATACAGGCAGCTGTAATATAAGGTCTAGAGAGTGGTAATACTGTTATATAGACATAGCTGTAGCATAAGGTCTACATAGTGGTAGAATTGTAGTGCAAGCACAGCTTTAGCATAAGGTCTAAAGATTGATAGTTCTGTAATGTCAATGTAGCTGTAGCATAAGGCCTGGAGAGTGGTGGGTCTGTAATACAGACATAGCTGTAGCATAAGGCCTGGAGAGTGGTGGGTCTGTAATACAGACATAGCTGTAGCATAAGGCCTGGAGAGTGGTGGGTCTGTAATACAGACATAGCTGTAGCATAAGGCCTGGAGAGTGGTGGGTCTGTAATACAGACACAGCTGTAGCATAAGGCCTGGAGAGTGGTGGGTCTGTAATACAGAGACAGCTGTAGCATAAGGCCTGGAAAGTGGTAATACTGTAATATAGACATAGCTATAGCATCAGGTCTACATAGTGGTAGAATTGTAGAGCAGACACAGCTGTAGCATAAGGTCTAAAGATTGATAGTTCTGTAATGCCGAAGTAGCTGTAGCATATGGTCCAGAGAGTGGTGGTACTGTAAAACAAAAGCAGCCTTAGAATAAGATATAGAGATTGGTTGTACTGTAATACAGACACTGTTGTAGCATAAGATTTTGATAGTAGTGGTTCTGTAATAAAAAGACAACTGTAGCATAAGGCTGAGGGTGGTGATACTTTAATATAGAGCAGCTGTAATATAAGTTCTAGAGAATGGTGGTACTGTAATACAGAAGCTGTAGAATAAGGTCTAGAGATTTGTGATACAGTCCTACCCACTTATGTCAATATCACTTTTATCGACAATCCGCCTATCTTGACAAAAAAGCAATGTCCTGGTCACTTGGTCTACTACTACCAAAATTGGCATGCTTATGTCGCTGTTGAGATAAAAAAATAAATGTATATGCTGACAGAATCCCTTGGTTTCAACTTGAACAAATCCTTTATTTTCTTATCATTTATGTTGACAAGCTGCCAGTTCCTACCCATTTTTGTTCAACAATTAGATGATCTTGCTACCAGGCTTTAATTTTACCACCGTATCATTTATGTCAGCAAGCAGCCAGTTCTAACATATACTTTATTCAACAATTAGTTGATCTTGCCGGTAGGCTTTAATGTCACGGTCAGATTTAAAAAAAAACAGGCTCAAAAACAGGCTTTTGTTTGGTCCTATAAAGTTGGCCTATCGTGGCGATTTAAATAAAAGCAATGAAACCAGATTTGATTCCAAAGTGATCGGTGATTAAAACAGGTTTATTGTGCTGTGAAAGGCTCCTTTTTAACTGTATTTTTATTTACAATGACTACCAACGGCAGTGTAAATGCACATTAAATTTACAGTCTCTGGAAACTAAATATCTGGCTGTTAAGGTAAGTTGAGGGTGGGACATCTCACAAAGATGTCTGTGAAAAATTTTAAATGTATTGAGCTGACATTGTTACAATATTGAATAGTAATAATCATTTTCTTTTAATACCTCATTAACACGTGTCAGTGTATACAATATTATGCCTTCATTAATTTTACCAGCCGCATATCTCTTGTTCTCTTTTATGTACTTTTCATGATGAATTCTGTAACTACATACAAGAACTTTTTGACAGGTTTTCATTACCCCGTGAATAGCCTTTGGTAGCCTAATGAGATGGGAACAGACTGACCAAAATCTAGGCCAATTTAAATACAAGGACAATGTTTTGAAGCATGTAAATAACTATGATAATGCTGACAATGAACGATGCATTATTTTATTGTGGATTTTATTACACAGAGGTAACCAAAATGTAATTTGTCAATATACAGGTGTCTTTCACACTATAACTTAACCAGAATCAAGCCATGATCATGGAACTTTGATAGTCTATAACTTCAATAAGAATAAAGCCACGATCATGGAACTTTGATAGTCTATAACTTCAATAACAATAAAGCCATGATCATGGAACTTATATAGTCTATAACTTCAATAACAATAAAGCCGTGATCATGGAACATTGATAGTCTATAACTTCAATAATAATAAAGCCAGGATCATGGAACGTTGATGGTCTATAACTTCAATAACAATAAAGCCAAGATCATGGAACTTTGATAGTCTATAAGTTCAATAACAATAAAGCCACAATCATGGAACTTTGATAGTCTATAACTTCAATAACAATAAAGCCATGATCATGGAAATTTGATAGTCTATAACTTCAATAACAATAAAGCCATGATCATGGAAATTTGATAGTCTATAACTTCAATAACAATAAAGCCATGATCATGGAACTTTGATAGTATATAACTTCAATAACAATAAAGCCATGATATGGAAATTTGATAGTCTATAACTTCAATAACAATAAAGACGTGATCATGGAACTTTGATAGTCTATAACTTCAATAACAATAAAGCCATGATCATGGAACTTTGATAGTCTATAACTTCAATAACAATAAAGCCAAGATCATGGAAATTTGATAGTCTATAACTTCAATAACAATAAAGCCATGATCATGGAACTTTGATAGTATATAACTTCAATAACAATAAAGCCATGATCATGGAAATTTGATAGTATATAACTTCAATAACAATAAAGCCATGATCATGGAACTTTGATAGTATATAACTTCAATAACAATAAAGCCATGATCATGGAAATTTGATAGTCTATAACTTCAATAACAATAAAGACGTGATCTTGGAACTTTGATAGTCTATAACTTCAATAACAATAAAGCCATGATCATGGAACTTTGATAGTCTATAACTTCAATAACAATAAAGCCAAGATCATGGAAATTTGATAGTCTATAACTTCAATAACAATAAAGCCATGATCATGGAACTTTGATAGTATATAACTTCAATAACAATAAAGCCATGATCATGGAAATTTGATAGTCTATAACTTCAATAACAATAAAGCCATGATCATGGAAATTTGATAGTCTATAACTTCAATAACAATAAAGCCAAGATCATGGAAATTTGATAGTATATAACTTCAATAACAATAAAGCCATGATCATGGAAATTTGATAGTCTATAACTTCAATAACAATAAAGCCATGATCATGGAACTTTGATAGTCTATAACTTCAATAACAATAAAGCCATGATCATGGAAATTTGATAGTCTATAACTTCAATAACAATAAAGCCATGATCATGGAAATTTGATAGTATATAACTTCAATAACAATAAAGCCATGATCATGGAAATTTGATAGTCTATAACTTCAATAACAATAAAGCCATGATCATGGAAATTTGATAGTATATAACTTCAATAACAATAAAGCCATGATCATGGAAATTTGATAGTCTATAACTTCAATAACAATAAAGCCATGATCATGGAAATTTGATAGTATATAACTTCAATAACAATAAAGCCATGATCATGGAAATTTGATAGTCTATAACTTCAATAACAATAAAGCCATGATCATGGAAATTTGATAGTCTATAACTTCAATAACAATAAAGCCATGATCATGGAAATTTGATAGTCTATAACTTCAATAACAATAAAGCCATGATCATGGAAATTTGATAGTCTATAACTTCAATAACAATAAAGACAGGATCATGGAACTTTGATAGTCTATAACTTCAATAACAATAAAGCCAGGATCATGGAACTTTGATAGTCTATAACTTCAATAACAATAAAGCCATGATCATGGAAATTTGATAGTCTATAACTTCAATAACAATAAAGCCATGATCATGGAAATTTGATAGTCTATAACTTCAATAACAATAAAGCCATGATCATGGAAATTTGATAGTATATAACTTCAATAACAATAAAGCCATGATCATGGAAATTTGATAGTCTATAACTTCAATAACAATAAAGCCATGATCATGGAAATTTGATAGTCTATAACTTCAATAACAATAAAGCCAGGATCATGGAACTTTGATAGTCTATAACTTCAATAACAATAAAGCCATGATCATGGAAATTTGATAGTCTATAACTTCAATAACAATAAAGCCATGATCATGGAAATTTGATAGTCTATAACTTCAATAACAATAAAGCCATGATCATGGAACTTTGATAGTCTATAACTTCAATAACAATAAAGCCATGATCATGGAACTTTGATAGTCTATAACTTCAATAACAATAAATCGATGATCATGGAACTTTGATAGTCTATAACTTCAATAACAATAAATCGATGATCATGGAACTTTGATAGTCTATAACTTCAATAACAATAAAGCCAGGATATTGAAGATCATTCTTTTTACTAGAATGCCAAATATTGATGAAGAATGTGCACCATAAGTATTGTATCTGATCTTGGGATTATGAGCATGTGAATAGCATTCTTCTCAGTCATGCAACTTTTCAGCATGAATTTGAGCTTTAGATTTTGATTTAGCCAGTCATGCTACTTTTTTTTGAAAAATCAGATCTGATTGGCTGATAGTGGATACTCAGGCTTATACTTTCGTGTTTTTATTTATTGAACTTTAAAGACTGAAAGCTAAGAATTTGCTCAAAAAAGTAATTTCAGATGTCTGAAAAGCAAGCTATTTATGGTACTATATGAAATTTTTAGCTCTGACTAACCTTCTGTTATGAAATTTTGCTACAAATTTTGACATCATTTTCTTGAATGGGACTTTTCATTGCCACATAATGAGGCTTTTTTGAGGGAATGAAGCTACAATAGGTGTAATCCATAGCTTTCAGTGTCATAATATTTGACACAGTTGGATGAATTAGGCTGAAGTTTCCTCAGAGTTTCATATCTTTTTTCATTTGAAAGTTTTGATTAGCTTTTTTACAGCCACTTAATGCACATTCATCTCAAAGTAACTGAACCATGGTGGCTGAGTGGAAACAGTTCTGTACTTGCAGTCATTGGGTTGCAGGTTCAATTCCTAAGACAAGTAAATTTATTGTATTTCTGGGTCATGAATTGTACTTGATTACCTAGGCATTAAATGACTTTATGTTATGCCATTAAATACCAAAGCAATGCCAATCAAATAATATCAAAGCAAGCCTTTCATTGTGCTTGATTGCCTAGGCATTTAAATCAATGTTAATCAAATTATATCAAGTCATATGTACCATTAAACACCAAATCAGTGCCAGTTAAATGATATCAAGGCATCACTGCTATTAAATGCCAAATTACTGCTAAACAAATATTAAGACATATGTGTCATTAAACACCAAATCAATGCCAGTTAAATGATGTCAAGGCATCAATGCTATTAAATGCCAAATTAGTGCAAAGCAAATAATATTAAGACATGAACCATTAAACACCACATCAATGCCAATAAAATATCAAGACATATGTGCCATTAAACACCAAATCAATGCCAATACAACAATATCAAGGCATATGTGCAATTAAACACCAAAATCAATGCCAATTAAATGATATCAAGGCATTATTGCCATTAAATGCCAAATTAGTCCAATCAAATAATATTAAGTCATATGAGCCATTAAACACCAAATCGGTGCCAATCAAATAATATCAAGGTATATGTGTCAATAAACTCCAAATCAATGCCAATACAATAATATCAAGACATATGTACCATAAAAGCACCAAATCAATACCCATAAAATAATATCAAGGCATATGTACCATTAAACACCAAATCAATGCCAGTTAAGCAATTACCAAATTAGTACCAATCAAATGATATTAAGACATATGAGTCATTAAACACCAAATCAATTCAAATTAAATATCAAGGTATATATGCCATTCAACACCAAATCAATGCCAATAAAATAATATCAAGGCATTTGTGCCATTAAATATAAAATCAATGTCAATCAAATAATATGAAGGCATATGTGCCATTAAACACCAGATCAATGCCAAATCAAATAATATCAAAGCATATGTGCTGTTAAACACCAAATCAAAGCATATGCACCATTAAACACCAAATCAGTGTTCATCAATTACTATCAAAAGCTTATGTCCCATTAAGTACTAAATAATGCTAATCAAATAATAAATAAGAATTTGTGACAGGAATGTATAATAGTGATCTCTTCTGTGTATTTTCTAGACTGTAAGAGACAGATATCAGCTGGGAAGTTTGAAAAAGTATGTTTGGGACAGCTCGTGCAGAAAATGAAGGTACACTTTAAAATGTAATACATTTGATTAATTCCTTTATTTTGAGTGTCAGTTTTTGGTGGTATGTTAAAACTTATATTTTTGGGGGTTCAGAAACTTTCTGCTTCTGCCTGTGGCATGTGTTTTTCTTTAAGGCAATGAGACTTTTCGATCTCAAAATGTTTGGTTTGAAGTAAACTCAAAATCCCATGAGTTTTGTAAGGGTGTGCCAGGGACATTTTGATAATCTTTTTCAGTATGTCTCTCATACTGTCTTTTGATTTGTTCTTTTTACAACATTTGGCAAAATTACACAAAATTCTGTAATACATTTACTTATTTAGAGACATGGTTTAAAACTTTTGTCTCAAGAAGAGAGAGGTTAGTGCATTACAATTCCAAAGTGTTACTTACATGACTTTTATAAATTTTTCAAAACATTTTAATGGTAATATATTGGATTTATGACTCTTATTCTTCCATTTCATGCCTTCAGACCAGTGACTGCAAATGGCTAAATGCTCTTTGCAGTAACTTTCAGCGGCTTCATATGTTGGCCAAACTTCTTTTCTGGCTAATGGGCATCTTGGTGTTCCATACTCTCAAGGTAAAATAATTTTAAAAAAAAAATATCTTTTAAATCTTAATGGTTGATGGTTATAGTTGTGTTTCAAATCATCAATGTAAAATGAGTTTTTTATAATTGTAAGTTCATGATTTGATAAATATATAGGCTTAGATCTCTTGTAGTATGTAGAGGTAATGATACATAGAATTTTATGCTATTTTTGATATTTTAGCATGAAATCTTTTGGTCTTTAAGCAAGTTGACAAGATTTTTACTTGCAGCCATGAAGGTTTGTGACAACCAAGAATTTTGTGTTGTTGCTATTGGACAAGGTAGGTATGTGGAAAAGAAAAGAAATCCATTGCCAATATGAAGATATAGGTATTATTCAGTGATTTCAAGTTGAAATGGTGACCTCTCTAGACCACTGAGCTACTGGTACTTAAATTTCATTATAAATACTGCCTATTTTAACCTTTTCTTTGATAAAGTGTTTAGATTAGTCTTTGTGCTGTGGACTCAATTAAGGTTTTTTATAATGATATACCAACAGAAAAAGTCTGACATTTTTAAGGGTATGCCGTTTATATATCAAAATGTGATCACAACTGTTAATGATTTTTTTTGTAACCTTCTTATTTAATTTTTACATTTTACAGAGTTTCAATATCATTAATTTTCATGTTTTAAATTGTATTACCTCATGTGGGTGCTTGTTGGAAGGCTTTAACTTTCAATTTTTCAATTTTTTACTTTTGAATGTTTACATATTTTCTGTTATGTATCTATATTTTTTTAAACTCCTGGTACATGATTTTTATCTAATTTTAATACTTTTTATTCATGGCTGTTAAATGTATAGAATATCTTTAGTTATAGTTTGATTATGACTAGTGTATCATATCTTTTTTCCCATTTGCATGTATTTGGTAGAGTTTATCTTCATAATATTTTTGTGTGCACTTTGTGACATTTACATTATTAGAACTTAACCTTTAATTGGCACCATACAGCCATTAAATCCTCTTGCATTCATTTTATTATAAATTTCATGTTTCCTTTTTGTATTTTGGATCTTGGTTAATGATTTGCAATCATTTTGAAGGTATTACTACTAAAGATAGTATAGTATTTATTTTTCTAAAAATAAATTAGATCAGAAAGAAAGTATGACAATAAAAGTAATCACAAACTATCTCTGTTCAAGGGAGGTAACTATATTAACTCTTGTTTTTCAGACCTTCTTTTACATCACTGAGTCATCTGTTCACAGACATAAGCTGTTTTATTATAGACAAAGTGTCTGGCACCGCTTGCATACCAGGGCAATTGCAGGTATTCACGATACAAATTACAGTTTGTTTGGAAAACAGACAAATAATATTTGTTGTGTTTAAATGTTGTTGTCAGAGACTTGCATTAAGGGCATAAAATTGAATTTTATTTGAAGATCTTTTTGATGCCCTTGCTGCTTGTAGAAGAGAAATTCTGATTTGGTTCTGCCTGTCTATTGTCTGGTAGTCTGTTCATCCCAAAAATGTTATCAAGTGCAAAATCTACTCTTTAGATAAATTAAATTTTGTTAGTATATATGGATGTATATGTAGATGACCTGATTAAATTTTCAGGCCATCACAGCAGTGTTTGAATTTTTTAAAACATTTGAGCCATTTAACATTTTTGGGACACATTTTAAAACCCTTTGGACAAACACAATGTTAGCAAGAGTAATAAAAAAGACATGAGGTAGAGAAATTAAATCTACAAAGTCTATTTATATTCACAGGGTTCCTGCAGGTCATGGAATCCTGGAAAAGTTTTGGAATTTAAAAAATAAATTTCAAGGGCCTTGAAAAGTTATGGAATTTGTCAAAACCTTGAAAAGTTTTGGAAAAGTTATGGAATTTGTGACAATGGAGTTAAAGAAATTGATTACATCAAATTTCATAGAGCACTGATTATCAATTAAATAAATTGATAAAATTATTATTGCTAAATGGTTTCAATTCATATAACAAGAGTAAATTCCCCTAATGGAAGAATCACATGATTGCTGGTGTAGTTCACTAAATAAAAAAAGCATCTGGAAAGTAATGTGTTTTGTTAATATTGTAAATAGAAACACATACAAAGACTACATTGGATTGTTTCCTTTTTTCTTTTGAATACAAATTACATTAAACATTGGATTATGACAAAAATTACTACATAAAGTTAAAGTGTGCTAGACCAGGTAAATTTAAAATGTACATATTAAAAATATTTGTTGTTAACTTTGTTATTTTAGACTGAAAGATGTCATTCTTTATGTTCATTTACTTGACAATGCAAGATAGCACGGTCCTTGAGTTTTATGAAATGGCCCTGGAAAAGTTTTGGAAAAGTCATGGAATTTGTTTTTGTTAAGTCTGCAGAAACCCTGTATTCATTTGTAAATAACATAATTAGATTTGTAAGAAAGTCTAACAATTAAAAATACCTTTTGGGAAATGTACATTTGGAGAAACACCTAATGTAGTCAAATTAAATTTATTCCACTTATTTGTTTTTTTGTTTAATTGCCTTAATAAGATTTTTGAGACACATGCAGTTTTTTTCAGTTTGACACATTTTTGAATTTTTTGAAGAGGCTTTTTTAAAGAAAGACCTTGTTATGGCTATTCCAGTAAAACATACATGGGTCCTGAGGATGGTACTTTTAAAAATATATATGCCAGGGTAGTTTGGTTTTAAAATTGCTTCTGTCCCTGGCTGTTTGTTCAATAAGATCGCTTCTATAGATGGTTGAAAGATCTGTTTTGGGAGGTCTATTTAAAAGCACAAGCTAAACATAATAAAAAACATACATTTTAGATATCCAGTCATCAAATTTATGTTTTATATTATGCACGCCATATTTGTTGCCCGCCAAGCTTATTCTGTTTTGATTACTTCAAACAGATGCAGACTATAAAATATTGTCATTGGTCAGCTATAAATAGGTTGGGGAAATCCTACCATGTAACCCTACATTGGTAAATTGACTGATCACAAACATAGTGAAATTTTGTCTTTTTTTTTTTTAATCATAAAGTAAACTAGAAGATTTCTGAATAAATCTCTACAAAATTAAGTACAAATTCTCTGCCACATTAATTTTAGTCTCGTGAAATCTGATACAATGCGTGCTGTGAAATGAACCAAATGTAGCCGTATTGTGACAGTATTGGTTTTTAGACATGTTACCAATAGGGAAAGAGATTGATGATATTTGGTTGACAAAGCAAGGCCTAGAGAATTAAATGACAGCTTTAGAGGTAAGTTCTGTTATTTTTTAAGTCAACTACTAAAAAATGATAAAAGACTAGTAAAATTCTGTTTAATAAATCCTTTTAAATGGTGCAGTCATACTTATTTCTGTCTATCAATAGCCATTATAACAAGAGATACACATCTTCATCCAGTTAACTCAAGATGACTGACATGCCCAGATTTCTTGTTAGTTACCTTGTGTTAACTGGTAGAAGGGACAGAAACTAGTGCATGTGTATAATGGAGTCTCTGTTAGAGATTTTAACTCCAATATGTAATCACGCCAAGTCCAGTTCCAATAGTTAATTCCATTGTTTTGGAATGCAGCTTCACAAAATTTGATTCTAATGGTTATGAGAGAAAAAATCAGATTGATGGCACTTTAAAGTTGGAATGGAAGAAGTGCAGTACATAATAACATTGGGGGGGGCCCCGAGTGGCCGAGTTACTAAAGCGCTGTCCGTTACGGATCACTGCCATCTCACCTCTGTCTGCGTGAGTTTGAGTCTAGGATTCGGCGAATGTGGCTTCTCGTGGGTCGGTGGTACTTTCCAGTGATTTCCCTGTTTCTTCCTCCACCATTAATACTGGCCGCCATGAATAGCCTATCGTGTGCTGAAAAATGGCATTAAGCCCAACAACAACAACAACATAATAACATTGGCATTACTGCTGTATGTTTGTATGAAGTATTGACAGTGTTTAGACATGATTTTTCACCGTTTTAAAGTGGAATTCTGCTTTTCTCATGACTTTAATCAGATTTTTATATCATGTCTAAACCGGTTTTTTAAAAAAATGGTCTGTCCAGTCCCACTCCACAATGACCCTTGTAAAGTATTTGTTCCATATATTAGCACATGACTTTTGGAAAGATTATTTTGATATGTCAAAAGTTTAAATTTATCCAATTAATCTTTGTGTTTTGCAAACTGAAAGCATGCCTGCAAAACATTGTATCTAGAGTTGTTGAGAGAGCCCATGGCATGAAGAGTTTTAATAAAGATTTAAAAAACGTATGGAAATAAGAATGCCTGGAGCTAAAATTTTACAGAAATTTAGTTGGTCAGTTTATAAGAAAACTGAACATTACAGGACTGATATTTTGTGACCTTTGCAAGAAAGATCTGAATTACGGTAATCACGGTTGAAAGAGTTTGGAACAGCACCTACAAAAAAAGTTGCATATGGAAAAATTGAAGCTCAAAAGACATCTCGAAAATGTGCAGTTAATTACTGAAAGAAGATAGATTTTTTGCATGAGAGAACAGATGTAGCCCTCTGTCAGAATATGCACACTGCATGTTGCCAATACAAGCACTAGCTTGAAAGGATAAGGCTTTCGTTGAGTAGGAAAAGAAATGATTGCACATTGAGTCAAAAAAGCCAATGGTTACAAAAAGGAAGGCTAAAGAAATCTTTGCCAAAGCCGCAAAATAATCTCGACTGGCATGTCAAGTTCTGTCCAGTGGAGAAAAAGACAAGTGAATGTATGGGATTATTTGTATAAAGTTGATGTACTTGATTTATTTTAGAGATTTGTTATGAAAATAGAGAAGCATAATATGTTTGATGCAAAAATTGACAAATTAATGTAATTAATTTACAATATGCATGTGAAATAATTAGAGTATCAGCATTACTGGAGAACAAATTCATGTGCCAATAAATATTGTGAAATTATTCAAGTCAAGTTTAAAATTTTTGGTGAGTTTATTGGTGTTTCAAATGATTATTTTTGTTTTATATTATGATATTTAGTTGCTCCAGGATAAGTTTTTTATGATTGTGAAATGTGTTTTTGGCCAGGGGTTTTTTGGCCTCCTGGATGGTGGACCCCCAGATAATGGGCGCTGCCCCTCGAGACCCCGTTTGTTTTGTATGAATAATTGAGTACAGCTTAGACTGACACACCTGACTTTTGTTATGATCTTTTGCATGTCATTCAAATACATGAAAATAAGTCTCGGGTTAATTTTAAAAAAATATGACTATCAACAGTTTTGATCCATCCATATAAAGAACACATTTTTGTGTTAATGAACAGAGATATTCCCACACAAAATTGATTTTTATGATTCACCAACTGGTACATGTATGTTGGCACTTTAAGCAGATAGTAAAACTTGGTGGTTTATATTTTTTTCATGATGACACATTTTGAAAAATGTTTGAAATGATATATAATGTCCATGACACAGACATGTACAAAAACTTGTGAAAATAAACAATAAATTTTAATTGGACTTTCATTTCAGACCTCCTAAAAACCAGGATGTTGAAGCCAATATCTGAGGTAAAAGATTTGTGCCTGATTAACTATAAAAGAGACCTTAGTTGCTTTATAATTGTAAATATTACTTGGTATTTCTAAACCTTTTTTTAATATCCAGTAAAAGCAATCAGAGCTGTTCCGTTAAAACATATTTGGGACCCAGGTAAGGCACTTTTAATGTGGGGTACTCACCATATAGATACAATTTAGAACATTCATTTCATTTTAATATGAACTCTGCAGTCAGAGTATACATATTTTAACAAAACTGCCTTCCCTGGTGGGTACCATACATGTTTAAATGAAACACTGTATTTGTTGAGACACCATAAATTAATTTTAAAAGTAATTTTCTTGTGCACTGTATGTTCTGGGACACAAGTTATTTTTGAGTTGTAAGTCATGGGACACCTTTCATGAATATTTTTTGTAACTTCCTCATACTGTGAAAAATTGTTAAAGGCAACACATCACCTGAAGCAGAAACTGTAAGGACTGAAGTCAGATTTTTGACCCTCATCTTATTGTCAGTCCATCCAGGAATGCAATATAAGTTCACTAGAATTTCATCCATGTTAATGATCATATTGTCGGTGAAATCATCACATGATTTTATTTTCTCCAAATCTTCTGGGTGATGTTTGGTCATCAATGTCTATGCATAACGCACTGTATTGTGTCACTTTAAAAAATGTTCCCGTGTTTCAGTTTATTTTCAAAATTACCATGAATACCGGTGAAAGTTACCTTCCATATCTTGGTCGTCTTTGTATATTGAAAAAGAAAAAGGCACACTTCAGAGGATCCACAGTTGGCTTCAGAGGTCAGCTTACTTTGCAATAAACCTTTATATTAGTTTCCTTTAAAAAAAAAAGCCCTAGCTTCAGAGTATCTGAAGTGGCTTCCAAGGTCGGCTTGCTTTGTAATGAAAATAACCTTTGTCTTTGATGTCCTGTTGATAAGTTCAAAGGAGTTTACTGCTTGCTGCCAGTTGTTTTTATTCTATGTGCTTGGCATCTGTAGTTATAATTAATACAAAGGAGCATTGATGTCTGCAGGGAAATAGTAAAGATACTTTTGTAATTCTTGCTGGTGAAAAAATAATGATTTTTATTTGCAAGATACTGTTATTCAGTAGACCTGGATATAACTTAGTCTTGGTTATTTTGCACCTAATACCGTGTCATGCGTGAATGGTAGTTGCCTTCAATATATCGGTTATTATTTCCCTCTTGTTTGCGAAATCATCTGCTTCTCTTTTGGCATGAAATCATCACATGATTATATTTTCTCCAGATATTCTGGGTGATGTTGGGTCATTCATGTCTGTACACAAAGCACTATATTGTGTTTCTTGAAAATTTGTTCCATTGCTAAATTTATTTTCAAAATTCCAGTGAAAATGTACCAAGGTTTGTTTCCATATCTCTGCCATCTTTTTATATTCCCCCCAAAAATCAGCACTCTTGAAAGAAGCTATAGTCGGCATCCTATGTCAGCTTGCTTTGAAATGAAATAAACTTTGTATTGATATCCTTTAAAACAAGTAAACAAAGTTGGCTTATGAGGTTGGCTTGCTTTGTAATACAAATAATCTTTGTCCTGTTGGTAAGTTCGAAGAAGGAGTTTATTGCTTGCTGCCAGTTATGTTTATTCATCACCTGAGCTTCTGTCTGCTTGGCATCTGTAGTTATAATTAATACAAAGGAGCATTCATGTCTGTGGGTAAATAGTAATGATAATTTTATAATTCATGCTGGTGAAAAGATTGTCACTTACTTTCAAGTGGATGTGTTTTCAAATAATGATTTTTATTTGTGAGATACTGTCATACAGTAGACCAACAGGTGTTGTGCATGAATGACAAATGTCTTCAAGATATAAGTTGATTATTTCCCTCTTTTTTTGTGATTTTGTTGGATCCAGTTGTCAGATAACATTCAGATCTTTGAGGACTATTTCTCAATGTTCTTGTTAATAATACATGGTGTGTATTATTGGACATAGACAACACATGGTACAGTATGGAAGCCTATGCTACATATATGGATTTTATGGATATATTTTATTCTTTTATGGTCATGTTGAAAAAAAGGAATGAATGATAACAAAATATGGTATGTTTCTTTTTATTCTTAAATAAGTTTTTTGTTTATCTCTTAGTATAACATTCATTTGGGGGAAAAAGCACAAATGCTTTTTAAAATTTATTTTGTTTCTCAAGTCTTGGGACATATGAACTAAGTGAAAAAAGTTTCATTTTTAATTTTTTTTTATTGTGTCCCAGTATATACAGTAATATGGTAGAATGTCTGCCTCTGATACCGGAGGTCACAGGTTTGAAGATCAGCCGATTCATACCTAAGACTTTTAAAAATGGTACTTTCAGCTTCCTTGCTTGGCACTCAGCATCAAGTGGTTAGTGTTAGGACTGGTCAGCATGGTGTCAGGATAATGTGACTAGGTGGGACATGTAGCAACATGGCTGCGGTATGATGCCTTAGCGCTGGACATTACTATAAACTACCACACTGTCAACATCATAGTGATGTGACTAAAATTGTTAAAGCTATGTTAAAAATTTAAAAAAAATGCAGACCATTGAGAATGGCAGTTTGTGTGATTTTATTGCAGTTGTCATTAAGAAATTGACACATTTTAATAGGAAGTCAAATATTTTGTAAGATTATAACAAAATTATTTTCTCCACAGATAACACATTATACAAAGAAATTTCATCTAGTGAAAATGTTGGAAAATACCCACTGTAAGAAATAAATATTAAGCAAACGACTCATCAAGTGAATTTGTGTTTGAATTTTAGTTTTTAATCTGGTTTGTATCAAATCATTATAAATATGTTCTCATTTATTAAAACATGAAGAGTAGCAACTCAAAGCGATGCATGATAGTGTTTTTGTAAGAACCTTATTACGATGCTTACTCTGCGGCTAGGTTGGATTAATTTTGTTTACATCTGCTAAGCTATTAATGCTACTTTGGTATGATAACACAAGGTAACTAACAGATTAATTCGGTTAAGACATTATTATAATATGTGAAAGTTACATACATTCATTTATGGGGTCAGTCTTGGTTTTCAGTTATTGCTTTTGCCTTATCTTTGGAATTTTTCTGCAAAATTTGCAGTGATATTTTTCAAAAATGAACTTGCATACATAATAACATGCAAACATATTTCATATTTTGTCCTTCTTTTCTATGATATTCTTGTTTATAGTTTACATCTGCCGTGTGCTGATATATTTTATTTATTAGGTCAACTAATATTTGGGTTATACTTTGTCATTATACATGTGTTGTGGATAAAATGAGGAATTAACGAGTGTACACCAATATACGAGTTTGGCTCAGCTGGTTTATGATCGTAATTCTAGTTGTGGAGCTTTAGTTTGTTGGTGTTTGCATACAATGTATACATGCATTTTGACTCATTAAATTCAGTCCTGAGGAATTAACGAGTGTACACCAATATATGAGTTTGGCTCAGCTGGTTTATGATCTTAATTCTAGTTGTGGAGCTTTAGTTTGTTGGTGTTTGCTTACAATGTATACATGCATTTTGACCTTTAAAGGGAAGCAACTCCAACTTACTGATAATGAATTTGTGAGCACTGCATACCAGCTTGATTGAAATGGAAATTCACTTATCAATTTGTTGACTTTAAATGACTTGGTATCTGTATTCATAAATATTCAAATCCATTGGACAATGAAGATGATAATTCTTGTATCATTGAAAGTTGCTTGCCTCTCCTCATCTTTTCCCCCCTCCCATCTTTTAACCAAAGGTTGATTCTCTCATTCTATCTTACACCCTTTCATATGCTGTGTTTAGTGGACTGTGACCATGTTGCTTACTCATTCCTGAGCGAGTGGTGTAGTAATGACGATCTTAGACATTTTTCTTTCCAAGGTTAAAAATTACTTAGTTCAATCTTTCAATTATGTCTGAATTTGAGACCTGCCTTGAGATAATAAAATTCCTGAGATTAAACATGACATAATTGAATGATATCTGGTGACCTAATTGCCTGTTTCATATGGATTTATAATGTCAATTTGTATGGAGCTATTGCCGTTTTGTCATCAATTGAAATTTTTGTTAAGGCAGGTCCTTGTAACTTAGTGTATGTATATTTCTTAGATATAGAATTGGATAGTGTAGGCTTTGTCTCATCATCAATATATTTTGGGTAGTTATTTCCATTGATGCATAACTTGATATCTTTACAGAGGATGTTGCTTTCAGGGTCCATGAACTTTCTAAAACAGTCCAATGCAGTTGGATATAAACATTATCTCATGGATATAACTGTACCTTGTATGTGCTTTGTCTTTTTGAATAGTGTTGTGGCCATTGACACTTTAACTTTATATCTTTATATGGGATGTTACTTGTAACCAGTTCATTTCCAGAACCATTCAAAATATGAAACAGAATTTGATGCCATGAATATGGTATTGCATCAGTAAAAGAATATGTATTTAAAGAAACAAATTAGCAAAACTGGAATTTTTTTTTTCAATTTACAAGACATAATATTGGCTACTATTTATTTGATCTGAAGTGAATTAAATAAAATATTTAAACTTTCAAGAAAATATTAAGGACATTTCAGTGTCTTTATTGTCTTATTAATTTTCATCATGATGTTCATTTTCTCATTAAGACCATTCATCAATGTTCAGGTTACTGAGAAAATATAAATATACTTGTCTGGATTAATTTTATAATCTGTTAGGGGTCAGAATCTTAGGGAATATTGGCAGTAACTATAAAATGGCTGACATCTACATCAAGTCATGTAGTGTTGTTTATGACAAGTATATAATAAACTGATGTCATATGAAGCACTTTTTATTGGCAGAAAAAAGGAGCATGTCTTCTTTTTCACCACATTTAAAGTAGTGTAAACAACAGTTTCTGTATGCAGGTTTAGCTCAGTAAAGGTGGAAAGCAGTATACATAGTTACAAATTGTGTATGTGGTGTTGTGCTTAAAATGCTGGAGGAAATGGTTTGTTTGAGTGTCATAACTGATTTCCCAGGAGTGTAGATTTTTAAGTTGATTGTCATGCTGGATAACAAGTTTTAATTTTTGTTTATAATTAGGTGTTGATTAAATTTCAAGTGTAAATTACACTTTTTGATAATGAATTGCCGATGATTTCACAAAAGTAATTCTTTGAAAAGAAAAGATGAGGGTTGTCATGTGCAATCAGTATGAATAAAAAGACCATGTTTAAGGGCATATTAGATTTTCAATATTTATCATGTACCCCAGTTCATAGTACCAAGCTTTGTGATCATAACAGTCCCTTGTTTTGTTATTATTATTATATTATTATTATTGTTATTATTACATAATCACTGGAATTTTAAATAGCATTGTTGACCACATGTTTGGTGATCTTTCCATAAAAAGTAATTATTACAATATACTTTTCATGTTGCACTGACTTAATTAGGAACATGCTGTATTTCATTTCATATTATAGATGGCTACAATATATAATTTATCAAAATGTCCCAGTCTTTAGTAGTGTTATTTGTTGCATAAATTGTATGAAAATATGAAAACGTCAGTGAGCAGTAGAACCTGTGTTGAAAGACCACTTCTATGAGAGACCTCTTGTCTTAAGAAACTATGTTCTCAATACACATTTATTAAGTATATAGTGTTATAACCAGTCATGAGAGTCCACCTGTCTTGTTTGGCAGAAGGGGTGATCTTTCAATACAGGTTTTACTTTACTACAAATTGATTGTGATAAAACTTATGCAGAGATGGAAAATAAAAAAGGAATTCATTTTATGTTTTAATGCATCTATTTCAAAACATCACATGAAATTTGAACCTGTATAATCTTGCACTTGAGTCATTTTTATCCCTGGTGACTGTGGCCAAATAAAAATAATGAGTTTATTTGATCCACATTGTCATAGATTATCTACAGGGTATGCTGGCTAAATGACCATTCAGCCTAATATTTGTTTTGTCCCTCAGGTGCTTGGTTTGAACAAATTTCTTGTGGCTTTTTCCCTAATAAATGCATGTACATAAGGTACATACAAACTGCATTTTCTGATAGCTGAAACCAAGATAATTCTGTACAATATAACTTATCTGAAAGAATAACAGAAAATGGTTAAAATGATATACAATAAAATATCTATTCTGTAAGAATAACAAAGTGGTTACTGATGTATAATATAACTTTTCTGTACACATAATAGAAAATGGTTATAATTATGTACTGTATAATAACTTCTCTGTATGAATAATAGAAAATGGTTAAAATGATGTAAAGTATAATAACTTTAAGAATTACAGAAAGTGGTTAAAATGATGTACAGTATATTAAGTTATCTGTAAGAATAACATAAAATGGTTAAAGAGACTTATATTACATAAATTGTACCAGGGAGATGATGTAATGAGACATTGAGGGTTTCCGATGCCCAAAGGGAAAATAAACTCATTGCTCTGGATGAAACTAAGGATGCAAAATTTAATTTGTCTGATTTAGAATAATAACTCATTAAACCTACAAAGCAATACTGTTAAAACATTATGTCATTTTGAAAGTTTCAGGTAGATATTTATTCATCTGGAATTAATTTAAAGTTGTTCAAAAAATTTAGCAATGAGAAAAGAAAAGGGCATCATATTACATCTCCATCCAATTGAATGACATGTTCAAAAAGGGCATACTGTTACATTGCCAAATAATTAATGACTGATGTTTAAATGGGGGCATCTCCAACAACTTAATGAATACAGTTTTCAAATAATGATATTAATGTTCAGTATAGCAAACAAGATTCCTTCTTTGATTTCTTTGTTTTCAAACAATCACAACATTAGACATTACATTGTTAAACTTGTGTAACAAATAATACCTTGATATCTGACAGCTTTTTTCAAACCTAAAAGGTTAATTTTTTTTTGTACAGAACAACTGTGATATCGAAATAAATTGTTATGCATAAGTTTTGTAAAAATGTTACATGGACAACTTAAAATGACTTTAGAATTTTTAAAAATCTGAGATGCAACAGAATTTCTGACATCAGGTTAAAGCATATTCTGATTCTGAATTAGGTATAAACATTGTCTCTTGACCTTTGTTGTGCCTTGTACGTGTTTTGTCTCATTTATTCCATTTGATTAGAGATATGGCTTTGGACAATTAACTTCAAATCTTCATCAAGGATGTTATTTTTGTAACCTGATTAGTTCAAGATCAATTTTACATATTATGTAATTTGATGTGACCATTTTTCATAGACCCATACATGTCTTCTGGGTTTTGTCTTATCTACTTCATTGTAGACAAAGTTATGACCTTGTCAAGTGAATTCTTATTTCCACAGGGAAACTTGGAATATTGCTTGAAATCAGCTTATGGAGCATTGACCATATTTGCATGCAGTCAAGTGATAACACTGTTCTTGACTTACATATACCTTTTATAGGTCTTTTTTCTTGTCATTACAATTTTAGACTGAGTTATGTCCCCTGTCAATAGACTTCTAGCTTTTACATGGGATATAGCTTGTGACCAGCTTAGCTCAAAAACCATTAAACAAATTCAAATTCAAATTGATATGAATATTATTTCTTAGACCTACATGTTCTAAGTGAGCTTGGTCTCCATTTTGTTTATATTTATGACTTGTTAATCAGGATTTTTATTGTTACATAGTATGTGCTTGTATTGATGAGCCATGAAGGGGTTTGGTTTGATTTCAAACATTTCTTGTCATCATTAAGAGCCATGGCTCCTGAATAACCAACTTCTCCTTTCTTCGGTTTGCTCATATGTTACACTGTGTAAGGTCTTACAGAGCAAATTGTAGTGAACACTTTGTGATGCAGTCATCATTAATAGCTCCAATTTTATTGATCCCATGAGTCTTAATAAAGCCTTCAAGTAATTGCAGACTATTAAGGAATGCGATATACAATCTTCAAAAATATTGGTCACTTATATACAATAATTCATTCATTTCAGCATTTCTAAGAAAAAAATTATCCTATTAAAAGAAGTCTTTATCTTCCGTACACATACATTGTGTTGAATAAATTCATCAAAGAAAATTTCTGATGTATAACCAGTTGGAAAACTCAAGATAAAAATCCAGTATATGAGATGTCACCTTGATCTTGTCTGTAAGTTGACTGGTTAGTAGCTTTAGTAGACTGGCTTCATTTTTGACTCTTTCTGTAGAGACCAGTTCAACAGTAAAGAGATGAACCAGTCAGTGTGTAGTTACAAGGAACATATAACAACACTGACATCATGTACAATGGATTTTCTTCTCAGATCACCTAAAATGAAGAAACTCTTGTCTAAGATATTCAGCAAGACATTGGTTTAAGTTAGATAATGATTATTTTTCAAATTATTGATACATTTTTTAGAAAGTGCTAGAAAAGATAAATTATTGTCAAATGAAAATTATTTTAGAGTTTGTTTGCAAACTGATGTTTAACATTTTGACAAATTTTATTTAATTTTCAATAATTTTTCTTTAAATAATCGTACCTGGTTTATTTGCCAACAAAACCAGAAGTGCTTGGATTCAACTATAATAGTGTATCTCACTTAGTGTTTGCCATTTCACTATGTGAGCAACCTTCTATAAATAATGATCATCATTATTATTATTATTATTATTATTATTATTATTATTATTATTATTATTATTATTATTATTATTATTATTATTATTATTATTATTTCAATATTAATTTCCTTGTGTCCTTTGTTGAGCCATTCAGCTACATTCTATCCACCACATTTGATTTTCTTTTTCAAAAGGAGACATCAAAATCTCTAATCAAAACCTGTTCTGCGCTTGGTGTTTCAACAATGAGATTCCTTCCCAAGACCAGGTCATTGCGGCCCATTGTGAACATGGGATCTAGTCAGAACTATTTATCTCCTAAGGTGAAGATGTTTAAATTTTTTTCATCTTCTAATTTTGATATTTTTATGTATTACAGTGAAATGGTGCATTTGTGTAGTTTAAGGCTTGTAAGGTATATTCACTTTGTTTTTTGTTGCCTTTTCACCATGATTATATGTTATATATATATATATATATATATATATATATATATATATATATATATATATATATATATATATATATATATATATATATATATATATAGTGTCATTAATCTAGGTCAGTAATTGAGTTAAGGGCCTAAATGAATAGAGACATATATTGTAAACAACATAATATTTATATATTATGAATATAATGAAAGGTTAAGTATACATATTATTAATAAGGTAAACATGTTTACTTGTATCTGAATTTAATGCATTTTAGTTATTATAATTTTTGCTTTGGAAATTCCTGATGTAATTGACAACTAACTTAGAATGTTCTAGCCAGGATGTTGACCATCATCCAGGTTCTGTTATTTTGCTTTAGCTTTTTATATGAATTCTATTTAATTGAAATTGCTCATTCCATATCTTCGAATCAGTAATATTGATGTGTGCAGTTTTTATTTGAGAGGATTTACTTATTTTAATTATTAACTGGAATTAAAAAATTCTCTATCCTTTTTGGACTGAATCAATATTTTTGGGATCATTGTGAATTCATTGAAGGACATTTTGGATTATATCATTGTGATACATCAAGACTGTTGGTATATTAGCATATTCAAGGCTTTTGGCACATCAGTACATGTTGTAATTTATTAGCACACCTCAAGAATTAATTTGGAACTGTATACATTTGTTTTTGTGATAGAACATTTTTGACTATTTGAGATTTAGTTCATAGAACTGTTATGTTCTTTTTAAATTTTCTCTTTGTATTTTAGGGAAATAAATTATTTTTTGAATTTCACAATACTTGTTGGTTTTTACTTTGTTCTGTTATTTAGTTTAAAACCATAGGATTGTAATTGTGAACAATATCGTATTTTTGACATTTTGAATGTGTAGTTTTAGTGACAATATTAGGCATGCTGTACATATTATTTTTAGTGAGCAATATTAGGCATGCATAATATTTTAAATGTGTTGTTTTACTGGGCAATATTAGGCATACTGTACATATTTTAAATGTGTTAGTGTGCATTATTAGGCATACATTACATATTTTAAATGTTTTTTTTTTAGTGTGCATTATTAGGCATACTTTACATATTTTAAATGTGTTATTTTAGTGGGCAATATTAGGCATACTTTATATATTTTAAATGTGTTATTTTAGTAGGCAATATTAGGCATACTGTACATATTATAAATGTGTTATTTTAGTAGGCAATATTAGGCATACTGTACATATTTTAAATGTGTTATTTTAGTAGGCAATATTAGGCATACTTTACATATTTTAAATGTGTTATTTTAGTGGCCAATATTAGGCATACTTTACATATTTAAAATGTGTTTTTTTAGTAGGCAATATTAGGCATACTTTACATATTTTAAATGTGTTATTTTAGTAGGCAATATTAGGCATACTGTACATATTATAAATGTGTTTTTTTAGTGGGCAATATTAGGCATACTGTACATATTTTCAATGTGTTATTTTAGTGGGCAATATTAGGCATACTGTACATATTTTCAATGTGTTATTTTAGTGGGCAATATTAGGCATACTGTACATATTTTAAATGTGTTATTTTAGTGGGCAATATTAGGCATACTTTACATATTTTCAATGTTTATACCATTTAAATTTACTATGGGAGGAGGCTGCTTATTTTACAGGTGCTTCTACTTAGAATAAAATTGTACTGAGAAAGGAAAAGAAAAAAGAACATTTAGACTCCATCCTTTCAGAAAAATATAAAAGGACACTTGTACCCAGGTCAATTTAACTGCAATAACCCTAAGTTGATATTTGCTTCATTTTAGGGAATTTCCATCAATAAGCAGCTGGCTAATTTACAGAAAATCCTATCTTATCTCAAGGTATGTAATAATTTGTAATCATATATATAGGGTAGCATGTCCTAATTAGACAATCAGTATGGCTGCATAATGGCATGGTTATCAATAAATGAAAGCAAAAGCAGTAGTCTCTCTTTATAACAAACGATTTTTGGTTCATACACATTCGTTATAGTGAGGTGTGTGTTATGCCAGGCAATTATAATTGATATTTATTTTCCATGGTGGGTATTCATTATATACATTACTTTTAGTGGCAACGTTTATTATAGAGAGAGTCTACTGTATGTACAAAATGGCATAATGTAATGCACTATTTTATGTCAGCTACCAATTTTTGTAGATTTTGTAATGGCTGCAAATCATGTATTTAAAGATCCAATGAACAATGATCATTTAAAAATATTTTACCTATTGTCAGAGCAGAGATAACCATGCCCTATTCATTAGTATTGAAAACCATGCCTTGTTTGTTAGCATAGTTAACACCCTACTTATTAGCATAGAGGGGCCTCGAGTGGCCGAGTGGTCTAAAGCGCTCTCTGTTACGGATCACTACAATCTCACCTCTATCTGTGTGGGTTCAAGTCTAAGAGTTGACGAATGTGGATATGTGACAAAGCTTGCCAGTAGCTTTTTGTTGGTTGTGGTTCTTTCTGTGGATTTTCTGGTTTCTTCCTTCACCATTAATATTGGCCACCATGTATAGCCTATTGTGTGCTGAAAAATGGCATTAAGCCCCATAACAACAATTAGCATAGACAACACCATACTTATCAGCATAGATAACACCCTACTCATTAGCATAGATAATACCCTACTCATTAGCATTGATAACCACATCCATCTTACTAGCTTAGTTAATTATACCCTACTTATTAGCTTAGATAACAACCTACTTATTAGCTTAGATAACCATTCCCTACTTATTAGCTTAGATAACCATACCCTACTTATTAGCTTAGATAACCATTCTGTACTTAATAGCATAGATAACCATGCCTTATTAGTGTAGATAACTATGCCATACTGGTTAGCATAGATAATCATGCCTTATATATTAGCATAGATAACCATGCCCTACTCATTGGGATAGATAACCATGCCTACATAATAGCATAGATCAGTGGTTCCCAAACTTTGTTTGGCCACCTCATTATTCTGCATTATTGTACCCACCTCGATAATCCCTCTAAGGGGTCGGTACTACACACTTGGAAACCACTGGTGTAGATAACCTTTCCCTACTTATTATGCCCTACTCATTAGCATTGCTAACCATGCCCTACTTATTAGCATAGATAACCATACTCTGCTCATTAGCATAGATATCCATTTCCTACTTCTTGGTGTATATAACCATGCACTTTTAGAAAGTGTGTTATATAGTAAATTAGGCATAATATTTTGATGGTGAGAGTTGGAATTTAGTATTTAATGTTTTACATACCACTTTAGTATGTAGCTTCAAAGCTGGTTAAGGGCAGCATCCAGGCATATTAATCAGGTGATATTGCATCTGATTGTATATCACTCAGGATGTCTTATTTCTGATATAATTCATTTTGGTTAGATTTGGTATGTTAGATTACTGTTTGTAGCATTTGTCCATTGTCCTGAAATTAAATTATAGTAATTACACATAGTACAGTACATGCAATAACTTACCTGTATTTTTTGCTTATGTTTTAAATTGACAAACAGGGAAAGTAACCTTAGGACTATTTATGATCTCAGGTTTGTGTTATGTAGAGTTCTTTCCCTTGCAAAAACAAATTAAAGACTAAAATAATAAAGTTAAATTACAAGATGTAATAATTTCAGTAGAAAAAGATACAAAAGATAACAAAATAAACTAAATAAAGGATTATAATGAATTGTTTTTAATTTAAATTAAAGAAATGAATAAACTAACAATATAACAAAATTAGAACAGTCTTGTAGTTGAAAAAGATTTTACACAGGAAATGTTTTGTTTTGTTTTTTGTTTTGTTGCTTTAGCACCATTTTTCAGCACAGGATAGACAATATATGGTGGCCAGTGTGTTTAGTTGAAAATAATCCAGGATGAACCTTTGAATAATTATAAGCCCATGGGAAGCTACTTTCAAGCTTTCTCACATTTTCCTTTTGGCCAAGTCTGACACTCAAATCCAGAGGTGAGATGGCAGTAGATCACTCAGCTACTGGGGGATCTTCTGTGTGGGAATTTACTAATAATGCAATGTAGTTTCTGTGGTAAACACCTAAAAGAATATCTGGTGCATGACAATAAAGGCATTTAAGCATGAGAATTTCATTGCAAATTAATTGTTCCATTGAAATATTTTGCCTGAAGAAGACCAAGTTTTTAAAAATTTTTCCTGATAATAATTGCTAAAACTTCATTTAAAATCTTGAATAGTTTGAAACAAGTTTGGTATTTTTGGTTGAAGAAAGTTCAGCTGTTGCTAGTTTTGCTGAATTAGAGTGGCTGAAATATGTTCAGTGTCATTGCTCACAAAATATGTTAATTGAGCTTTTAATAAGGAATGAAATATAATGCAGGATGTTTTCTCCAGAAACGCTTAAAGATTTCATTACTAAGAGCGAAGAAATGCATGACATTTCAAACAACATTGAGAAATTTGGTAGTCAATCTAGGCATATCAGATGATGTGTATTGAATCATGAGTCCAGTGCCTTAACAACCGAGTCACTGCATCTCTGTTGGGTGGGGATCCAGGGTTTTACTTGTTATGGCACCAGGAGTGTGACCTCAGGAGTTAAGAACAAACCCAGGAATAAATGCTGACTGAAATGTCCTTTTAAAACATCTGTGTATAGACTTTAAAGATAGAATTATGGACATTTTCAAAGTTATGAATCAGAACCTACTCATTTGGAGGGGGGGAGGTGGCTTGATGATATCCAGGGAACAATGCTGGATGTATAAATGACTTGCCCATTTCATACTCAGCAAATAATTCTTTATGGAAACTTTTATAGGAAAGAAGATAAATGACATCAACATTAATAGTATTGTAAGTGTTCATTGTTCATTTTCTTCCTCTCTACCATTTCAATACTAATGTGAATTACAATACTACGTTGACATTGTCAACTAAACAAATCTATGTGGGCCTCTTTTTTGTCTCCTAATTTCTGTTTCAATGTCATTCTCAATGTCTTGTTTGTTCTCATGTATATTTCTTTCAGTCTGATGGTCTTGTGACTTTTACAGATAGGATTCTCCATTTACATGTATCTTATTTTTGTTTTCAGAAGAATGTTTATGCAATATTTACCTACATAGATTTGTATTGTTTTTTTTTTCAATCAAAGTGTTCAGAAAAGAATATGTAGCAAACGTTTGAAGAACAATAATTAAAATCAAATAACATTATGACAACACAAAATATTTAAAATCAAATAACATTATGATAACACAAAATAATTAAAATCAAATAACATTATGACAACACAAAATAATTAAAATCAAATAACATTATGACAACACAAAATAATTAAAATCAAATAACATTAAAACAACACAAAATAATTAAAATCAAATAACATTATGACAACACAAAATAATTAAAATCAAATAACATTATGACAACACAAAATAATTAAAATCAAATAACATTATGACAACACAAAATAATTAAAATCAAATAACATTATGACCACACAAAATACAACAATATGCAGAGAAAAGTAACTTGGTGGCAAAAGTTTTAAAAATGTTTGACATATGTTAAGTAGGTTTTACAAGGATTTTCTCTCTGGGATTCTGAACTTTTGCCTTAATGATAAATATCAACTAGATGGAGTTATCTTTGAATCTTCAATATCGTTTTTATTGTTTGTTATCTCTATACTAGGATGATTGCCGTGAACTTTGCACACACATTCGTAACAAGATCTGGTTGTCATTAATAAAAATTTTGCTGCTCAGAGCAGCCATCTTGAAAATCCTGTTATTGCTGCTCCTAATAAATGGAAGTCATATTGACATGGATGTATCTAGCTGGATGAAAATGATGCTGATCAGAAATGGTTGCAACAATAAACATATTGAAAGTCTTGTCACTAAATCATTTGAATTGTTTGTCATTTCAATAATAGTCTTCTAATGGTAACTAGTTTGCCATAAATGAAAATGGCGCCAATCTTACATTCAGTATGGCTGCCTCGGTGGCTAACTTACAAATACTTATCACTCAAGAATATCAGAGATAGTTTCAACATTCAGCATTTAAAAAGAAGAAATGATCATGTCTTGAATTTCTGGAAAATCATTTTGGACAGTAGAGTGTCAGTGCTTTTGAGACAATCTTGTTGAAAATTTGTTATACCATTAAGTTTGCCAAAAAACCCATAAACCCAATGTAAAAAATTAACAATATTTCTGATCATTTTTGCCAGGAAGAAGAACCAAATATAATTGGTGCAGGCAAGATGGGGACAGATAACATCTATACAGCATGGCAAGCATTTGCTGATAGACGGAAACAAAATGGATCAGGGTAATTTTATGTTTTCTATGCAACTTAATCAACATAACATTTATTATCCATTAATTTAATTTATTGATTTCTCAGTTTTGCATTTTTTTAATATATTGCTAATTAATAATCAAGATCCTTTGATATTTTTGGATTTGCCAGTTGAAAAGTACATTGCATTTGAGTGGGGAGCTGCAGTGGCTTTGTGCTTAACATGCTCAACTCCTACCTGAAAGTGTGCAGGTTTAAATCCTACAATTAGAATCAACCCTTGATCAGCTACCATGGTATGTCCTTGGGCAAAGCACTTTATCCCAATTGTTTCAGCGCTAAATAACCTACTTGTATTGCTGTGCTATAAAGCACCAAATCAAACCAAATCAAAGACCTTTGTTGCAATTTTTAGTACAAAATGGCATCCATGCTTGAAATAATGCTTATTCACAGTACAACACCCTATCTGTGGATGTCACATCTTTTTTTAGCTTTTAAGTGTTTTATGGGGTCTCATATGGGAATCCTATATAATTCTTTGGTAAATTTAAGAAATCTCAATAGTTGATACTGTCTGAGAATCTTAAAAACATTCTAATGTTATAGGGAGTAGGGAGCTTTGTCATCATAAGGTGAGATGTTGTTGGTGTATTCACTAAAGTTCGACTGTTTTTTTTCTCTCACAGAAATGTGACATTTCTTGGGAACTAATTTTGTTGTATTTTTAGAACTTCGTAGTGTCTTTCTTTTAATTGATAATTTTTTGGGTTCCATCCTGTTAATAAGGAAAACCAATTTTCATGGGAAAACCAATTATCATGCACAATCATAAGGCTCATTAATATTATTTTTCAATTGATTTATATTGAATCATTGTTCATTGTTCTTTGAATGAAATAAAGATTTAATTTGCTTAGCTGATACGAATCTAAAATGTAAAAAAAAAGTTCAAAAAAAGAGAACACTATGTATTTGCTGCTTAGCTACAGAAAGTAATGTTGCCATGTCATTTTCACTGAAAGACTACTTATGTTGTCTAGTAGGTTGTAAATGTAAATGGTAAATGGTACATCTTACACATCCTGTATAGCCACCAAAACATTGAAAATCGATTTTTGTTACTCCTCTTGAATGGATGGTTGTATCAACATAGGGTTTTTACTGAAAGGCCACTTATGATGTCAAGTTGGTCATAAATAAAATAATGCTGCTACGTCTTGCAGAATGGCTGCCACAATATCAGTCTTGAAAATCAAGCTGTTGCCACTTCTCATAGATGGGTGGTCATGTTGATATTGAGCTTTTGCTGAAAGACTTCTTATGATGTCATGGAAATGGTGCCAGTCTGATATCAGACATTGCTACATTGGAAGCCATCTTCATAATCTTGGTATCATTTCCAATTCAAAACAGAAAGTCATATCAACATTTTCACCAGAAGATTTATTATGATGTTTTGTTGCTTTTAAATGAAAACGGTGTTAATCTGACATTCAATATGTCCACCACAGCAGCTGAGTTGAAAATCTTATCACTGAAGATTATAAGAGCAGCATGAAAGAAATATTCTTATCTTGAATTCCTTGAATTTTTTTTGGCCATTATTGAGTTAGCCCCTTCAAGGAACTTTTATATTTAGCAAAAAGGCAAGCCTTTTGTCAGTAAAATATTAGCATGTAATCATCACTCCTGGATTATGATTGGGCACAAAAGGAAAGCGACTGAACATTTATGGTTCTGTTCATCATAGATTGATTTGTGTGTCTTGTAAGCATAATGCCAAATAAAAAAAAGCATCTTCTAGTTTTAGATCAGTCCGTATCAAATGGAGAAAAGTGATCATAATTGGATAGTCTTGGACATAAAAAGTGATGATGGTACAGCTTTGAAAATGATCTTTTAAAATGCCAGGAACATTTAAGCTTTGATGCCTATACAAAAATGTGGTGAAAAATTGCCGGTTACTGACTTTCAAAATCCCTGTTTAAAATAAGTTTTCAAATGACTTGAACAAAGATGACAATTATTAAAGAGAAAATCTTAAATGTTCAGATGAACCATGTTTAAACAGAAAGCATCCTGCTGTTACAGAGTTCTCTGCTAATTGACCTTGTATTTAACTGTCAAGCAGATGTTAAGTTATTAAGTAATCTCAGACCCACTTGGTCCTTTTATCAGGAGAATAGACTGAATTTCCATGTATCTATTTATATTAGATGAAAGAAAAGTATTGTATACTTAGTGGTGTGTAATCTTTGCTAAGTTGTATAAATATAGTTAAGTTGCCTTTAAAATGATTATATAAGATCTCAGTGGAAAATAGGTCACAGTGGTTTTGTAGCTTATGTTTCTTTCTAGAAATGTTTGCAGGGAATATTGTTTATACGACATATAATATGATGAACATTATTGTTGATTCAACAAAGTACCAGTCTATTTTTTCTGAATCGGATACAATCCACTCAGATTTTCTTTAGAGTAATGGCTATTGGAGGGAGTGGTGGTGAAATGCACTAGATTCATTAATTATAGTTGTTTCAGGTAATCAAGACTTTTCTAAGCGTTGATCAGTGAAATGTAAAAGTTGTTGAATGTCTTTGGAAAATGTGCATTTGGACCCATAGCCCTCTCATAATTGTGGAATAAATCTTTGCAGAACTTATTATTATTAAAAACCAATGTTTTACACTTTTGTCTACATAATACAGGAATAATAGATGGAGCAGAAATGTGATTATTGAGTCTGGGCTATAAATTAAAGCAGGATCGAGTCATTTACACCTATCACAACTGCTTTTGTTTTGCAGGAAGCTGTACTTTGTCAAGACTGATATCACCAACTGTTATGACACCATCCTAGAAAAGAAATTGTTCAGTATCATCAGAGAAATTCTTGAACAGGTGATCCTTCATTTTGTTGTAAGATTTATCAAATTGATTCCATAACAGGCATGTGATTCTTAAATTCAAATATTATATAATTAAAATTAGTTACAAATTTTGTGATTTCTTATTTTATATGTAATTATTACTAACACCATCTATGAAGAACATCCTTCTATTAATGCCAGAGAAGAAGTGGGCTTATTAGAGGGGGACCACTCTATCCACAGGGTTTGGTTCAGGTCTGTGCTTTCGAACTAATGTTATTATGCACAAACCATTGTTCTTCTTAACGAAGCTAAGAATAGATACCTTTATGTTATGGCCTCCTAGCTTTTGGCCTTAACACAGAGGAATGACTTCTGGACTGGAGTCACATGATCAACTAAATGTTGAGCACACGACAAACACTTGTGTACAATGGTGGAAGTTCTAATCTGGAATCATGGTTAAGCACTGCTGGCATGGTATGTGATGGTAATTTAACTGCTGGCATAGATTGGTATGGCATATTAGGTCTCTGCTATTGATAGTTGAGTGCATGTTTTACAAAATGTAGTGGCTGCTACCTGAAAGATGCTTGGATCATAATAATACATAATAATACACATAGCATCCCATCTTTACCAGGCTTAAGCTCTTTAGTGAGCTTGAGTTTAAAGGTCACTGGCCACACTCCAACATTTTTCTGTTTACATCAGATGTTGTATTACATGAATAAAACTGGCTATACTAACACAAAAAGAAAAAAAAATTATCAGGTGTAAAGACGAAATAATTTATTTTCTAGAAAATGATGTATACAACGCAGTTACTACCCCTTATCTACGATTTCCCACCTATAGACGATGCCAGCTGGAAATAACAATGTTGGTTTCTCTATGTTGGCCAACTTTATTTAAAAGATAGAATGAAAATCCGCACACTTAAAAGAATCTAAATGAACCAAACTTGACTTCCTTATTTTAACTGACTTCATAAGAAAAATTGGCACACTTAAAAGATACCAAAGTTAGTTTTCTGGGTTGTTTGCTTTGTAATAAAATAACCTTTGTATTTGATATCCTGTCGGAAAGTTTAAGGAAAAATTTTATTGCTTGCTGCAAGTTGTGTTTATTCATCACCCGGGCTTCTTTTTGTTTCCCAGATGTGATCATAATTTATGTTCACAGGGCAAATAGTATACACAACAATAATGTGCTTTAATAACACTTTTGAAACCCATGCTAGCAAAAAGATTATTATTTTCACATACAGTGGATGTATTTTAAAATAATGATTTTTATTTGTGAGATATCATCATATTTTTAACCTTGATAGAATACAATCTTGTTCAGTTTGCACCTTGTAACGTAATGTGTGAATGGCAGGTGCCTTCAAGCAATCAAGTGATATTTTCATCTCTTGTGATTTTGTTATTTGACATACGCAATACAAACTTCAGTAAGGATGCATATGCAAACTGGCATCCACTGCACACACGGAGTTTGTGTGTATATTTTTTCTTTAATAAATTTCGCATGATGAAAAAAGAAGGAATAAATGATAATGCAAGGTTCTTTCATTTTATTTTCAAATAAGTGTATGTTTATAATTTTTTTTGTACCTTGCAAAAGGGGGGGGCAGTACAAATTTAACACAAAAATTAATTTCTATCTTATTTGTATGGAATAATGGAGCAAATATGATTGAAAATATTAACTAGTAATGACAAGCTTTTAATTTAGTCACACACACACTAAGACAACTTGAAAAATCAAAACAATAAAATTAAATGGTAAGAGCTTTATATTGGAGCAACATTGAAAAAATGCTCAACATTATTCTGTCTCTTTCTTTCTCTTTCTGTTGTGTTACAATGTGAAGCCTAAAATTAAATATATTTGTTTTAATATCTCAAGTACACTACCCTTAGACAAATGTATACATATTCTGTAGAATAGCATCTGTTTTATTGTCTAATAAATGAATATTGATAATTTGACCAGAAGACTTAAATTGAGAATGTCATTCTGCAGATGCATATATTTTTTAGCATAAAATGTATATAAATATTTTGATTAGAATGAGAATATGTCTGCTTGTGTTTTCTCTAATATATATGTACATAGTAAAGTATGATTATTTTCTTTGAAAGAATATCAGTTTTGTTTATATTTAGTTTTTGTCCCAAAACCTATTCCAAAAATGTATCTTACATAGTATCTACTTGTTTTAAGAAAAAGAACTTGTTTAAACTAATGTTAAGTTGAGCTGAATTATCTTTCAAGGTGGGCCAAACTGTCTTGGGCCAGATTAACTGTAATCCAACATTAATGATACAACTTTCTCATCCACTCACCCTATTCTGTTTCACAGTTTGAATATGAAATTTTATGAACCAGTAAACCGGGGCCCCGAGTGGCCGAGTGGTCTAAAGCGCTGTCCGTTACGGATCACTGCCATCTCACCTCTGTCTGCGTGTGTTTGAGTCTAGGATTCGGCTAATGTAGATATGTGAGAAAGCTTGCCAGTAGCTTCTCGTGGGTCGGTGGTTCTTTCCGGTGATTTCCCGGTTTCTTCCTCCACCATTAATACTGGCCGCCATGAATAGCCTATCGTGTGCTGAAAAATGGCGTTAAGCCCAACAACAACAACAACAACCAGTAAACCGTATACTGATTTATGCAAAACGAAGATCAATATAATATGTTTACTTCTTTACAACACTTTATTCTTGGAAACATATGCCTATAATTGTTGTATCACATGATGAATTTTCTTTAGAATCGTTTGAATGTCACTCAGCTACTTGACATGAAGAACTTAACGTCATGTAAGAGTTATTGATGTAATTGCCATGCAGTTTGAAGAGTGACCTTGTAATACTATACTATATAACATGATGTACCATCTGATGAAAAAGTCTCTTATGGGAATTATGTTATAAATGTTGTAAAATCTGCTCATTGTAGTATTGCTGTTTGGTAGTCATACTGTTGTCATCATCAAGAAAAGATTTTTGTTAAAGTAATTTACTGTATGGTTTATGGGTGAGATAGATTGATTTACATAATTCTTGTTGAAATATAAAATGAATTTTTTAAAAATAAAAATTATGTTTTAAATTTGTGCATGGGTGGTTGGATAAAAAGAGCTTGAAATTAATGTAATTAGTGATAGAAACCTTGTAAATGGGATTGGTAAGAGCAAGCAGATGAATACATATTGCATTTTCATCTCTAAATACAGGCAGATTGTAATGAGTATATTGTGCGGAGGTATGGAAATGTCTACATTGCTGGGAACAAGCTCAGAAGAGTCTTCAATGCAAATATTTGTCGAATGTCTGAATACAAGCCAGATTTCATCCACTTTGCCAGGGAGAAAGCTAAAAAGGATGGACTTCATGATAACATTTTTGTTGACAAGGTTGCATTAATATAATTATCATCATATTCAGCACTATCACTACCATCATCATTCTTCCATAATATTAATTGTCCTGATCCATACTAAAAAAATTGTGGTGATTAGGTGACCTTGTTTGAGGACATAAGTTTGTTAGTGCTTTTGTAATATAGCGGTCCTTCTACTCCATTCACTATAAAACATTGAAATCCACAAATTAATTGTTGGAAAGAATCACATATTGCATTACTGATTCTTCTGGTTTTATGTCATTCTTCACTGTCCGCAATGACTTGTTTAAAAAAATTGTATCATATGACACAGTAAATGGGTAGTTATTAATTTATAAACTTGGAGATCTGCTGCACACTTCATGTGTATTTCTTTTGTAAATATTTGTAAACAATAGTTAAATATAGTTGTTATATATTTCTTTGGATTCATTTTTCATTTTTTTTGTCTCTATTATAGTTATAAAAAAAACATTTCACCAGATTCATGAAGTAATTGATTGCATGCTATCTGCCATCTGTTTAACTTTGGTGTTCATGCAAAGTGTGTAAACAATTTTCCAATTTAATCACTTCATGAATCCTGTAAAATTTGATGTTCTTAAGTTTCTTGAAAAAAATGGAATTGACTGATCACTAAATGTGTAATTAATATGAGTGTGCTGTGGTATTTCTTCATTAGTTGTTTGTTTTAAATCACTTTCCTCATTAAGGCAGTTTCTTATGGAACCTAACTAAGCATAAAATGTCTCCATTTTGAATGCAAATCCAGCAAAATATTGGAAACTTTATTATTTCTAATGAAATATTCATGCTCTGTATCATTGGACCTTGATTAACGTTATTATTTCTGATGTAAAATTCATGCACTGTATCATTGGACCTTGATATTTTTATTTGGTCTATGTGAGCTGTAGGATGAAAGAACTGCATGACAACTTAATATGGATTTAATTCGCAATTGTTGTAGTTGAGCACTCAAGTATAGACCTAATTTTTTTAAAGTTTCTCTAACAGACACAATAACACACATGCAGAATGAATGTGTAGCTCATTTCTATTGTTTTCATTCATCATGTCCAACTAATATTACAAGTATAATTTGTTAAACACTTGATGGACATATTAGACAAGTCATTAGATTGATGTAGGAGACAAGTCATTAGAGGGATATAGGAGACAAGTTGTATATTGTATATAATCTATTAACATTTGATAGATATTAGAAATAAGTAGTTAGATGGATAAAGGAGACAAGTCATTAAATGGATATAGGAGACAAATCATGTCATGTATAGTCTATTAACATTTTATAGATATTAGAAACAAGTCATATTACAAGTATAATCTATTAAACATTTTATTGATGTAGGAGACAAGCCATTAGATGGATATAAGAGACAATTCATATTTCATGTATAATCTGTTAAACACTTGATGGAGATAGGAGACAAGACATATTACTTGTATAATCTGTTAAACACTTGATGGAGATAGGAGACAAGACATATTACATGTATAATCTGTTAAACACTTGATGGAGATAGGAGACAAGACATATTACATGTATAAATCTATTAAATATTTTGAAGACAAGTCTGATTACAAATATAATTATTAAATATTAGATGGACATAGTTGAAAAGTTAGCAGTTATGTATTTTTTAATTTTTCAGGTGCTTCACAAACATGAGTCAATTGAGTCCCTCTTGCAGCTTCTCTCCTCCCATCTTTTCAACAACATCATCAAGGTATTAACTAGTTTGGTTTGATGTTTTATGGCATAGCAAGATAAGTAGGTTCTTTAGTGCAATTTTAATCAAGTGTCTTGCCCAAGGACACATTGTAGCTCATCCTTGCCAATACAATGCAATGGCTGCATTTTAACTCTTATCCATTTGGATATGAGCCTGACATTGTAATCACTTAGCCACAATGGCTCCTTCCAGCATTTATTACAAGATGCAGGAGAGTGCATCAGGTAAATTCTACATCAGTTAGCTCATATGGGGCCATCATTAGGGTAAATTAGCATGTTATAGTTCATTCCACAGGAATTATATCTTACATTGTAATTTGCATATATGTGAACCTCCTGGCTAGGTGGGTTTTTCTCCTGAGATGAGTGGTATCTCTATTCCCTCCTGTTACTCACTGAAATCTCTTATCATTTCTAAAAAATTATTTTCTCCATTTTTTTCATTCATTATTTCCAGTGTAGTATATTTATGGTAAGACTGTGTTCATGTGACAGCAAACTCTTCTGCAGGGCAAGACAATTTAGTTGCTAATTTCAAGCATGATAAAAGAATTAACATCCTTTGATTCTGTCAGCAGGGTTGGTTTGACATAAATATTTTAAATTTGCTAATATGTATTATACTACTGATATAAACACCACAGACCTTGATTGAATCCTTTGTAAACATGACCACCTAGGAGAGTTTGTGGGTAAAGTGTAGATGGCTCCAAGCAACACTTCTATAAATAATTTTATCACATAAATTGAGACAAACAACACTGACCTTTATTTAATTCTTTGTAAGTATTTCTGCTTTAAATGTAAAGACCTTAATAAACAACAAAATCAAAAAAGAAAAAATTAAGGATGGCTACCAGTTTAAATTTGTACAGGTCAGGTTAGTTATATCATGGTAGACTCTAAACCAGACAAAAGTGCTTGTAACTAACCGTCATTTTAGTGCTAAAGTCCTGTGAATATCCATTGTGATTAACCATTCTTTCTTTCAGGTGAATAGTCATGGACATGCATAGTCATTTTAAGGGCTCATACTGTCTCTTTATTTGCTTGTGAAACCTATACTGTGCCAATAGTATCATAATGGCAAATCTTTTAAAGGGCTTCATTATAGCAGTCAAGAACATTGTTCACCTTGAAGGTTTAATCCATAATGCCTGTTTGAATGAGGACTTTTTTTTATTCATGTTCGATATTAGTAACATACAATGGTTTGTGTGTTTTGTGTTGTTTAGTACGTTTTAGCTCTTTTGGTTGTAGACAAGAAGAGCAGGGGCCCCGAGTGGCCGAGTGGTCAAAAGCGCTGTCTGTTACGGATCACTGCCATCTTACCTCTATCTGCGTGGGTTCAAGTCTCAGATTCAGCAAATGTGGATATGTAAGAGAGCTTGCCAGTAGCTTCTCGTGGGTCGGTGGTTCTTTCCGGTGATTTCCTGGTTTCTTCCTCCACCTTTAATACTGGCCGCCATGTATCGTGTGCTGAAAAATGGCATTAAACCCAACAACAACAACAACAAGAGCATATGGGATTTCTGTTGACCATCATCCATCTAACCATTTGCACGTTTGTTATCACAGCTCCTACTATATTACATGAAGGATTGAATCGAAACTTTACAAATACATAACTTCATCCCAAGGTCAAGCTGATCATAAATATAAATGTTGAACATCTGACATCCCATATGGTGGCTATCTTGAAAATCTTGGTTTTGTTCGAATGGTTATATCAACATGGGGTTTTCACTATAGGACTTGTAATGTATGGTTGGTCCTAGTGAAAATGGTGCCCATTTGATGTCCAGTATGGCTGACACAGTAGCCATCTTTAAAATTTTGTTATTTGTTAGTTCCATCAGATGTATAAATCTGTGTCATCTTTTTGTTAGAGAAACAATATGACCTTTGTTAATTTAGACACCAGATTGGTTAAAATAATTGGGTGTAGGGTCGGTTTTGATGGTATTTCAATACTTCAGAATTGTTTTGGCTATTATGTTAATGGTTTATATAAACCAACCACTTTGAATAAGCTACATATAGTCTGTTACTATATTTACCATTTGTGTGGAAGTATGGAGATAGTACAGACAAAAATAGTGTATTGCATAAGATATAAAGTTTTCTTATGCCACCAGCTCTAAAGCAATCATAATTTTACTGTTTGGTGTGCCTACTATGTACCAGCCTACATCTTGCATCCGATTTTTTAGTTTGGTTCATTTGGTTAATTTTTATATTATGCCACAGCTATGAAACTGTTTGAGGAAATGTACTTGATAACGGTACTCCATACATCCTAATTAGGCCACTGTATCCTTTGGTGTTGCTTTAGTGTCTTTGGTTAGAATATTTGTCAAGGTTAACATTTTTGGATAGAGTCCTAGGTTTTGTGTACTGTTCAGATGTTTGTTAAAATTCACATATTCCTTTACAGACAATGGCATTTGTATCTCATTAGAATATTTGAAAAAGTTCACATATTCCATTACATGCAAATATTTTTTTCAAATCCAAAAGTGTCACCCATAGGTTACATTATCTTGTGCAGAATATTTCTGAGAGATAGCCTGATTAAAGAGTCTTTTATTCAAATCACAATGCTGTTAAATATAGTAAATTTAATCATAAATAGGTTTATGACTGCAAATTTTTATGCCATCTTTCAGCTTGGAAGCAGTTACTTTCTTCAAAGTAATGGAATCAGCCAAGGATCTGTTTTATCTACCCTTCTTTGCAACCTGTTTTATGGCCATATGGAAAGAAGTCACTTCACTTTTGCAGAGGATGAACTGATAATGAGGGTTGTGGATGATTATCTTTTTGTGACTCCAACTGAAGAGAATGCCAAGTGCTTCCTTGACAAGATGTTGGAAGGTTAGTATGATATGTCTTTAATTGGATATAATTGATCAGATATAATTTTCCTGATATCTGATGCAGGTTGAAACATAATAATATACATGGAGAAGTTCCATGTCATTTTATTTTCTTGACTTGTCCAGTGGAAAACAGCAAAAATATAGCATGAGGAAATGAGAGTAAGACAGTTCATTCCACTTGGTGATAAAATCATGAAATTTAAACATATATAATTTTTCAGAATTATAAATTCACAAATTTTAATGATAGGGAAAATGTTTCCTTTGATGGTAATTTTTAAATAAAAGAGGAAAACATTTAAAGCAAAGTAGTATTTATTTACTTTTAGATGTTCAACTCCTAAAAAATTCATTTTTTTTTCAAGACAGTATTTTTTTATTTTGAATGAGACCCCAGATATTTGACTGAGAGAATGAACACAAATTTCAGCACCTTATTTAGCAATGCAGTTTATCAAATTATTGTTCATTTGGCCAAGTTAACTTGCCATTCAATATAGGTACAGTGGTTTCTTCTTTAAATACATTACCCAATCATAATACTGTAGGAGAACCACTACTAGTAAAAGTCTGCTGACTTATGTGGCATTTAGGGAGAGTGATCTCACCTTCATTTTAAAACTTGGTGGCAAAGCCTAAGTATACATCATTTACTACTTGCCACAAAGCATGCTCTCATCACATGGGACCTTACAATAGCCAGAATATATGTGGATGAAATATGTTACAAGTTGGAGGGGTTTTTGCTTTTAAGGAAGGTATACTCTACATTTTTCTCTTTCCTGTCACGACAAAGTGCTGCCTTGATAAGTTGTTAACACTTTGTCATCAACATACATTTAGGTATTTGCACGCGGATCCTAAGTGACCACACTGAGTTTTCTTTTCTATGTGAAAGTCTCTAGTTTTTATAAAACTTCTAATATAGGTGTAATTTTGTTGCAAATGGGTACATATCAGTGAGTTTCTATTCCAAGGCATTTGTAGCATCTGGGTGCCAACATCAGTGTTTGTAGAGGCAGTCTCTGGGCCTTTTTTCCCAGCAAGTATTGCCTGATGATGGATATTGTTGTACCAACTTTGTATGTCTCTGTAATGTTGCCTCAGTTCCTTTTTCTGTGAAGGTTTTTTTTGTGTGTAGTTTAGACACTCATGTACATTTCTGTATTTCTTCTCTGCTGGTCAGACAAGTACAAGTCAGCTTTTTTTTCAGTTACACCCTACTCCCAAATGTTTCCAGAGGTGACACTTGTATCCTGTTAATCTGCATAAACATTCCTTCATATCTAGTGAGCACTTAGTAACTCCATGGGTAACCTATGTGACTTCACAAGATAGGTTCACGAGCTACATGATTTTTATGTGTACATGTCTTTATGCTCTTAAGAGACTCCTGATATATGTATAATTATGTATAATTCTGTCTCTTCTGGTACACACAGGGTGAGTTTCATTTACCAGGGTATCCTTAGCCTTGGAATGCCATGCTTCAATGATTCTACCAGTACATGCTGTCCTTGACCTTCCCTATAGGTAGCATTGTAATTGAGATTGTCTTCTAGCACTTATTTTTCCACTGCCAGAGTTTTGTCCTCCTTTTTCCACTCCATCAACAATCTTGACTAGAGCTCCAGCATCCATTGATCTTACAACAGAACAGAAGAGTCCTACTTCAATAACTTCTGCAGTGTGGGAGAGTTACAGATGTTCTGACCCACCTTTATCATCAGTTTGTCTGCAGTTCTACCTTGCTAGCCTCCCCCTTCCAGTCTTTCATTTGAAAACCCCAGCATTTCAAAATGATATTGCTGCTTTGGAAATGAAAATGCCATATTTCATATGTTTGGACCATATGGCCTTGATGACACTTGGCTGTTAGTGTACAATATTGTTGCAGTGACTTTAGTGTTGGACTTCCATCCATATGAATGTCTTCTAACAGACAGAGTATAGCTTATCTTCTCTCATTTTGAATAGTTCCAGGCATGAGTCAGTCTCAAGAATGGTCTGACTACTGAACAGAGCCTCTCAACACACTTTGGCCTTAAATGCTGCTGCAAACAGTCAGAATGTAACTTCATAATCTCTTCACTTTCCTGAAGGACCACTGTGTGGCCAAACTAAGAGCACAACCTTTTGTTTATTGTCCAGTTGATGAAGTCCTCAAACAAGCCATCAAGGAGACATATTTCATTCCCTCCCACAATATTGATACAGGGATAGTATGGGAAATCAACAAAAGGATCCAAGGACAACTCCTAGGACATGAACTTGTGACAACCATTCTGTCATTTCAGACCTTTCTTGGTCCCGAAGGCAAATGGCACTCTATATCTGGTCATTGACTTAAGCACCTCAATCCATACATTTACACCCCTTGGTTCCCACTGGAACCACAGAGCATTTTGAATGCCATCCATGAGGGAGACTTTTCCATCAGTGTGGACTTAAATAGTGAATACCTTGTCTCTGTTCACAAGTCTTACTGGACATTCCTACAATTTGTCTAAATCATCATATACCAATTCAGGCACTCCCATTAGGGCTCAACATTGACCCTTGGGTCTTCACTTGTATGACAAATCAAGTAATGGCACATGTCCGGACCATTTCTATGGAGGCAACATCAAGTTACCTGGACGACACCCATCAGCAACATCAAGTTACCTGGACGACACCCATCAGCAGCATCAAGTTACCTGGACAACACCCATCAGCAGCATCAAGTTACCTGGACGACACCCATCAGCAGCATCATTGAGTTAGATCTAACAAGATATGATAACCATTGTTATCAATTTGCACTTCTCATCAACAAGAAAAAAATCCAACTTAGTACCAGCAACAATTTATTCACCTCAGTGTGTAGTTCAATATACAGGCCACATTTTTGCCTCCACCAGGATCAGGCATTGAAATACAACCCATGGTAGTATCTTACTTTCTATCCACACTGTAATTTCTTTGCCTACTAGGTTTGATCAACGGGGCAGCAGACCTCATGGTCTTAGGTCACCTTCTTATGCAACCAATCACAACTGTTTCTTTCTAAAGTTTGTCCACTGGACCATCCTCTCACCATCTGCACCCAATTGAGGCATTATCTTTGAAATTGGGAGCAACCTAACTTGCCTTACAGTGGGCATACATCTACAAGTACAACCGCCTGAGATTACAGTCTGTACTGATGCAAGTACAGAAGGCTAGGGATCCCACCTACTCTCATCCTTTCAGGAAGCCAGCAGTGCATGCTGTCTCTGGGAATGACATCTTCATATCAACAATTCTCGTTAGGATGCCCATTGTGAAAGCCTTTTCACTGGTGGCAGGAATATGTGCATGGCAAAGGAGTTCTCGTTTTGTCTGACATCTCTGCAGTGGTGACTTATCTCATATGATAAGGAGGAACCAAATCCTACAGTGGTGACTTACTTCCTACATCAAGGATGACCCAAGTCCCCAGACCTTTGCATCATGGTGTGGGGCTTTCTGAAGTGGTGTTTTCATCAACAAAGCCACATACATGTTTGCCATGTCCTGGGACACCTTAATGTACTGGCCCACTCTTTGTCATGGAAAAATCAACTAGTACAAAAGGAATGGCCTCATCATCCCTCAATTTTCACTCGTATCTGTACTGAATGGGACCGACCATTGGTGAACCAGTTTGTGATGAAGTGGAATGCCAAACTCCTAATCTTTGTCTCTCTCTTGTCTCAGACCAAAAAGCTTGCACATTCAATGCCTTATCATTGGATTGAGTGAACTGAATGCATACTCTTACCTTACAACACAACTGTATAAAATGTAATACAGAAAGCCAGGGAAACAGCCTGTTGCCTTACCCTCATCACACCACTGCAATGGGGGAAGCCATGGATCAACCTCATTAATCTTGTATTGGAAACCCCTCAGAAACTTTAGGTTTTCCCTTATCTACTCAAACAACGACAACAGCAGTTGTTTTCTCCCTGCATGGAGCTCCTGAATCTGAATGTTTGATCATCTCAAACAGGCTCTCTAGATTAAACAGTTCTCACAACCAGTCATGGAGTGAATTTCCCAGGTGTGAAGCCCCTCCACTCTGAAAGCATACGATGACCTATGGCATATTTTCACCTAGTGGTGCACAAATGAACATTTCCTGCCTCGTCAGGCATATATGCCACAGATAACTAATTGCTTCCTCTGGCTCTTTGAAAAGAGAAAGCAGCACCGAGTATGATAAAAGGTTAATGTATCACTTACTCCTTTCATCATGGTAGAGAGGATATCGGACAAAGCATTGGCTTATTTGTCCTACTTGCATAAATGAGTACACACAGAGAAAAATGTTAACCTTGTGCCGAAAGTGGAACCTGCATTGGGTATTAACCTGGCTGAAAAAATACCTTTGAACCAATTTTATAGGCATTTTTGGCACACCTTTTTCTTCAAGACCTGCTTGCTTAAGGCATTAACAATGGCAGGCAGATTTTGTCAAATACATGTCCTATCAGTCGACCTGAATTACATTTAGTTCCGATATGACGAGTTGGCCTTACTTATGATGGCATTGCCACAAACTTGTAAGGTATTATGATTGTGTAATGTATTAAAGAAGAAACCAAATATTTCCCTGTAAAATATGTTTTTTGAGAATACTCACCAAACATAATACACATACACCCACCCATCCTCCATCCAGTTACATCCATAGAGAGCTTGACATTCACTCCAATAGTAACAGAGAAGTTCTTAGGTTTTGCTGCCAAGTTGTATATCAAAGGGGAGATCACTGATTGCCACAAAGGACAGCAGACAACTTTTAACTCCAGTAAGCTAAAAGTAGTATCTGTGATGGCAGGATTTGCGAGGTAGTAGTTCTTCTAAGGTATTATGATTGGGTAAGTAATTTTGAAGAAACATAATTCACTAGGAAAAATTGGTTTCTCACTGTAAACCCCTTCAGTATGTTAAGTTAATCTGCTATCCAGCACTGATACAGTGATTCCTCACATTAAAGCCACTCATTATGCAAAGTTAACATGTTATCCAATACTGATGCAGTGGTCTGTCATGATATACCCTCTTAACCTGCCTTTCAATACTAGTACAGTAGTCACTCACTGTGTAGCCCCTATGTATATAAAATTAAATCCATACATGTACAGTTGTTCCTAACAGTAAAAATATCAAGTAAACTTACCCCTATGTATATTAAATTAACATGTCATCTAGTCCAGATACAATACTCTCATTACAAAGCCGTTTAGTATATCATTTAACTCACTATCCAGTACTGGTACAGCGATCCTTCACTCTAAACTCCTTATGTATATTAAGTTTATTATTTATCTGGTATTCCTTTGTAAGACTGAGAATCATCCTATGATTTTTAGGAGAGAAGTTTTTTTATGTTTGAATCTTATATAATTTCTCAAGTCCACTAAATGTGTTCTGGTTTGTTAAGTTTTTTTAACATTTAGTGTTCTATCTTATAAATACCAGTGTTTTACCATGGTGTTAGCATCCCACTTGAAGTTTCCCTACCAATTATATGAGTAGTGTAGCTAGTTTATTGTAGGCTTGAGTTTCAACACTTTTTATTTTGATGAACAAGCTCTCAATGACTTTTACAGGGTGTCAAATATAATGTGATCTTAATCATTCCACTTTAGTTATAGTTTTGGGTTACAGCTTATACAACGATTAAGATTAACATAGCAAATTCATCTGCTGTAAGATACTGACCATTTCATGGGGGGGGCAAGTGCAATTTTCTTTTGAGCTATTTTATTATATTTCATATCAAGATAATAATTTTTATATGCCAGGCCCCTGCCCAAAAACATTAAATTGTTGGTTCCCAATATAATTACAGTACGCCACGGTACATGTTACTGTATGTTCAGCAGCTCTGCAGCACAGAATTTGTCATGTTACTCAGATCTAACACCAAGTAAACTTGCCATCCAATATTTGTACAGTTTTCCTTCATAATAAATGTACCAAGTAAACTTGCCATCCAATATTTGTACAGTTTTCCTTCATAATAAATGTACCAAGTAAACTTGCCATCCAATATTTGTACAGTTTTCCTTCATAATAAATGTACCAAGAAAAAAATTGCCATCCAGCAGTGTTGCAGTTGTCCCTCACAATAAATGTACAAAGTAAACTTGCCATCTAATAGTCATGGAGGAGTCCCTTATTATAATGCCCCAGAGTACACCACTGCCTCACTTTTAATATTTGTATGATGTATGTTTATTGCTCCCAATAAATTGTTCTTTTTTGTTTCTAAATTTATTTCCCTTAATTTTTTGCTGTTTTTAAATAAATATGGTTTTACATTACTTACATTATTTTGTGTTATATGGATTGTTGCAACACATACACTGCACTTGTTTGGAACAATACTCATAATAAAGTAGTTGCTTATATAGCAGATGTTACATATATGACTGCCATAAACAGGTTCACAAAGATGAAACTTTTTAATAATAGTGTAATCATTCTTCAGGCATTCCAGAATACAACTGCTTTACAAACATCAGCAAGGTGCTTGTCAACTTTCACCATACTCATGAGAGATTGGGAACAATAGCAATGATAGACAGTGAGGGTATGTATTAAAGGTTTCATTCAAATAATATTTTCTCTTTTTACCATTCTTGAATTTTTTTCCAAAAATCTTAATTGATAAAATGCATGTCATAATTCTTCTAATATATATTCTACAAGAATAACATGACATCATATATTCAGATAAAAAAGATCAATGAACTATGCTGTCAAAAGGTTTATTCTGTACTTTTACTGTTAAACTATGTAAATACCATTGTTGATGAAAGAGTATGGCAATTTTTTCAGTTATGAATTGTGTATACTGTATTGATTATTGTGTTCCATCAGTAGCCATTTATGTTTTGATCAACATGGTTTCAATTTTAAAGTTTCTTTTTGTTGTGAACTTTTTTAAATTGACAAATTGGGGGCCTCGTTACAGTCACACTGCTCCAGTCACAGTGCTACTTTCACTCGTTTGGGCCATTGCCAAGTTTTCATTCATTTAAAAAACTTTGCTTTTGAACCCCAAATTGTGTCAGTACTTAAATGTACTCGACTGTTATGCCCATATACTTCATACCTGCTTCCTGTGGTGCATGTATGGAGTATCAGCTGATGTTTGTTATCATAGCACCCTCAGGATTGGACTTGTTGAGTTTCGTTTATCATTGTCCCTATATACCGCATGTAAGTCCCTTGCGGCTTTGCATGCAGGTGTTAACAACTTTCACAACCCTACAAACTCCCACATGCTTCCTGTCCTGAGGTATTCTTTAGAACAATTCAGAGCTGGGCTGCTGCAGTGTGCTGTGACAGGATTTGCCCCCATTATGCCAAAAAGATTACTTTATATGTACAATAAAGTGTCTATTGAACCTGTGTATTGTGTGTTATTTAAATTATAATTTAATTGATTAAATGTAGTTTTGAATAATGCACAGTGCATCCTTCTCTAGCCCCTTTTCGGACCCCTCTTTGTCTACTAGGGTTTCTCTACCAGACGTGATGTCATTAGTATATATTAATAAGCTAGTAACTAAATTTAGATATGTTGTCTTGTTGAACCAATCAGAAAACAGTTTAGAGCATGTGATCAAGCATTATCAGTTGTTGGTATCATTCATATAGATGCAGGATGCGTGTAGAGATGTGTGCTTTTCAGTGAACTGTCGATTGCAGCATTTAACTTAAAACATTTTTCAGCGGAAAGAACCACTTGCCTCCCCACCTCCACCATGTCATTTATTAGCATCCTCAGGATAGGACTTGTCGAGTTTCAGTTATCATTATCCCTATATACCTTGTATCAGCTCCTTTCGGCTCCACATACAGGTGTCGGACACTCTTCACAACCCTACAAACTCCCACATGTCTTCTGTCCTGAGGTCTTGCATAGCATGCTGTTCCAGTTCTGTTCTTGGGTGCATTGCCCAAATTCGTGCATTCATGACTTGACTTTTGAACAAGGTTTTCAGCACTTTCAAAAACTGCAGCATTGCCATGTTTTCATGCATTCAAAAAACTTACTTTGAACCTAAATTTGGGTCAGTTCTTAAATGTACTTGTACTATTATACCCAGATGCTTCATACCTGCTTCCTACGGTGCATGTATGGAGTATCGGCTGATGTTTGCTTTTATGATGTCCTCAAGATCGGATTTGTCAAGTTTCGGTTATCATTGTCCCTATATACTTCATATCAGCCCCTTGAGGCTCCAGATACAGGTGTCGGACACTCTTCACAACCTTACAAACTCCCACACGTCTCCTGTCCTGAGGTATTCTTTTCATTCATTCAAAAAATTTTGCTTTTGAACCTCAATTTGTGTCAGTACTTAAATGTACTCGACTATTATGCCCATATACTTCATACCTGCTTCCTATGGTGGATGTATGGAGTATTGGCTGATGTTTGTTATCATAGCATCCTCAGAATTGGACTTGTTGAGTTTCAGTTATCATTGTCCCTATATACCGAATGTCAGCCCCTTGCAGCCCCACATGCAGGTGTCAGACAACTTTCACAACCCTATAAACTCCCACATGCTTCCTCTCCTGAGGTATTCTTTAGAACAATTCAGAGCTGGGTTGGTGCAGTGTGCTGTGACAGGATATGCCCCCATTATGCCAAAAAGATTACTTTATTTATACAATAAAGTGTCTATTGAACCTGTGTATTGTGTGTTGTTTAAACAAATCTACATGCTTCATCAGGCATTAGCTAAGGAGTGACATATTTCTTCGAAGTCTACAGTTACTCCTACTACTACTACTCTTCAGTGTCACATTTCAGTGTTTCAGAATGTGCCTAGCTGTTAAAAAAAAATATTGCAACAACACATTGCTTAGCACTAAAACATGCTAGGTTGTGAAAAACAAATTTGGACAAAGAAATGTACTGTACAACTTGTGTCTATTGTTAACTTAAATTTTGCAAAAAGTGTAATGGCCTCAATGCACATCTAAACTATGTTCATTATTTTTCCTAAAAATTGGAACAAGTATTTGTTTCAAGCTGTATCCCATTCCCTTCATCTCTCTTTGTCTCCCAGCCTACAACCCCCCACTACAGCTTAGTGTAATAAACGAAAAATCTTAAATGACTTAAAAATTATGGCAGTTTCTTGCAGCTAGTGGTCCTTGTTGTGTTTTGATGTTTCAAAAGAAACACCATTGACTTCAATACTTCTTGTTGCCTTAAAGCGAATGCATTAAAATTTAAGATATCAGTGGTAATTCTTAAATGCATTGATTTTTTCTCTGAGGTATTCAAGGCTGCTTTTTGTCAATGGCTGTTGATGTTACTTTCTTTGTCACTTTTTTATGAATCTGCCTTCAAATACCAGCATAGATAAGTCATTTTTACATTGCAGTCAGCTTACATGTTGTTAACAATGGCCAGTCCGGATAGTGTTGAGATTCAGTGTTATATTGGAGCACCAATATTTCAAAAGAAACATTAAATTCTGAATGAAAATGTTTCTTACTGTTTGTAGAAAAATTTTTATTTGTAATATGAACTGAGAAGTGCTCTGTTGTTTAAATTTATATGTTTGCATAAAATTTGTTTCTAGTGACATGTAAAACAAACCATATAAAATTTGTTTCTAGTGACATGTAAAACAAACCATATAAAATTTGTTTCTAGTGACATATAAAACAAACCATATAAAATTTGTTTCTAGTGACATATAAAACAAACCATATAAAATTTGTTTCTAGTGACATGTAAAACAAACCATATAAAACTTGTTTCTAGTGACATGTAAAACAAACCATATAAAATTTGTTTCTAGTGACATATTAAACAAACCATATTAAAATTTCTAGTGACATAAAGCAAACCATATAAAATTGTTTTTATGTGACATTAAACAAACAGTATAAAATTGTTTCTAGTGACATATAAAACAAGCCATATAAAATTTGTTTCTAGTGACAAAACAAACAATATAAAATTTATTTCTAGTGACAAAACAAAGCATATAAAATTTGTTTCTAGTTACACATAAAACAAACCATATAAATTTGTTTCTAGTGACACATAAAACAAAACATATATAATTTGTTTCTAGTGACAAAACAAATCATATAAAATTTGAATAATTCCTCTAATCATTTAATGCAGCAACTATAAGATAAATTTATCGCAGCAGCACAAATCTATGGCATGTTTATGAAAGCTGTATTTCACTATGAGCTTTTTTTTTTCTTTTCAATTTAAGCTATTTGCATCTTTGAAAAAAAAAGTGTTTATTACATGTAAACATGAAGAAGAGAGATTATAAACCATAACTTTCAATTGATGTTACCCACATTTTTTATTACTAGCATGGAAAAAGGCATTGATAATTAAAGAGTATGCAGTTGTAATGTGTGCTACATTTATCTTCAGTTTGGAATTCATCTGTCAAAATTTAGAAACAAAATTTTCATTCTTTATTTGAAATAAATCATTTAATAAATTCCTGCATAGAAATTCATTTTGTATTTAACAAGATTTTATATAACTATTTGGGTCAGTAACGTATCAGAACTGTTGTTGAATTTGGTCATAATTAACATGTATGTACATAAAGCTTCAGAACTCAAATAGATTGAAAGTCAAATGAGTAAGTATTACTACAGTGATCAAAGTGAACGTGAGGACAATACATGCAACATCCATGGAATTAAATATGAACAGTTCATGATTAACAGGAAATAGCAGGGATCTACAATCTTTTAAGCCAAATCCTCACGAACCTCCAGTTTGGATTAGTTAATGAAGTTCTACCAGAGATACCTGTTTAAAGCCATGAAAAATATGAAGCCAGATATAAATATGAATCATTGCAATTAGAGATAGATTTTATAGCTGTGGCAAATGTGGCATAGCCATTTTGGGTGATCTACAAATCTGGAGGATATTTTAATTGTACAGCAAGAACAACACACAGATACCCATTTTCACATATAGTATGCATTTATGCTGAATTGCAAAAGATGATATAGATGTACTGGAGAAAGTTATTTTAATTAGAATTAATAGAAGCGGTTCAAAAATAATAAGAAATAATAGGGAAGTGCAACCTTTGAAACCAAAACTTTTTCCCCTCAAGTGGGAAGTAAATGAAGTTCAACTGGGATACATTTTTAAAGCTGTGAAACATAAGAAGCTAAATAGTAACAATTAGAGATAAATTGTGTAGCCTTGGCAAACACCTGGTTAAGTCATACAAAGCATTATTGATAGATATCATGTGATCACCTTATGCATAATACTGTACAGTACAAATTAAGTAAGGGAGAAAAAGAGGTATGACCAAGATATTCCACAAAGATAATGATTAAAAAACAGAACTGGTGGTATTTACTGTACATAAAATAGAATCATATATGCTGCTGATGCCCGTCATGCAACAGAGTTTGCATAATAGAGGCATTTCCACTGAATTGCTTTAGATTACGTGATGGAGCTCCAATTAAAAATTAACTGCTACTGCAGTAACTGCCATCTGGACTGAAAGAATGTAATTACCAAACTTTCATCTGCATTAACTGTAAACAAAATATACAAATTTTATCTCTTACCAAAAATATTTAAGTTATTACACTTTTTGATCACTTTCATCAGTCCATTTTGTAATATTACAAAGAAGCTCAACAGATAACTTCGTTGTTGTAGGATTTAATGCCACTTTTCAGCAAAAGATAGGCTTTACATGACCAGTATATATGGTGGAGGAAGAACCCTTTAAAAACCCTGGAAAGAACCACCGACTCACGAGAAGCTACTGGCAAGCTTCCTCACACAACCACATTGGCCAAATCTTGGACTTGAACCCACGCAGATAGAGGTGAGATGGCAGTGATCTGTAACGGTGAGTGCTTTAGATCCCTCGTTAGATAACCAAATCAGCATCCTTAGTATATTGTTAAGATGATGGTTATAGAGTGCGGTAACCACACCAGTAGCCTTATGGTTAGAGTGTCCACCTCAGATGCGGGAGGTCGTGGGTTTGATCCCTGGTCAAGTCATATCAAAGACTTACAAAAATGGTACTAACAGCTGCCTCACTTGATGCTCAGCATTAAGAAGTTAGTGTTAGGACTGGTTGGCCTGGTGTCAGAATAATGTGACTGGGTGGGACATCATGCTACATGTCTGCGGCATGATGCCTCAGTGCTAGACATCACTATAAACTGCCACACTGAAAAATTGTTTAAGCTACGTTAAAAATCATAATCATATCACATCACATAGAATGCAGCATCACATGCTTTATCATGCCTGCATAAAAACAGCAGGTCAGTGGTAAAAGTAGACACTTGTCTAATTCCTGGAATAATAATTGGGTAGCATGGACATGTATATTTGGGCTGCAAAAATACAAACCAGGTTGGACTAGCATAAGTTGCATATTAGAAAGCACTGTAGTTGTTGTTGTTGTTGGTTAATGCCATTTTTCAGCACATGATAGGCTATTCATGGTGGCCAGTATTAATGGTGGATGAAGAAACCGGGAAATCACTGGAAAGAACCACCGACCCATGAGAAGCAACTGGCAAGCTTTCTCACATATCCAGATTTGCCGAATCCTAGACTCGAACCCACGTAGACAGAGGTGAGATGGCAGTGATCTGTAACTGACAGCGCTTTAGACCACTCGGCCATTCAGGGCCCCAGAAAGCACTGTATATTTCATAGCTTGTGAACATGTTAAGCAGATAATTTAAAAGTTACTGGTAGAATGAAACCTGCTAACACTTACATGTGACTTTTTTCATTTTCTATGTTTTAAACCTTTCTCTCTTTCTGTCTCATTATTACAATTACTTTAATCTTTGTTTATTTTGTGAAACATTTAAATTGTCTCAGCATTCTTTACTTGGAAATCTTTCATCTCCTGCATTTTACTGTGCATGTCTTTAAATATTAAATGACATTATGTACAACTTAAAAGCATTTTTCATATGTAATGCTGCTGAGCAGACAGTTAAGTTCCACACAATATCATGGATGTCCATGATTACATAAATATATTGCTGTGACTTCTAACTGGATTAATAAAACATAATCTATCCACTACAAGCTACGATGTGGACAATCCACAATGACCACTATGTTCTGTTCATGCCGAACGGAGCATGGAAAGGATCAAGTTTTCTGTAAATGTGATGTGTATACTGTTTATTTATATTTATTTGAATATATGATTATGTAATATGTACCAGAACTGTAATAAAATCTTTCCCATTAATATTTTCCTATTGTTTCATTTTGCCTTGATGCATGTAAGACTAAATTTGGTGTACGTCCCATTTTTGTTTGATATTAAGCCCATGCTTGGTGATAAACCCACATCTATTTTACAAAATGGGCATTATTTACTTTGCCTGATCACAAAGTCATGTAATGCAAATTTGTTATGCTGGACTCCAGGGTTAATCATTGGAAAAATACTGTATCTGTTTTCTTAATAGATTCCGAATGGTTCCCATGGTGTGGAATGATGTTTAGTATGAAAACACTGGATGTCAGGGGAGATTATTCCAGATATGCAGGTGTTTGTAAGTACAATTTTTTTTACATTGCTCCATATTAGGGGAATATTTGTCCAAAGTATTTGATCAAAAATTGATAAATGCACATGGACTTTGATAGGTGTCACAGTACCCTATCACATCATGGTTGTGTTTATTCATTATGCTTATTCATCGCTGTGCGTGTTTCTTGATGTCACCAAAAATTATTTGCTGATCCCATGGCTATTATTTGCACTTTTTATCTTTTCTCTGTATCCTTTTGTAATGCTCTGATTTCTGCTCACAAATCAAAGAGTGCATTGAAATCAAGATTCAGACCTGAAGTTTGTTTTCAGGTTGAAATGATTTAAGTACTGCTTACCACTTTGCAGTGAATAGCATAATACTGAACAATGGCTGACAGTTGCAAATGATCATGCTACATGACATGATATACTGTAACTCCATTTCAATGTAACTTAATTACCCGAAATTGTTAATGAATTGATCCTGGAATACAAATGAGTAATATAACCACAATTTTAATTATGTTCCCAATCCATTCAAGGCAGAAATAATGCACTTAGATTGTAACAGATTTCAACAAAGCCCTTTGTAACATCAACACTTAACCAATTTGAAGATATCTAAATCAAAATTCCAGGAATACAGGGGTGTCAGCACTGAAAGACGGAGGTACTCTGATCAATTATATTCAGGGGGAAAATTAGATTTTAATAAATTAATATCAAATCTGTTGTGACAATGGCTCAGAATATTCACACTTGAATTAGATTGTAACTGCTTTGGTGGCCTAGTGGTTGAAGTATCTGCTTCAGATGCAATTTTGAACCCCGGTCCAGACATACAAGAGTTTCATAAAAATAGTAGATGTCTTGCTAGGTGTTCAGCATTAAGAAATTAGTGATAGGACTGGTTGTCCTGGTGTCCAAAAAATGTGATTAGATGGGACATCATGCTACATACATTGTATATCTTAGGTATTGTTCAAAAACCTTTAATTCCCTTTATTTTGGTGTATGATTGACGGGTGTAATATGGGTTAGAGAGTATAAAGCTTGTCCTTACTCCAGATGTGCACCTTTCAAAAAAAGTGCTAGCTCTACTTGCTCATTTTCACTTTCTGAGCTTTAGAGGTGAATTGTAAAAAAAAGAGCTGATAACTTTTTTACTTTTTATGTATTTGGTAATTGCACTTTTTGAAGCTGGTTTTGTCTAGATTGGCAAAATTCATTTCTCTATTTTAATAGCTGCCAAGGATAGTGTGCTTTAGACAAATTCAGGTTGATATTTTGGAGCGCAAGGGAGCAGTCATTTTAGTTAGCAGTGTGCTGCGATCATTTAAAATTTCCAAAAGTACAATATCCAAAGAAATTTCAGCCATATTACATGATAGTAGCATATAGGTATGCCAACATTATCTCCACTCTGCATGTTTAAATTGCAAACAACTTCACTTTACATACATCACTTTCTCAAAAGTAGATAATGACTGGTGAGTGCCACCTATGAAACTTATTACATGACATGATCATCATCTGGTGAAGTGCATATTTACATATTACTGTGTGCACATATGACTTTACTGGAAATCTATGTAAAGTATGATAGAATATTGTGACTGCTATTTGTCTCACCATTTTCAAGGAATGACTTCAAAACTTTGCACATGTCTGGTCATCATCTGACGATGTACATATTTACAATCACTGTTCTCAAAAGCTTTGTTAAGAGTTATTACCCTTTTTGTATTGAAACTATTTGCATTACAAGACAGAAGAATCTTCTGAATGCTGCTCTAGTTCTAGTTTTTATGAATGAAACCTGATAAATATTATGGATATGATCTGACAAATCTGTCTGCTTTCTTCCTTACATAAGAGTTATTGCCCTTTACTGACAGCAGAAAAGAATATTTTATTTTATATATATATATATATATATATATATATATATATATATAATATTGTATTATAAAGATGTGCATCTTTATTCTTTCTTCACTTATATAAGTGTTGTTGCCCATTTACTGATAGCTAAAAATAATATTAATCTGAAATTTTGTAAATTTATCTTCTTTTGCAGTTTTCAGTGGATTGGTGTGAAACATATTACATGTTATGGTCATTATCAGCAGATTTTGCCAAATTGTAATGTTTGCACTACTTTTGGAAGAGTTGTGCATCTTATTCTACTATTGACTTGGCTCCATGATGAGGCAAGCAGTAAAAGTATATTTACAGAATTGATCACCATGCCTCAATTTGCATTGAATTTAGGAGTATCATGATCTATCAGAAGACCATTAAAATTGTTCATATTTGATGGAACTGTTATGGATTCACTGTCATTGAGGCAGTAAGATTAATTGGTGAGAGCACATGTTCTTGAATTATTCATGAGTTTCAATTGTCATTTTTTAAAATACATTTATGTACCAATCAATGGCTGTCTGTAGAAGATGATTATATATATATATATATATATATATATATATATATATATATATGGTCAATGTGTTTTCACCATTTCCTTTCTAATTCTCATCAGTTTAAGATGGTAATTGTGTAATAAAAAGTGCACTTTTTGCAACTTATTGTACCATCCTTTACTGTATTTATAATAAATCTCATTACTGTAAAGTGACTATGTTTATTCTGAGCAGAATTAATGTAGCTATTAAAATCGCATTAGAATGATAATACAGCCATACATGTGAAAGTTGTTAGTATTTTTCACATCATATACAGTGCAGTACAAAATATGGTTTGCAAGCATGGGTTCTGTAGAACCAATGTATGACTCAGTATAGTCTGTTTTGCTTTTTCTTTAAAAGCAATTGGAGATACCATGACCTTTGACCTTTCCAACAAGCCAGGCAAAGCACTTAGAGACAAGTTACTTTTGTAAGTATCTTTTGTATGTAATTGACTGCTTTGGCATAAAAATAAGTTTCTTTCATAGACATTTACAGAGCATCTTCTCTTGAAAATGTTGCTGCCATTACAGCCATTTTGCCATCTCATACCTTGTTTCTAACTACAGTTTTGCAAATTGTTTTAGAAGTATTTCATTGCATAAACATTGCCAATGTTAATCATAATTACTATTGGTGATGATCATAGTTAATACAGGTTTTTGGTGTAGTATTGGGGTTAATCATGTTTGCTGTGTGTTTGACTTAGTATGGGTTTTGATCATAGATAATATGTGTGTTTGATGTAATATGTTGTTGATCATAGTTACTTTTGGGGTTTATATGTGTTCAACTTACTATGGGTGTAGATCATAGTTACTGTGGGTGTTTGACTTGGTATGAATGTCTGTCATAGTTAATATAGGTGTTTAACAGTTGGTGTTGATCATAGTTACTATAGGTGTTTGACTATATATGAGTGTTGATCATAGTTACTTTGGTTGTTTGATTTGCTATGGGTTTCAGTCATAGTTAATGCAGGTGTTTGACATAGTATTGGAGTTGATTATAGTAACTGTAGGTGTTTGATTTTCTATAGGTATTAATGATAGTTACTATTGGTGTTAAACTTAGTTTAGGTGTTGATCACAGTTATTATAGGTGTTTGAATTAATATGAGAGCCGATGATAGTTACTTTAGGTGTTTGACTTAGTACAGGAGAAGATAGCTTGCTTTTACACAGTTTGCATTTTGAGATATGATACCAACTAACATAATTTCATAGCTCTAAAGTTTTGTTATGAACAATCAAGCCGTACTTTTGAAACGTTTTACATAATTTAGTTTCATGAGGACCAGTTTTCATGTCTTGTGAAGCATTGCTTTTTTGTGTTTGCTTAAATTCATGAAAGAATGAAAAAAATTGTGGTTTTTAATTTGCAAAAATGAGCTTTTTGTTGGACAAAGACAGCATTAACCTAATATTTTATTTATTAGATGTTGAAGTATAGAAAACTTAGAGTGGAAACAAATGTACAGGCTTTGCCTCCAACTATTCATGTGACTACAGTAATAGGTGCATAGAGTAGTCGCAACTACTTGAGAAAAAAGAACTGTAGTTAATGAAAATTGATGGATTCCAAGATGGCTTCTACTAAATGGCTCAAGTCTTATGGCACAAACCATGATGAAACTTTTTGTATCGCTTGCAAGAAAGGATTCCAAGATGGCTTCTACTAAATGACTCGAGTCTTATGTCACAAACCATGATGAAACTTTTGTATTGCTTGCATGAAAGGACTCCAAGATGGCTTCTACTAAATGACTCAAGTCTTATGCCACAAACCATAATGAAACTTTTTGTATCGCTTGCAAGAAAGGACTCCAAGATGGCTTCTACTAAATGACTCAAGTCTTATGCCACAAACCATAATGAAACTTTTTGTATTGCTTGCAAGAAAGGACTCCAAGATGGCTTCTACTAAATGACTCAAGTCTTATGCCACAAACCATAATGAAACTTATTGTATCACTTGCAGGAAAGGCACCTTTTGATTATTGCTTCAATAGGTCAGAGGTCAAGGTGACCCATACTGACAGAAAGAAAATGATTTGCACAAAATAACTAATGTTCTGTGTTTGTTTACATTGAGAAGGTTTTGTAACTGGCTTGCATTTAAAACAAGACACCTGTGGATTCTGGATTCAAAAGGTCAAGTTTCCAACCATTGTAAAAATGGTTTTCGGAAAAAAGAAGTTTAATAATATTTACAAAGTGACAGGCATACAATGTAGCATTGAGGGCACTCAAGATTCCCAATGTCCTTGATACTACTGTTTACAATATGTAACTCTTTGTTTCCCAAAGTCCACAAGTAAGGAGTGAATAAGTTTTAAAGTTTTTAATACAGTTACTCAATTCAGTTGTAGTAAGTTTGTTATAATGAGGCTGATTTATTGTCTTCATTATTCAGACTTTTATATATTTATGTTTATTTTATAATGTCAATGGTGCAGCAGTAATATCTATATAATCAATCTACCCTTGATACATAACTATGTTATGAATGCTTTAAAATCAGAAAGTCATATTTCTATATTCCAGCTCAGTAAGACAGAAGTGCCATCATATCTTCATGGATATCAGTGTAAGTAAAATATAGTACACATAGACATCAGTATAAATGATGCAAGTACACATTGTACATGGGCATCAGCATAAATGAATTATAGTATACATTTTACATGGACTTTATTATATGTGAAATATAGTACATATTGTATATGGACCTCAGTGCAAGTTAAATATTTTACACATTTTTTCTTGCAAAATTTTCAGATTGTGTACCATCATGACAGATGGTATTTTTGCTACTTTGACTTCTGCTACTATTGGAAAGAACTCCATAATTCACCATCTTAACTACACTACAGCTTACAATTTTGAATACATCATTTGGACTGGTCCAATCCTCACTTACAATTTTGAACACATCGTTTGGACTGGTCCAATCCTCACTTAAAATTTTGAACACATCGTTTGGACTGGTCCAAACCTCACTTACAATTTTGAACACATCGTTTGGACTGGTCCAAACCTCACTTACAATTTTGAACACATCGTTTGGACTGGTCAAAACCTCACTTACAATTTTGAACACATTGTTTGGACTGGTCCAAACCTCACTTACAATTTTGAACTTATCGTTTGGACTGGTCCAAACCTCACTTACAATGGAACCAAAGGTCAGTCAATATTTGTCTGCCTCTACCAGCTTTTCATCTTAAAAAGAAAACCAAGCTGACTGAATCTCCCTTTTTGGAGCAGTTTTCTAACCTCCTGGAGTTTAAAAATTCAATGGATGGCTACCATATTATTCTTGGAGATTTCATCTTTCACTTTGACTGATCTGGAAACCCATACACATCAAAACTCCTGGATTCTATTTATGTTTTTAGTCTCGAACAGTCAGCCAACTCACACAAAAACATGATCACATTTTAGACTGGATTCTTCACAGATCTAATGATAATATTCTAGTCTTTGTTGGTGTCCCACAAACTTGCATCATATCACCTGTGCATCATTTGCCATCTCATCATCTCTGCTACTCTGAGAATCCTCCATATGGTAAATGGAACCCAACTAATGGATGACATCCAAGCAAACTTAACAACTTCATAACAACCACTTAACAGCAGTACAACTTGACAAGTGCTTGCATTTATTGATTGACAAACATTCCCCAGCAACCAAGTGCAGAATATCAGTTCAAAAGTTTTCTCGGTAGTATAGAGATGGTTAAGGACCAGTTTTGCACTGCTGAAAGAGAATGCTGAAAGGATAGAGATGGTTAAGGACCAGTTTTACACTGCTGAAAGAGAATGCTGAAAGGATAGAGATAGTTAAGGACCAGTTTTGCACTGCTGAAAGGGAATGCTGAAAGGATAGAGATAGTTAAGGACCAGTTTTGCACTGCTGAAAGAGAAAGCTGAAAGGTTGAGAGGATTTGGCTTTCCACCAGCCTCACTATTCATAAGTAGATCTATGAAGTCTTTGACTTCACTAACTGATGTTTTCAATACTTGTCTCTCATCATGGGAATTCTCATCATTTTTAAAAACTGTCATTGAAGAAACACACACTTGTCCCTGACAATTTAAAAAACTACTACCATGTATCGAACCTCTAATTCATTTCAAACAAAGTTATTCAATCCCAACTTGTATTTCGTTTCTATTCAAATAGTCTTATTAGCAATGTACATTATGCAGATTGTCCTTGCCATGGTACTGAAACTGCCCTTCTTAGAATAGTTAATGACTTTCACTCTGCTTTGTATATTGGAAAGATTACAGCCCTCACTCTCCTTGACTTGTATGCAGCATTTGACATGATAGGCCATGATATATTAATTCACCGTCTCCAGCACATATTTGATATTCGTCATACAGACTTACTATGTTTCAAGTCCTACTTAATTACTCATATACAAATGATGTCTGTAAATGGAAAACATTTCAGCCCAGTTGATCTATGTTTTGGTGTTCCACAAGGTTTCGTTATCAGCCCCATATTCTTCATCCTATACATTCAGCCACTCTCAAGTGTTATAGATCAACATTCAGTGTTGCACCAATTGTACATTGATGACACAAATATACAAAATCAAGCTGCTAAACTGATGGATGTTATATAACAAGCTGCAGATGAATGATGATAAAACTGAAGTCACCTGATCACCATGTAAAGACTCACCTCCTTAACCTCAAGCAATAGGTATAAACAATGCCAACATTATATTCACAAAGTCAGCTTGAAACCTAGGTGTTACTCTCAACATTAGGCACTCATTACACAAAAATGTCAAATAAGCTGCAGTTCTGGAGTTGAGATGCACCAGCTTTCAGATGAGGCCACTAAACTACTTATGTGTTCTTTAGTATTTTTAAGACTGGACTATTGTAATTCACTTCTGTCAGGTTCATCTCAGTATCTATTACAGAAACTTAAGAAAGTTCAAAACACGGCTGCTTGAATCTTCCTTTGAGTATGAAGAACTGAGACCACCTCCTACTGCTCTGAATCTTTCACTGGCTACTGATTCAATACAGAATACTGATTCAATACAGAATGAAACAAATGTCTGTTCACTATGTTAACATTTCATTGACTGGCTCTAGTCAAATATAACTTGCTGACCTTACCCTTGTATATACACCATGTAGAAACTTGTGCTCCTCTTCCCACACTCAGTTCTCATTGTTCTCACTGTTAAAACAAAGTCATGCAGGCAACATTCTTTTGCATACCAGGGTCCAGCTACATGGAAGTAATTAACCATAGATCTTAGACACAAGTACAATAGTGCTCTTAAAACTCATTCATTTAGACTGCAGGAACAGGCTTAAAGACTTAATAATGTTTACTTCCTTAATTATTGCTCGCATGTTTTTGGATTGTTATTTCAAGGTGTTTGTTTTTTCATCTTGTCATTATTTATGTTGTTATGTGTTATCTAATTTTGTAAAGCACTTAAAGCTATAAAAACTAGGCACTGTACTAGTTTTGTTACTATTATTACTACTACTACTGCTACTGAATTTCATGTAGTTTTTTTGTTCTCTTTAATTTTCCATATGCAGTCCAGTTATCAAAATAATACTTATTTAAATGGATCATAATTTTTTCATATTTCACTTTGTATTTTTCAAAAAATTCCATTAAATTTATGGACATAAAATTTCTACTAAGAGGATTTACGTTTGCAAAAAGATCATATTGCCATTTTGTTTTTACAAATATTAATAATTGTTTGTGAGAAAATACAATGATTAATGCATAGGCACCCACAGCATAGGTCAAGATTGCATCATGTGACTCCTTCCTGGAAATCATACTATGTATATAAATTCTGACAAGTTTAATCATGCAGATGAACCTGAAAATATGTTGCAAGATTTTGTTCAAAATGCTTAGTAAATATTAGCTTTAGTTTTGAGACAGCTTACTATACTAACTCTCCCAACTGTGACTGACTAACCTCCCCTGCAAAAAATTCTGTGTGCGCTTAGGTACAAAAACTCTTATTATCATTACAATATTTACTGGTGTTTATTAACAAATGGACAAAGGACTTTATAGACCTTTAAATATTATCATTAAATAATTCTCATTACAAAACACCATGTGCATTATAAAATGAGTTAAGAAGCTTTTTGATGTTTTCTTATCCAACAAAAATTACTCTCATTACATGCTAAAGTGAAGATCACAGACTATTGGTCAACTAGTCTTATTGTTTCGTTATAGTCATACAAACATAAAATATAAAAACTTGTCATTTTCCATCATAAATTGTAACGTCACTGACTCCTTTAAATCGATTTGTGTGTGTGTGTGTGTGTATATATATATATATATATATATATATATATATATATATATATATATATATATATATATATATATATATATATATATATACAATCTTTTAAGTGCTTGTTTTATTTTGACTTGGATAGGATTTACATTTTATTGCAAATCTATTCTACAATATCCCCCACTATAATCTTTATTAGTGAGTTTGAACAGCAAGTAATGCACATGATCTCTTATCCTTGTAACATCTGCTGTTTGGACAACAGCTTCAATAGCACTTTGACAGATTTCATTTCCCTAAAGAGAGCCCCATTTCTCTACTGGCAGCCTCTATGATTTGACCTCTTCTGTTGATTTTTGCCCTCAGTCTGGTTTCAGTTGGAATAACCATAGTGCTTAGCATGTTTAATTACCTTGTAAATTACACTGCATAGGCATGTGGTTGTTGTGACAATTATCATCATAATTAAAACAAGGATGAATTGTTGATTTAGCAGTGTTAATGATTAATGGATTAAAGTAGGGTTGTAATACATGAGGATGATCACAATCATCAGGTAACTGAAAAATATTCCTTTTTCTCTCTGCAAAAGCTACAAATAAAAACCACCCTGAATAAATATGATCATGTACACTGACAAAATTTTGTTTCATCACACAAACATACATACATAAACACACACGCATGCACATTAGGTAAAACATATTTTCAAGTTCTTTAATTGATAATGAGATTATTGTTGCAGTAAAATTACAAGTTGCACTTCATTTCTTGACAATGTGGACTCATTATTGTTGCATACAATTTACCAATAAATAATACCTGTAATTAATATACATATTCAAACCATCTTACTAATTGTGTCAACATTACACAACATAAGAGCTACATATGCACTAAATGCAGATGAGCTTGCACACTGAGACATAATCTTCATTCTCTTTTGTTCACTGATAACAGCAAAAATCTTTTTGAGTACTTTTATTTTTATTGTAATTTGTAATTAGATTCTTGAGTTGAGAGCAGAATGAGACAGAAAATATGTTTACTTTGTACATTTGTACTGTTAGGTTGTTGAGTAGTGTGTGTTCCATAGAACTTGTTCATGTATGAAAAATTACATGAAATACAGTACTACTTTATTATTATTGTTAATATTACTGCTATTATTAATACTATTAATATTATTATTTATTATTATTATTATTTATTATTATTTATTATTATTATTATTATTATTATTATTATTATTATTATTATTATTATTATTATTATTATTATTATTATTATTATTATTATTCTTGCAAAATGTTCAAATGATAATTATGATCAGTACAACAGCTACAACTACGATTATTATTATTATTACTATCTTCAATACTACTACCACACAACCACCACTGTGACAGTTCTGAATATACAAGGAGTTTGTGTCATTTACTCTCTGAAATCAAGTCATTCGTTTACATTTTTCAATTGCATTGCAAACTTGATATACAGATTTAGAATTAATTTGTATATTCTTAACACTTTTCAGATAAACAGTCCAGAGAACATTGTCAGGAATTGCTACTACCTCTTCATGTTGTCTGCATTCAGATTCCATGCTTGTGCCAGACAGTTGCCATGGAAACAGAGGCCAAAGGACAACCCACACTATTTTTTTGGTACATAGAAGTTCTTTGATAAGTTGTGATTCTATTTTAGGAAGATAAATTTATATATGTTATTTCATTGTTCAAATCTGCTTTTTGACAACAAGAATTAAAAAAAAAATTAGTATTGTATGCATTTGGAAATTTAAAACTTATTTTAAACATACATCACACACTTGTCTACTTGCGTATGGATAACTTGTTAACATGTTTATAACATGTTGTCAGTCATGTATCATTTATATTTTTTATATACTAGAAATAGGAATTTACAAATTTGATAAAAGTGAACTTGTCCTTTAAACAATTTGAACTTGCCTCAAAACATAAAATTCCAACATGAGTAAGAAATAATACCACAAAATATGGCATATTTTAAAGAAATTGCTTGAAACTTTTTTCTATGCATTTCAGTTGGCACCTTACATTTATATGCTGATAGTTAAAATTATCTTAAAATATACAGGTAAATAATACATGTAGATATATTTGTACATTAGAAAGAATTATAATGGTATAATTGTAAGAGCAAAAGCAAACATGTACACATACATAGACAGGTAAAGGTTAGGTAGAAAAGAATTTGGGGATAGATATATGTTTTAAGGTGGGGGGATTAAAGCAAGACTATTTGTAATGATTTATTTATCACTTGTGAACACTTATTTTATCCATTTACATTTATGGTGGGATCTATTTTTATCAATTAATGCTTACTTGCCATACAATAGGTGACATACCTCAAAATAATCTTTGACAAGCCCATTATGTAGAGTTGGGAATCTGACAAACTATTTGAGGCTATAAGACCAGAAAGTCTGCAAGTCCCTGACATATAAGGATATTATGATTAGAATGTAACTGATAACTTAAAATTCAAATTTTGTTCCTTATTTGTCCAAACTTTATTTAAATAGTAAATATTTACATTATCTCATTTTATGTGAGAAAATGTGAGACTGACCTTGGCATTGATTAGACTATGGAAATGATGCATACAATAGATGAAACAAACTGTAGTAGGTATGCATAAAAAGAAAGCTCTACATGGAAAAGCAAAATCAAGGTGTTGATATAAGTATTGTGATGAGATTGCAGGGTATAAAACTTGCATAACATAAAGTATTAGGGACTGAAAATAACCACTTGTCAGTAAATTAGCTAGCAGAGTAACTTTATTTTATTCAGACTGCTTATGTTTAATAAAATTTTATTTATCTTGTATTATGTACCCAATTTTGTGGACTTGTTCTTGGGCTGGTACCTTGCAAATTTGAGCTTGCACATACTGAAATTGAGCTTGTCTTGCGAGTCACGCAAGTCATTTGGTAAATATCTGTCAAAAGTACCCCTAATATTGGCCCTTGTTGGATGTAACAAATATAGTGATCAGAATTGGTAAATGAAACATTGATATGTCAAAATCAACTTATTACAATCAAACAGTTATAAATACTATGTAATAATGTAATTAAACTACCTTTTATTAATGTACTTATTCACAAATGTGATCAAATACTGCAAGGCGACCAATCAAAGTGAGTACTTTGTGAATAAAAGCTTTGTTTTACAGCTACGGTAAATTTTGGAAAAGTGACATTCAGAGTTTGTTGTGAACTTAATATTCCTAAATTGGCACTCAGAAATTGTCTTAAGGATGAGTAGTTTCACTATTACTTGAAATGAAATTACACTATTAATATTTTACTAATATAACAACTTTTAAAAAATTGAGTTTCAACATTGACCATTGTTTCATGAAATACATGGCCATAGTTTGTTGTGAATCAACAGTAACAAAAAGCAGTGACATAGGACAATTGTTTTCAAGTGTGATGGGTGTTAAAACAGTTTGGAATAATATTATTAATGATCTCTCAGAGGTTGATTATCTTAATAATAAAGATAATTTATACAAAAAGTAAAAAATTTCATTAGAAAAAAACTCTTTATTGACATTTATTCCCAATGCAGTTAGAAAAGTAGTATTCAGCCGTTAAAGAGCTCAGTAAATTGTATCCTCACTTATAGTGCGGATTTTGCTTTTGGTCCCTATTGTGTGAGAGTTATTGAGATAGTGGTGTACTTTATTACATATATTTGAAAATCAAAAAAATTTGACATAAGTTCTTCTAACTTTGATAGCCTTTCCTATAACAAATACAAAACTCATGATACTTATTGCACCAGATAATACAAGGTATATTGAAATGATACTTGAATAAGTGGAAGAATTAGAATGATTGGGGTGTGAGATTATACAGGAATAAATAAAGGTGAGGCCCCATAGGAAAATGGGTGACACACAAATTAATAAATATATACAAACAAATATTTGAATGATTCTTACATTATTGGAGTTTTCCTTGACATTCATGGATAAAGAAATGTAATCATAATTGAATTCTAGTATAACATAGCTACCAGCTGTCATGTTTTTTTCCCTTACTTTTCTTGTATTTTAAACCTGAATACTGGTGTACATTTTTCTTGCTTAAAATCGTTTTTTATTTTTATAAAAAGAAATTATATAAAAAATTTCCTTCTAATTATCTATTTGAATGGGCAACCAATTCCATTGTGAGAGTAAATGTATCACTTGTATGAAGGGATATAGAGTTCTAAAATATGACAGGATGACTTGAAATGGAAGCTACCATGCCAGTCTTTAACCACATACTGGATTGCACAAAGCAGTTGCTGCCACAGGGGCTCATTACCAAGAAACAGGGTCTGCAGTTGACCTTACACACCTTGAACAACCAAAATTTTTGTTTTGACCTTTAAATATCTAAAAATGCTTTAAAAAATGTAATTAAACCTAAATAAAAAAAATACCTAAAAAAAAGTTTAAAAATGATAAACGGCTCTACTGAAACTTCATAAAAATAAATATTTGCTATGGTTTTTTTATTGTGTGGTCAAGAAAGCATGCAAATTATGCAAGTTAGTTTATGCATTGCTAGCATGGTGGAAGTAGTAGATATAGTTAGTGACCACATCCTAAAGGCTCGAAAACATGTTACAATGGACCAAAATCAGCATGCCATGTAAAAATTTTGTAACTTTTCAGTTACCAGATATGTAATTTTAAAAGGTCTAATCACCAACATAATGGGTACAGACCTTTGGATTGCACGTTTGGTGATTGTAAGTGCCAACCTATTGACTTATAAACACATTAATCCCTTTGTATTCTTGAGGAGTATTGTTGAGTGTTAATCTCATCTTTTAATTTGCTACTCAGTTTTCTGCTGCAAGTATATGTGCAATTAGAACAGTGAATACTTTATTTATCTATCACCTGGATTGTTTTTATTTCGGAGTAAATCAAAGCAAGGTGAATTCAAATTTACAATCAGGGACAATTTATCCACAAGTTACTGTAGATAGGAAAAGCATGGGGCATACATATTCAAAATGTCTTTTCGATTCACTTGAAGAAATATGGAATATCACAACATTTATTTAGATTATGATACTATAAAATATGTTTTATATTTTATTTGTAAATTCCCTGGTGATGAGAAAACTCAATCGCCAAATGTCTCAAATTTCGACTGTGTGCTGTTTTTAAATGTCAACTTTTGATCAGCTTCCTTGTGTAAAATTTCAGGATTTATATGTGGAAAACATAAATATCTAATAATGAGATCCTGCTAAATCTAGAAAAGTTAATATTATTCTCTATAAATGTACAATTCAAAATACCATGAGCATAGCTGGTAGCAATAGCAAAACTTTTTTCCAACTAAGTTGGATTTCAAAACTGGTATATGCCTAGTCCTACAAAGAAAGACATTAACCCTGATATTTATGTTTTCAGGTCAAGGTCTTATTGCTAAGATAAGGCGCTGTGTTGCGTGTTCCAGTGTCGATTAACATCAGAACAAAAAGTCAAATTTTCAGTAATAATGATTGGCGGTCCATATTTACACATGTTTTCAAGTTTTGTTGGCCTACACTTCAGTTGCTAGGATACGGTGGAAGCTGGGATTAACAAATTTGGTTAAAAGGATGATAAAGATCTTGAAAGAAACTTTAATAGCTATATAAACACATTTTTCAATATTAATATATTTTTATTCATTTCTTTAAAGAAATGTACTTCAACCTAATCCGATTTTGTCCATCCTTGCTTCCATTGCATTCTAGGCAAAATTATCATTTTGTTCCTATCCAGGCATTCTGATGGAGTTGGCAAGCCATGTTTGGGTACTCTGCAGACATAAAAAGGTCAGTTTGTGCAAGATAGTTTGACCATATATAATTTTATTATATGCTCATCTTTTTTTTCTCTGTTAACTTTACATTGTCAGAATCATGCAGTATTCACCGATATTGAACACCTTCAAACTGTATCCTGCGTGCAAAGCAACTATTTTCTAATGTTAACATTTTTTTATGAATGAACTAAAGCAGCTATTTCATGGACGGCCACATATAAGCAAATGTTTCATAGACTGACACATACAAACTGCTTTGGCACATTCCGCGTTTACTTTTTTTATACAATCTTACTTACAGGTTCCTCACAACAAAATGCAAGTTATGCACATAAACTGTCTTCTTTAGCTGTTAATAAAAATGGCCAAAAATATACTTACAATTTTACATCCTGAATTTTCTCAAAAAATATACTTTCGTAGGTCTGAAAATCTGAATTAGATGAGCCATGTCATGGGTTCTCAAGGTTGATTACACATTTTGAAATTGTACTGTAATTTTGAGTATATTCCAAGTGTAGTTACATCCTCCTTACTGCACTCAAAATGAAATAAACATTAAATTCCACAGCATCTTTTCGATAATTGCAATGGAAAGGCTTCATAATTTTCCCACATTGTGATCTGAATGACAGAAAAGAAACACGCATGCTGATGTCAACACAATTCAAAACATTAAATAGGCAGACGCTGCTGGAAACCAATGCAAGTCACTTTATGTAGATATATCCTGACCATAATCAAAAGATAACATTGAATCAGCAAAAATACCAAAACGTATTCATTCCAGATCAAATGGAAAAGTTGTTGCATTGCATATTCCTTAACAATATTACTCCAAATTTCAATTTTAAGTTGAGCAAGTGCCATTTTCTTTCAAAACTTACATTTTGCGTGCAACCAACTTCATATTTATCTGGGCAGAGTTATGCACTCATCAATAATGTGTAATGATCCATCAATGCTTATATATTTAGTTCGGAATATGGCATACAATTAGTTACTTTGTTTCTTTTAGTGTATTTTTGTTTATATATTTAAGCCTTGGGAAGAATAAGAAATGAGCATATAATAAAAAGGTTACTGTATTTGTATGGGAAAATATGAACGAGTTTTTCGGATGGATATACTGCATGACCTTAAATTTTTATGGATTAATATTGACTTTAAACAAAATATGTTTTTATAACAATTCTAAATTTTTTATATATAATAAAATAGTTTTTCTTCACACATAGTTTGCACAAAACCTGTACAAGATTCTCTTTTCTCAATTCAAATCTTGTAAATGTTGAGGTTGAATATAGAATCAAATGTGGACATAGGTAAGGTCATTTATGCATGAAAAATATACATTTGATGTTATTGCAGTTTCTTTTGTTTGTTTTATTATTTGGTAATAATTAAACCTATGATCCAAGATATTGAATGACATTTCACAAAACTCAGTCAACAGAATTTTATCAAGGATATAATGTATCATTTGACAGGGTTAACTTGTACCACCATACATCCTTTACGATATGTGATGGACTTTATATCTGAATGATTTTAGGCAAAATGAGATCACTTACACCTATATGAGGTACTAGTATACAATTTGTGACACATGTTCTCACTTTTGCCTTGCTTAATCAAGGATTGGGTAGAGTTTAGTAGACTATGCAGACTCAGCAATAATACAGCCCCATTCACAAGAAAATGGCGGGGCCCTGAGTGGCCAAGTGGTCTAAAGCGCTGTCCATTACAGATCACTGCCATCTCACCTCTGTTTGTGTGTGTTTGAGTCTAGGATTCGGCGAATGTGGATATGTGAGAAAGCTTGCCAGTAGCTTCTCGTGGGTCGGTGGTTCTTTCCAGTGATTTCCCAGTTTCTTCCTCCACCATTAATACTGGCCGCCATGAATAGCCTATCATGTGCTGAGAAATGGCGTTAAACCCAACAACAACAACAACAAGAAAATAGCCAATCAATTGCATTGAAAAATGTAAGAAATTAAGAATGATTTTTTTAAAAGTATTCCACTTGTGCCAAAATCTTGCAGATGTAATATATACAATATTAACTATGTATGCATTACACCTTTTGACCAGAATTTTCCTTTAAGTGGGTGTCATGAGTGGCAGAATTGTCTAAAGCGCTCTCTGTTACAGATCACTGCCATTTCACCTCTGTCTGCATGGGTTCAAGTATTGGATTCAGCCGATTTGGCTATGTGAGAAAGCTTTTAGCTTCTTGTGGACCGGTGGTTCTTTCTGGGTTCTTCTTATACCATTAATACTGGCTGCTGTGTTTAGCCTATCATGTGATGAAAAATGGCATTAAACCCTACTACAACAACAACATAAGTTTAGTGTATTATGTTATGGTGTTTTTGATCGATCAGTTAATATTTGCAGTCTCGCCTATAAATTTGTAACAGTCTGAGAAATTTTTTTAATAAAACTTTGCACATTCAAATCATATCTCCTGTCTTAAGGTGAAGGTCACATCAAGGATAAAGTATGTAATTGGTCTCTTACCTTATCCATGGTGTCATTATTTAAACATTTATGACACTTTACCCAAGTCCACACTTTGTCATGTTGCAGTCAAGTCTTGGACTGAAGGGCCAAGGTCATTGGTAGACAAGAGGTCACAAGACAAGTGTGTTATGTGCCATTGGTAGTATTATTGTTCAAAATACATATAGCTTAAGCCTAATGACTCCAGCCTTTTTGTGCTTAGGTCATTGAAGTTTTACATGCTTAGATATATTTTTAATGTTGTATTTATAATGCTGGACATTGAAACACATACATTTGTAAGTCATTCCATTAAAATGCTTCTATCATGTGGAATATGGTTGCTCCCCTCTTGTACTTTTAGCCCAGTTTAATATGAAATAGGCATACTTATGAGTGTTAACTTTTCATTAAAGGGCATTAAGAGTGAATTCATCTTGCAGAAAAGTGAAATTCTTTGGTAAGTGACCTTTATTATTTAGGCTTGAAAGTACATGTAAAATGTATATGTAAATATGTAGTGTATTATCGTTTGTAATACACTATACATTGATTTTGCTGTCACTACTAAGCAAGTTGTGCATCCCAATTTGTTAAGTAGTATTTAAATTATGCATCATTCATTATAAAAATATGGTTTCACTATAAGGGATGATGCTCTATGGCTCCCATGGACAGTTTTACAGTAAGGGAGTTCTGTATAATATACTTAGTTATAAGGCAGTCACTATAAGGGAGTACTATTTATGGCTACTGCAGACAGCATTATAATAAAGAGTATGCTATTATGTGTTCATTATAAGGTGGTATCACTATAAGGAGTATTCTTTATGGGTCTCATGGACAGTGTTATAACGAGAAAGTACTGTATCATAATCTTTATTAATATGCATCTTATTATAAGGGTGTAGACTCTCTAGGTCTCATGGGTATCATTATAATGAGGGAGTACTATACCCTTGTTAATCAGCATTCCTAGTCTGTAGGCATGGCAACTTCATTGCAGCACTTGTTGCATTATATTATGTATTAGTTCATCATTTGGGACAAGGATCAGGCGAGTTTTACAATTTGCCCAGGAAACAAAATAAAATCAATAAGTGCAGTACATTTTGGAAGGGGGGTAGGAAAGAAAAATGTGAAATGAATGATTATGATTCTTATGATAGTAACTTGATGTAAACAAAATTGGTGAATGTACTAATATTTTTGTCAGTTACAGAACATATTTGTCAAGATAAAAAAAAACTGGGTACTTTTATTTTTTTCTGGCTCATGTAATTGGAAAAGTAAAGTAGCCATAAAATGTTCACGATAATGGGAAAGAATTCATAGAGTACATCATTACTAACAGGTTATACTTATGTAACAAAAGCTGCAGGGTTCCAAAATATTACAGTGTTATATTCAGACATTTCTTTATCTGGAAGGGAAAATGTGATATTTTATGTAATATCTGATATTTCATTAAATTTCATTTCACTGTAAGCAGATTTTACTATATTTATCTTTTGATTATAATCTACACAGTGTTTAATACTTTTTACCAAATATTAATATAAAATTGAAGAAATAAACTTTTACAAACCATTAAGAGTTGAATAACAAAAAGCCTAACTTTGTTATTGGCAGGTTGTGCCTGAAGGCATTCCTTATCAAAATGAAGAGACATCACAGTGAGTACATGGAGATAATCAAAATGATCAAGCCTACTCTGTCCAGATTGGAAAAGAAACAGGTATAGCTTTTATATAAAGTTGAACATGCCTGAGAAGTCACATCTGTTAAACAATTGCATTTTCTAGGTTTCAAAAAATGAAATTTTAGAATAAATTCATCTGTATTAAGAAGCTACCTTTATCAAAGGCCATTTTTGATCTACTGCACACAGTTCATTGCTATATCGTCTGGACACCATGAATCCATAAAAATCATATCTAAATTTTTCTTCTGATTTTATTATACATTGACTTTGTAATCTGATTCTCTCCTTTTTTAAAGCTGTACCTGAGAATCATTATGGAATTATAATTTATATTTCTTGCCTGTGGTTGTTAATCACTTCCCAAATAAGTACCAGCGATGTTTCAGTACAAGTCAAGTCCAATTGCAAGCAACATTGACCCTAATTGACCATTTGTTTGTTCTACTATTTACTCTTAAAAAGCTATATAGACACACATCTGCTGGCTCAGTATGCAATGGCTGACCTGGGTCTATGCAGTTTGCACTTGAATCTAATTTAGAAGTGTGTTTATACAGTATCAAAAGTTTACAGAAAGTGAAATACAGTGCAGCCATCTGATTTACGGATAAGCAAGGCAGTGAAAATGCAAATCTTTCTGCATGACTGGAATGGCTATTGTTAGGAAATGGCACAATAACATACATTTGTGACACAGAAGTTATTTGAACTTGTTTTTGCTGCTGGATACTAGATTTGTCTAGTACTCAAGCTTGTGGGATACTTTACAGTACTTGTATTGATAATTTCTTGAAGCTAGTCCATAAAGAACATTAAAGGGAATACATTTTTTATCCATTATTGACAGATATCCTTGATACAGACCTTTTGGTGTTCACAAAGGCCAATTTTGATGTATTTTTAAAACAATGTTAAGTCCCTGAATTGTTAGTGGAAAACACAACAAAAAGTTCGCTTACCAAATGGTACATCAATTTTTTCAACCGAAATCAGAGCAGTAGACCTTGCTTTGCAATACATTGCAAGCAAGCGTATTTTAAACAGCATCATCTTCTCCAATTCACTATCAGTACTTCAGTCACTATATAACTGGAGAATCCATTGTTAGCTAATATTCTCCTTAAACATACTGAGCTGAGTACCTCGCACAATATAGTATACTGTTAGTTACCCAGCCATATTGGAATTAAAGGTAATGATAAAGCAGACTGTGCTGCTAAAATGGCTCTATCATTAGAACCATCTGATTTAAAACACCATATACTGATTTTAAACATTGTATCAAAGAATGTTTACGTCAGAAATGACAGGCATCATGAAATGCTGCCGTGAATAGCAAACTTCAAGCCATCGAGCCAACCATAGGAGAATGGACTCCTTCCTACGGAGCCATTTGTAGGTAGGAGGTAGCCATTGCAAGAATTCGAATCAGTCATACTTATTTAACCCACTCCTACATACTAAAAGTAGATGACCCACCAGAGTGCATATCTTTCAATAAGCCGTTCACTGTTAAGCACTTTATGCTGGAGTGTTTTGACCTCCAACCTACGCATAATCAATATTACAATGTTCAAGACATGAGGGATCTCTTTTGATACAGTTAGCATTTCTTATATTATAGACTTCCTTAAGGAAGTAAACATTTATCATAAGTTGTAGCTTTTATGTTAACACCTTGAACATTTTTATGTGCTATATATGTACGTTCACTAGATTTTAATTACCATTCATCTGTCTACATTGTCATACATTATTTGCACACCCTGTTGATTGGGAAACTTTATTTAATTATCACCGTTACCATTTGTATCGTTTTACCTTTAACTATTTGGTTTTGTATCGCTGGTCAATAAAAATCTTTTTACCACTTGTAAATAATGAAGGATTTTACCTTTTTTATGGCGCTAAATAGCCTCATTGTGCTGGTGCGCCGTAAAAATTCAACCAACCAACCAACCTTGGACAATTCATTCAACAACATACTTACTTGCCCTTTTGTCAATATGTTTGAATTACATAGAAAATTTATAGTTTTTCCATTGCTTATATTTTCTAAACCCTTGATGGATTTTCTTATTTTCTTTATACTCTGGATGAATGAATATGAAGATTTCTTTATTTTCTCTGGATTTGACAATTCTTTCTGCAATACACTGCTCACCCCTTTCTGCAACTTTCTTGGTCACCCTGTTCTGCATCATACTTGTGCAACCTTTCTGCAACATAAATGCTTAACCCTTTCTGTAACACACATGTTCACCCATTTAACCTCAAGATCAAAGTAATTCTTAAAGTTTGCTTTAAGGTTTTAGTTTTAAACAATTTCATTTGTGTATGTTTCCTAATCTTTTTATGGATTTTGTTCCTACTATGGATACATCATTATGAGTCTTAGGCAATTAATTCTACAAAACTCTTATAAGTTTGGATGAGCTACATTTGCATCCAAAAAGAGCGTGAATTGGTGACACTAAGTATTTGATATAGACTATTTTCACATTGTATCATCTGTAATTACCATACAGATTTATTTAAATTGAATTTATGTAACATTTATGAAATTCACAGCATTTCATATGAAGATTTTCTCCTGTGGCAGCATCTGTTGATCCATCACATTCCACAAGTTACAATTCATTCCTGTGTTTGGTGATTTTGGGCTGATAGTATTTTAGTGACCAGACAGTAGTGTGCCCAACCTAGTAGGTCATCTAGGTAGAATTGACTACAAAAAATACATTTTCAAATCTTTGAAACTTCAAAATATTCAATGTATTTTTTGTGAACATTATGCAACTTGTCAAATACTAAATGTTTTTAAAAAAGGCAATTTTAAGGAACATATATGCTAAAAAGTATGTGGAATTTTCTTCATTTCCTTGAGAATTCAATTATCTAACGGTCTCAGAAAGCATTTGTAATACTTTTCATTTTCAGAGCATCAGGCTGGACCTCATGGCTGTAACAGATTGTGGAATGCCAAATGAGTTTGAAATGATTCTCAACTGATAAGTTTTGCAGTTGAAAAATTATTTATATTTGTCATGCTACTTCAGGCTTTGCCAATGTTTTTTTTATCATGGATGACTATAAGGTGAAAATTTTTCATGCCTTGGACTTATTAGCATACAGCTTCTAAATTCCAAGTCTTTGAAGGTCTGAAACAGTGTGCCAAGAGTATTTACTTCATATCACTCATATATTTTGTGGCTGATATATACCATTGTTTTGTCAGATAAAGTGAAAAATAGTTTTCTTTATCCTTTACAAAAAGTTATTTAAGATCACCAAATCAACCCAATTGTGAGATAAATTGATAAGATCTGGATTGAATCATTTCAGCATATCATCATAGATATGTGATATTGTATTTAACACACAGTTGTAAATAGCCTAGATACAGATCTGCCATCATCTTGTACAATTATTGACTTTGGATGAGGTTGTTACATAATGTACTAACCTCAGAAAAACAATGAGCATATGCTGTGGTGACGGAGTGACTGTTGTTAATTGCTTTTGAAATGCTGTCTTGACTGAGTGAGAGTAGTTAATTGCTCTTGAAATGCTCTTTTGACCTATTTTATCAGTGTAAGTGTTGTAACCCTTGGCAAATGTGTTGAATACAACCATTGGCTTTTGTTGATATCAACTATGTTGACAAAACAAACTTTGCACATTCACAGATGTGTTTTAATAACCTATTGACTTCCCAACCATTAATTTTTTATATCAGTGCTGTAAAAAGAAAATTTCCACTTGTAGGTAGATGATATTTGTAACTAAGCGACTCTCTCTCTCTCTCTCTCTCTCTCTCTCTCTCTCTCTCTCTCTCTCTCTCTCTCTCTCTCTCTCTCTCTCTCTCTCTCTCTCTCTCTCTCTCTCTCTCTCTCTCTCTCTCTCTCTCTCTCTCTCTCTCTCTCTCTCTGAGATTTGGATTTTTAACGTAGCTTTACAAATTTTTCAGTTATATCGCTACGATGTCTACAGTGTGGCAGTTTCTAGTGATGCCCAGTACTGAGGCATCATGCCGCAGATATGTAGCTTGATGTCACACTCAATCACTTTATATTGACACCAGGCCGACCAGTCCTAACACTAACCTCTTAATGTTGAGTGCCAAGTGAGGCAGCTGTTAGTAAAATTTTTGTAAGTCTTAGGTATGACTCGGTCGGGGATCGAACCCACGACCTCCGGTATCAGAGGCCGACGCTCTAACCACTAGGATATGAGAAAAGCGCGCTGAAAATGGATCAAAGCAGAAAACCTAGAAGCACAGACTGTAACTTCAAAAGAAAACACAAAGACGCAAAAAGAGTTCAGAAAGAAACATAGGTTAGAGATAAGGGAATATAAAGAGCGCATATTTGAAGAGATAGGAAAGAGTGCAGAAATTGGAATAGACTAATTTTACGCAGTCTTACTGGGAAGTAGGAAAGAAAAATCAAATTATGGTAATATTATATTTCGAGGAATCAAATAATTTGGATGAATGTGTCAACCTATGGAAAACATATTTTCTGAATTAAGCTGTGCAACAGATGAGGAACATAATGATTGTGTCAAGATGAAGAATATGTACGAAGAAATCAAACTAGAGACTGATAACAAAGTGTAATCCTATTACAGAGGAGGAGGTGTTGCAGCATATCAAATCTCTAAAAATAAAAAATAAAAATCACCAGGCATTGATTGCGTATCGAATGAGTATTTAAAGTATGGTGGAAAATATTTAATCGGACATTTAACTGCCCTATTTAATTACATAATCCAGTTTGAGTATTTGCCAAACGTATAAAGATGTGGGATAATTATACAGAAAAACAAACAAAATGGTAAAGATATAAATTATCTGGAAAATTATCGTGGTATAACATTTACATCTTGTCTGGGAAAATTGTATGAAAAAATATTGATGACCAGAATTCAAACGTATTTAGACAAAATAAACTTTCTCATCCTAATCAGTTTGGATTTTGTAAAGAGGATGGAGCTATATCTGCTGCATTTACTCTTCAAGAATGTTTGATATACTATCTTAATCATAACTCCAATGTATATGCTGCTTTTCTGAATAATGAAAAGGCATTCAAATATCTGTGTCATTGTGGTCTACTAGACGCAAAAATATGGAGGATAATCATTCATTCCTACACACAGTCATTTGCCTGTGTAGCGTGTTGAGAATGTATATCTTACACATCCGTTAAGGAGAGGTGTTGGTTAAGGGCGTGTAATGTCCGCTTTTCTTTTTCTCTTCAACATAAATGATCTCTTGAATGACTAATTGCGGGATAACAATGAATGAAATGAACATACGTGGCATGCTTTCGGCAGAAGACATGACTCTTACTAAGCTGTACGCTGAATAGATTACAGATACTTGTGAATACAGCTTATCTGTATGCACAGAAGTGGAAATTGAATCATAACCCTCACAAGAGTAACTGGGTGATATTCAGCAGAAAAAATGAAGTGTGCTTATCCAATAGAATTACATTGGTGTTACCGGATAATCCTAGAGCAAAAAAAAAAAAGAAATATGCCGGAGTTACTTTTTTCACAATCAATGAAAATTAATGATCGTATAGACTATTCGTACAATAAAACTAAACATGTAACCAACTTACTGAGTTGGTCTAAACACAAATGGAATTAATTCTGTAGTTTCTGTGAAAGTCTGGGAAAGAGTTATATTACCGTCTGTTTTGTATGGATTAAAACTATGGTTTAATATGTCATATCAAAGTCTGGGAAAGAGTTATATTACCGTCTGTTTTGTATGGATCAAAACTATGGTTTAATATGTCATAGACCATTCTTAGAATGTATTCATGTGACCCTGGGTCAAATCCAAAACGAGGCTAAGCTAGGAACCAGCTTATAGATTTGTTAGAGCCAGGGGACCAAATTATGGCAGATAAAGGTTTTAATAAACAAATAAACAGAATAACCCATTTATAAAATTACATTTTTTAAAACTGTTTAGACATGATTCTTACCTATTTTTTTTTACTTTATCTAATATCTGAATGTATATATTGGGTGTTAAAATTCATCCATCTACTTACTCCATAAAAATAATCAGTGAAAAAGTTCAGATAAATATGGGACCAATTTGTGTGTTTGGGGGCAGGGTGCATATATATATATATATATATATATATATATATATATATATATATATATATATATATATATATATATATATATATATATATATATATATATATATATATATATATATATGCACGGCTTTCAAGCAGCTTTGAACAAATAATCCTCCTGTTTTGTGGGTAGATATATAACTGCCAGTCTGTTATTGAAACAAAAAATGAGTTTGTATAAATAAAATCATATATCCATATTGTCAGTTGACCAATGATTCAGAAAAGAAAAAATATGTAATTTAAATGGAAAATCCCAGTCCCTCCCACCCTCAGGCACCAAATGCAGCAAGCACCATAAAAGCTGTGCACTTCTGATACAAATTACAATGCAAGCAAACCGACATGTACCCAAAACTATTTAAAGCACACCATAAAGTCTCTACTGGTTTTGGGGATGTTTTTGGTTAAAATGGCAGTCTGTGTCACTATGCACATTTTGTAAATATTTTATTCTGACCGTGTGTTTTGCCCACAGTGATGATTAATCATTGAAGTACATTTAAACCTTACCTAATCAGAAACAAAATTCATGCTTTAAATAGTTTCTTTTCTCTATCATTAACTTGTATTATATGTGCTGTTCAGAAAAAGGACACTGAGAAAGATAGGATGTAAATCAACTTACGTTTTAGAGAATGGACATATCAAGTAAGTTTTCATCAATATAATATATGTAGCGATAATTCTATAAAATATTCTTATACAAAAGGAAGGAATCTCTATAAAATACAGCATGTGATATCTTTAAAAAATGACGAAGCCAAAATGATCTACCTACCACAAAATACATAACATATATATGCTGACATCTATTTTTTTTAATGTTACGTGATCTGCTCACACTACCTTCGCGATACAACGATATTTTGCTCGGAGAGTACAAGGTTTTCCTCATAGATCACCTATTGAATCTACGATATCATGCTTGGGGATGATTTCAGTGGAAGTTAGCATTGATAAACAAAAACTCATATTCCTTGGTCGCATGTGTAGAACATCTGCAAACTTAATTGCTAAAAAGGTTTTCCTCTGGACTGTTGGAAATTTGATTTTTGACCCCCAACATAGCTATAATTCTTTTATATATGATATAAACACTGCATTCAAACATTATGATTTAGAAGATTATCTCAAAGACTTCATTTTGGCTGGAAAATTTTCAGACAAAATATCATAGAAAAAACTTAATTGGGACAAGAATACAGGTATCTGAGGAGAGAAAACATGAAATGAATATCAAATTGATCAGAGGGATTCGGTAGATTTTTAAAAATTAATCCAAGACTGAAAGTGCACCATCTATGGAAATTCGCTTGCACTGACTAAAGCAGAAAAATGGAATATGGGGCATTAATTCGTATTGGAGAATTGCAAGCAAGACCTGGATTGTGTCCCCTATGTTGCAAAATGAGTCGTGACCGTATCTAGCACATTTCAATGAATTGTCTCTTAACCTTAGATGACAGAAACCACTTGATGGTCAGTCTATTTTCGTATATGCCTCCAGTAATTTACTGTGATTTATGTGATTAGATCGGTGATGATATACTGATTGATACTTGGTGGTTTAAATAAAATCTCAGAACGATTGGAACTTGATACAGGGATTAATGTGATCAGGCTATTTTCCAAGTATTTCATTAAGATAAAGGATATATATTCGATTCAATAGAAAATTTACACAGAACATAAGGAAAGAAATACTTGTACTGGATTACAAAGCGATTGGAATACTAAATATTTTTTTTTTGTGTAGTTCTATTTTCAAATGTTGAAACATTTTCTACGTAGTTATACTTTTAAAAGTATAAATAAATTACAATCTATCTAATTTAGTAATGATGTTAATCTATGTATACGTTTGCTATTACAAGTAATTCAGGAGACGTCATAAGTAATGAATCCACTAGTTTTGTAATTGTATGTATTACATTGCATTTCTATACCTTGTCTTAAATTTTCAGAAAATGGAGGAATAAAGGGAAAATCAATCAATCTCTGTGTGATTTGGATTTTTAACGTAGCTTTAACAATTTTCCAGTTATATCGATCGCTACGATGTCTGCAGTATGGCAGTTCTATTCATGTCCAGCACTGGGGCATCGTGCCCAGTCCTAACACTAACCTCTTAATGCTGAGCGCCAAGCGAGGCAGCTGTTAGTACCATTTTTGTAAGTCTTTGGTATGACTCGGCCGGGGATCGAACTCGCGAACTCCCGCAACTGAGTGGACGCTCTAACCACTAGGCTACCGGAGCGGTTGAGTGACTTTCTGATAGACAGTAAAGTAATTTTACCCGGGAACATCGTCTTTAGTTAACTCGACAAATGAAAACTTAAAGCGCCATGTTACAAAGTTTGTCCTGAGGGTTTAGGACACTGCCCACGCGTTACATCTATTCAATTTGTAATCAGTCCTATTCACAACCAAATGGCTTTATAATTTAAAACAAGTCCCGCACTTTCACCTTAGGTGTCATTGGACAGTGTTGCTGGAAATGTTGCAGAAAAATAATAATTATAAATTTAACATACATGTAAAAACTAACCAACGATTTTGTGCAGAAAGCATGTTTGTCACGTATTCATGTGATTCCCCTGTAAACCTGATAGCGTGTAAAACTACATCAATCCCTATTTTTAAGTTCATATTTTACAGTGAAACACTATTTTAATATTTACTAGCTAATAACTTGCTAATAACTTTTTATCAAATAATATATACAAGTATGAATACATATGCAGAATCAAATAAACATAAACCTTTACAGTATAAATACCAACAGCATCAAGAAAATGATTTAAAAAAGATAAATAGGCACTAATTAAGATACACATTTAGTCATCGCTGAGAGGACATAACTCACTGCTTCTCCATTTACTTCCAATCTGAGACCCTCAGTATGTAGGACACCCTCAACACCGACCATTGCGCTTGTTAGGGATAGTTTTCAAAGCCAGTCTTAGTTTACTTCACTCGTAGTCCTGGGCTACTACAATCGGAACGTTGACATCATTATTGGAATTTGGCAGGTTCATTTAGTGTAAAATTAGGACAGAATTGTTTTTCATTCCTGCGAGAAGGTAGATTTTAATCTATTGAAATAAAAGAACTATAATATTCACTATTTTGGTCTCTAAGATAATGTTTTCATACATGACTAGGAAAGATCTATCCGCACAAAGACTCTTTTGAAATAACTCATTTTGCTCCCAGCATAATATTTTCTAGTACAAGATGAACTGTTCATTCAGAAAACATGTTTGTATTATGCAAGAGAGTTCAAAACCCAATAGATGCACTCTCTATAGTCAAATATCTTATGTTTCAGCTCGGAAATATAACTGTAAACTTCTGAATTTTTTTACTCCAAAAGCGTTCACAACACAGTATTTTATTTCTCCCCAAATATAGGATGTTATTTCGTCCGTCCGTTATCACAAGTTTGTTATCGTTACTCCTGTTAAACGACTTGGAAAATAATCATGATAAACGTTCATGCCATGGCTCAGTAGGTCCATGATGAACATTTTGCTGCTCAGGTATCCAATACTACCCTCAATACTGGGCATCTTGAACATTGCTAGTCCCCCTGAATGGATGTCATATTGTCATGTGGTTTACACTGAAAGACATTTTATCATGTTTAGTTGGCACTTAATAAAAATGGGGTCGATCTAATATCCAATATGAAACTCTTGTTATGTATAAACGTCTGAACAGAAGGTCATATTGACTTTGTCACAGAATAAGGCATGAAATAACTTGGTTTCGCCTTTGAACGATTTGATCATTTTTGTCGTACATGCGTATAACGTTACCTTGGGTGGATAATTGTGTTTTTTGTTTTAGTAAGTGACTGAACAATCATGTATCTCGTCGTAGAGTTCTTGCGGCGAGAGACACTAAAAGCACGGTAATTATGGACATTTTACCCTTACTAATACTCATTCTCCTGAAGATTTAAGGCAAGGTTCACATCTAACTGACACATTGGTCTTTTGGATCTTGTCAAGGAGTGTACGTTCTCCATTTTTGTTCTATAGCCTTAGGGTTAAGTTTCTTTCCATAAGATACTACAAAAAGATACATATAAAAAATTAACTGACATTTATACTAAAAACATTAGATGTAAAATAGAATTAGAGGTATGGGCGATTAATTGGAGTATTATTTGGAAAAAATGGTAAAGTATAAATTCACTAAAAATTCAAAGTCTAATTTTTAAATATTTTCATGGGACGTGGCTGACTGGTGATGTCGCTTTAAGAAGACACATGATTAGAATTATAACAAAACGTTTTCGTTGTATAGAAAATATTATACAAAAAGCATGTTATAACTAAATGTAAAAAAAACTAAGAGAGAAAGAAACGCAGTAATTAGTTTAATTTCGAAAACAGAACAATATAGGGAAGATATATTATTACATTTGGATGGAAACTTAAAAATTGTAAAGTAGAATATATGAAACTCATCGAATATATAATTTCTGTTATGAAGAGATGTGGTCATATTATAAGTATTAGAAAATAACACTTATTTACTAACGATGTTTTTTAAACATATTTTTATATATTTTTTAGATATATTCTACACATGGAAGAAGTAAGGAACATGGACATCATAGGGCTATATCACATGGCGTTACATTAAGTGGGCAGGCTTACGGAAGAGCCTCAGAAAACCCCATGTGTAGTTTATGTGTATAACAAAATTGTGGACCCTTTAGACCTCTTGCATTATAAAGAAAGTTCTACAATAAACTAATTAAGAAAAAGTGTACACCCTGACTTTTTAAGCAGATTTAAAGAAATGGAAAATTGTATAAAGGGGAGACGACACATGACACACATTGATTAAAATACTAGTTTTTTTTTAATTTTAGCTTGCACCTTCTCACTCTAAAATGATCTAAATTTCAAAATGTTTTAATATAAATTCCATTAATAATAAATAATAACTAAATTTAAATAAATGCTATATATATTATATGCATACAATAGTACGAAGGGTGAATGGAAGAAGGTGAGGGTCTGAATAACGAAAAGAGTCAATGTGTGTGTGTGTATTTATATATATATATATATATATATATATATATATATATATATATATATATATATATATATATATATATATATATATATTCTAGTTAGAAGACTGGGGAACAATTTGACCTAGTGGCTGTTCTTACAAATACACTTTATAGCAACATAACACGATAGCACTAAACACATAGCATACATAGGACATAGGAGACCTTAGTCAAGGTCACATAAATACAAATAAGGAGAACTATTCCGATAGGGTAAATGAACTCCTATCGGAAGAGTGAGTCTCTAGATACACTAGGAGGAAAAAAATACCCATGAAACATTTACGTCAAAAATTTTTTGATCGAAATTCTCTTTTTTTTAATATAACACATAGCAACATATCAGGAGGAATACAAAAACACAAAACACTTTTTAGTTTTTTTTTTCGGCTAAGTAGAGGGAAGGGACATCTGTTTGGTGCTCCGCCCCCCAAAAGTAGGGTTAAGTTTCACATTTTTTTAAAAAATGTTATTTGATATGTGAGGCATATTCAGTTTTAATGACGTAGCGTGAAATGTTGCCTTTACCATTACGCAGATCTGAAACGTTGCGAACTTTTGAATTGTTACAAGTTGCAGTTAAGAGTTTAATTTAGTAGCATGTGTCTATACATTTTAATTCCATACCTGTTATTATGACCAGTTTGGCTTTGTTTTAGCTGTGTGTGTGTGCGTGCGTGCGTGTATATCAGGCTGTAGCTCTAGCCGTCTTTATGTCTGTATGGGAATGGAAGCAGGTGTGACCATCAAGGCCATGCAAGGACGGAACTGCTGACTTGTAACATTATGCGCATGGTGGATCCATGAAATTGTATATGGCCATTGCAGGTGTGGGCCAACCCAAGAATTAAGGAGAACTGTGTGGTTTGACTATGGACACGTAAACCAGGTCAAAATGTTTTGTTTGCAAGTTTTTACAAATATTTTCTAGTCATACGTGCTTATGAATTGTAAGGGCTGTAGAAATGATTGATTCACGAGTCCCGTGTTTCGTACAATTGTTATGTTGATTCAATCAGTCATTTGTTTCATTGATGAAGTAAAAATTGTTACCTTTATTACATGAAATTATTTGAATCTCAGTTTCATTTTTTGAGATTATTGTAATCTTACCTTCATTTTTGAATATATGAATCACATTTGTTAAATAATCGAATGAGTCGTGTGTTTGGAGCGTGAAAGAATCGCTGTATATGTTATAGATGATCAAATTATTTAATAAATTCCAGCTTTCATCACACTGTGTTATGTTGTCATTTAATCCAAATATTCATTCAGGTCAAATCCTGTTACAGACTTTAATTTTCAGGAAATGACTTATGATGTCATCTGGTCGTAAATGTCAAAGTTATCGATCTCGCATCTAATACAGAAGCCATCTTGTAAAAAGTGTTATCGTTACTCCCCGTAAATGGATGTTCACAAAAAATTATCTTGTCTAGTTTGTACCAAATGAAAATAGCAATAACTCGACGTGAAAAATGGTCACCACATTAGCCATCTCGAAAATCCTATATTTATCATCGCTTCTTTTCTATAATGGATGGTCGTATAAACATTAGGTTTCACACAAAGACAAATATACACCAAACAAAGAGAAGTGCTATCCCCGGATTATACAGGAAAAGGGTTGATAATACCTAGGAATCCGGAATAACTCTAAGTTATTTAAGTTCTGTATATTTAATTTGCATAGTTCGTTAGCTATTTTTTAATGTTAATTCATTACAAATATATTGCAATGTAACATTGTATTTTGGGCTTGACATTGTCGAAAACTGAGTTAATTTCTGCTTGACCTGAATTGGTTTGTAAATTTTATTCTGTAAACAACTAATAGATTGATAAAATATTCTGTGTATTGGCTTAATATCAGGACCATTATGAAATGAAGTAAATATATTTATTTGGGTTTAGGTCAAGATTATTGGAACATGCCTAGTCTACCAGGTTCTATACTTTAATTTTAGTAATAGGTTTCTAATAGTTACTATCTTTTTTATTTTGTAAAAAAAAGAATCATTCTAGAAGGTTATTTTCTATTAGGTAATAGTTTATTGTTAAATAATGCTAATTGTGACCAGAGTCAAGTAGAAGCCTATATATTATTGTCACCGAAGGAAAGTTTCATTGGTGTTTTAAGATCTAGCATAAATCAAGTTGTATTATATGTTGTGTCCTATATTTCATTTAAGGCTGGAATCTATTTCTTCAAATTATTGTAGTTAAGTGATTTACTCTGGAAAAACAAAAATGCTCGGATGAAATTGTTGGACAGAGACATTAGCTGGGATTTACCGTGAATTCAAATCTGGAATTAATTTAATGTGATTTAACAAAAAATTTGTCACATCATCATTGTAAAGCTACAACATACACACCAACATATTGAACTTTGGAGTTAATTTAAACTTTTTTTGAATTTTATTCAAGACTTTATATTATTAGGAATTGTGCATGAAATTCTAGGATTATTTTTGGATTTAATTTGCAATACCGTAAGTTCTTTTCTCTAAGTTTCACTTTGTTTTCGAGGGAAATAAATTATTGTTGAAGTTTACAAAGCTTGTTCATTTTCATTTTTTTCTGTTACTTACTTTAAGAGCATAGACTCGTAACAATTGATAGGTCGTCATACCATTGTCTGCTACGCACGATTGCATATTTCAGAGACTCGGTAGAATCATTTTTGGTGATTAGTTGTGATCGAATATGGACTGGTGCATATAGGCAAGGAAATGTGTGCTGTTTACCTGCCGACCCGGGTTAGAATCTCCGTAGAGTACGAATTAAAATTATCTAACCTGTATGATATTATTATTTGTATCAAAAATTATTTCTGTTTTGTATTACCAAGGCAAAGACCTGTCTTCTTCAGTGTACTATCGAAGTACGTCCTACAATTGTATGCCAATTTACAGAGGCGTGTGATACGTCTGAATAACGGTTGTATGCTTTTAATGTAGGTTTGTGCCAAAATATGAATAATCGTTGGAAAATTTAGAGGCACTTAGATATTTAAATCACTGGCATTCAAATTCATGGAAATTTATCAATACAATTTGGCCAGATGTAGTTTAGCTCATTTTATGGAAATTGGTAAATTTATGAATAATACATTTTGGCAAGATGTTTAAGTCCTAAATCAATTATAAAACGAACCATCATAGTTGAAAAATATGTGCGACAGAATAGTTTTAATTAAGTTAAGATTAATCATTTTTAGTCTTATAATAACTGGCAAGTAAATGCTTCTGTATATGTTCAGCATCTTTCTCATGCTCAGGAAAAATTATTAGTAAAAGCAAAGAACACGTACAAAGAAAAATTGTTTGCTTAAAAAATATCAACCTAATGGGGAAAAAGGAATTATTAAAAAGAATTCAAGATTTATTCATAAAATTTAATAAAATAAGATACATTAGCCATATGGAAATGAAAAATGTGGTCAAAACAGTTGGTGATAAAAGGTGGAAATGTCCTTCTTTTGGTAAACATTTCATGAAGGATACAAGATTAGGAAGTTTACATTTAGCAAGTCATTACATGAAGGATACAAGATTAGGAAGTTTACATTTGGCAAGTCATTACATGAAGGATACAAGATTAGGAAGTTTACATTTGGCAAGTCATTACATGAATGATACAAGATTAGGAAGTTTACATTTGGCAAGTCATTACATGAAGGATACAAGATTAGGAAGTTTACATTTGGCAAGTCATTACATGAATGATACAAGATTAGGAAGTTTACATTCGGCAAGTCATTACATGAAAGATGCAAGATTAGGAAGTTTACATTTGGCAAGTCATTACATGAAGGATACAAGATTAGGAAGTTTACATTTGGCAAGTCGTTACATGAATGATACAAGATTAGGAAGTTTACATTCGGCAAGTCATTACATGAAAGATGCAAGATTAGGAAGTTTACATTTGGCAAGTCATTACATGAAGGATACAAGATTAGGAAGTTTACATTTGGCAAGTCATTACATGAATGATACAAGATTAGGAAGTTTACATTTGGCAAGTCATTACATGAAGGATACAAGATTAGGAAGTTTACATTTGGCAAGTCATTACATGAATGATACAAGATTAGGAAGTTTACATTCGGCAAGTCATTACATGAAAGATGCAAGATTAGGAAGTTTACATTTGGCAAGTCATTACATGAAGGATACAAGATTAGGAAGTTTACATTTGGCAAGTCGTTACATGAATGATACAAGATTAGGAAGTTTACATTCGGCAAGTCATTACATGAAAGATGCAAGATTAGGAAGTTTACATTTGGCAAGTCATTACATGAAGGATACAAGATTAGGAAGTTTACATTCGGCAAGTCATTACATGAAGGATACAAGATTAGGAAGTTTTATTTTTCAGACATATTTACAGAATTATTGTCACAGATGAAAATCTTTGTTTCAATACAAAAATCCAGTTCGCTGATGACAAGAATAATTTTTGTAAGATGGAATCGAAGCTATTTGGCACTTATTTAATACTGATCCATTACTGAAAATTTTTCTTTTTCCATGCATCAGAATTTCCATTCCAAATAGTGTATCCCATAAAGTTTTCAGTAATGAAATGGCATTTCTGATGAGCTCTTTACTTTTCTTTACTATATACACGTCTTGTTATAATCAGAAAATCATAATTTCTTATATAAGAAAATTTAAATTTGTTTTCTATTACAAAAGGTTGGAGAAATATAGAACTATATGTTATGGTAGTTAAGTACCGGCGCTACGTTACGGAAAGTTACTAAGGAGAAAACCATGCAATTGTGAGTTTGGCAGGCAATTGTGAATTTGTCATTTAAATGTGTAGTTTTCATGTTGATAGTCAAGCATTAATTAGAGGAACATTATTGTAATCTGTTTCACTCGCTCATCAAAGAGATCCCTTTGCATGTAACAATATTAATGTTCTGCGTTTCGCTGAGAGAGAGAGAGAGAGAGAGAGAGAGAGAGAGAGAGAGAGAGAGAGAGAGAGAGAGAGAGAGAGAGAGAGAGAGAGAGAGAGAGAGAGAGAGAGAGATTAAAAGGTGTCACGCATAACGGTCTAGATACGGCTACATTCTTTTTGGAAGCTTGGCAAATGCGGAGGTACGGGATACTGTAAGAATTGAAAGAAAAGAACTGTTCTGATTCGAGGAGCAGACTTATATATATATATATATATATATATATATATATATATATATATATATATATATATATATATATATATATATATATATATATATAATGCAACATTCTAGAGATGAATGTTATAAAGGATTTATATTAAAATACATGAAATGCATATAAAGTTATATTTTTCCATCGAGCTTAATAACTTCATACATTAATGCAATTTCTGTGTTTGTAGAATAGAAAACAAATTCAGGATAACCAAAAAGAGTATAAAATTCAATGGTTGCGATTAATGCAACGGTCATTTTGAAGAATGTATTTAATTAAATTTACAATAGATTACTAATTTGGAATATGTTGCTAAACATTCTTTATTGCTTACAGAATCTTTTATTTCCTGATTAAATCTAGACATGAAGTTGTTAGCAATTAGCCTTTTTCCAATAATACAAATGAATATACGTTCTTTGAAACAATATTTTATTACATAATATGAAATAGTAAGAACTCACAAAAATGTTACTAAAGTATCAAGTCTGAACTTTACCGTGAAAATCTCTACATTAAAAGTTTCCTATTGTTTAAAGAGTTTACAAAAACAGAAATCTTACCTGTAAGGTAAGAGAAGAGACTTCTGATTCTTGAATGAACAGACTGATGTTTACACAGGGTTGCTATCTTTTTATACATGGTCGTTCCTCTCGAATCAGAAAAAAATTCTTTCCTTTCCCACATGAAATGCATGAATCATCAATTTACTGACATTTGGGTACAAGTGCAATGTATAACTGCCTAACATCAGCTTGTCATCAAGTCTAAATTGTTTTGACGTTAATCTTTAAATACAGGAGAATGTACTTGCTCACACAATTGTGATCTTTACCAAAACAGCATACATCTGCTTCGCAAAAAGAAATCAAATTTTAATATCACTAGAGCTTATTGGAAAATGACTTCAATATAATTTAATAATAAAAATTTACTTTTAATACGATATATAATTTAGAGAGAATTTCAATCCTAATACTTTTACAAAAAATAGTGTTCAATAATTATCTTAAATGTTCGTGTACACTTAAAAAATAAGGATAAATCTGCAATTTTTTTAGTAAAGTAGGAGTCATCATGTCTACCAGATGACAAAGACCTATTAAAATTACCCGCTTGATTAATTATATAATTTTGCAATTCATAACTATTAACTATGTTTCATGTCACTGAAAAGAATTCTTTAATATTATTCAATGTTAATTGTCTTTCATCTAACAGAAAGACAAGCAAATTATATAATCAAGTACGTTTACAATCAAATTCAATAACATTTGACATCTCTTATAGTGTGGTTTTACAGTGAACGCTTTACATTATTATCACATGATTTTGCACTGACAATTGTACATTTTTACGAGTGATTGACAGTGACAATTGTACATGTTTTTATGAGTGATTGACAGTGACAATTGTGCATTGTTTTTATAAGTGATTGACAGTGACAATTGTGCATTGTTTTTATAAGTGATTGACAGTGACAATTGTACATTTTTATGAGTGATTGACAGTGACAATTGTACATTGTTTTTATGAGTGATTGACAGTGACAATTGTACACGTTTGTATGAGTGATTGACAGTGAAAATTGTACATCATAGAAAAAAGCTTCTAATCAAACACAAAAGTATAAATAACTGAGATAGTACCGTTGACTTTTCTTCAGAAGAGGATGTATATGACAATTAATGCCACCAATACAATGAAAGGCCATCCCACTGGAAGTGCACCGTTGCAAAGGTCACCATTGCACAAGCAGGAATTAACTTTGACTTCATTAACTTTAACTGCATTGCATTTATTTTCTTCTTGCAATCCGTCATAACACCCTCTTTTAGTAACTGAAATGCAAATCGATCGCATGTTTTGATAATGTAACAAAATCAAGAATACTAATAAATAATGTATGCCATATTATTTATATATGATTTTGGTTGCTGTATTAAGATTGGTAAGTCGAATGATACTCCGATCTATTATTCCGCACGCAGGAGAGCAATAAACACGTCGGATAATTGCATACATACTATCCTAAGTAACAAATAAACATACCGAGCAACTACCAACCTACCTACCTGCAAACAGGCAGACAGACAGATAGCAATCTAAGTCCTAAACACCTGACACCCATGTATACACCCCTGTTGCGGACACATGTGAACGGCGGTTTAAATATATCTTAAGTTTGAAAGTATTAGGATTGTCTATATACCACTTGGAACGTAAAAGGATGAGTAAAAGATTTGTGTTTGCTTACATTTATTTAGCTCTTAGTCCTTGCTATATCGCTTACTGTGGAAAAAGACCCGAAGAGCTAGATGACAACATCTATAGTTGCGCCAGGACGGGTAGGTTTGATGGTCTAGTGCATTGTAATTATTTGATGTTTCTGCATTAGCTTCGTACTCAGTTGAGTTTGCAACTGGTCTAACATCGTAAGTGAAATAGTGTCGTTCGACAAGAACACCAATAGCAGTTACATAATTGTGCTAGTGCGAGAACTTTGTACATTGCAAAATCAGAAGCAAATTGGACATATTTTCAAGATGTCGACATATTATTGAAATCAAGTGTTTTTAAATTTTACTATCATAATGTTCATGAAATCAGTATAAAATAACAGACTTGTACTTGACATCTTTTGTGTCTCTTTCTTGTATAAGGGCTCTGGTTTTATAAAAAAAAATGTGACCGTTTGGTTATGATTAACTGATACAAAATGCCACTGTCAGAAACTTTAAATATTTCGCATACTCGTACGGTAAGAAGATAAAAATCTTTTTTTTCTTATCCCTTCTCTTGTTTCTTACGATAGTACAATATTATGCTGGCTAAAGAGAACAGCTAAAAAGAACGGTTTAACAAACTCCTAGCAGTTTTTTTACTTTTTACTTTCCAGAATAGTCACATGTAAATGTGATATAATTCAACTGTTCGTAAGCACCAAGAAAGAAAACCCAAGTAGGCAGGTTATCTTTATAATGAATATCAGCACATATTCGCACTATATGACAAGCTGTTTTGATCTTTATGCCACAACCATTGAGCATGATCTCATTTGGCGTAAACGCCGTCGATACTTGAGAAAACTGCTTTAATCCTCAACAGCCATCATTTGCATAATTAAATCGTTTCTAAAGTATCAAGATGTATACAATTTTCAGGGCACACTAGATAAGAAAAAAACAAATACAAATCTGAACGAAATCAGAACTAAAGTTACTAGTACGTTTAGCTTTTAGCTTAGAGATACTATATATTCGCTTTATTTTCGTCGAGAATGTGGGCACAAATCCTAAACATCAACAAATATTACGAAACATTAGTCCATGAATCGTCCCTGCCTGTACTAATATAAGTCACAAAATAAACTATACGGTCATTTCTCAAACTCTTTCGCCTATCCCTTATCACCATGAAACAAACAAACAAACAAAAAGTAATATCAGTGACATCGATTTGCATCAAACCCTCAATTAAGCCTAGAAGGCCAAGAGATTATTCACACCATGTACATCTCAAAGAGTTTATGCTTGCCATGTGTCAGTTATTGACATTCACCTTACATCATGAGAATAATTTCACTTTTCATCTACAGCCAATATCAAGCAACGATGTTTTCTCAGTTATTAAGAAGATTTTTTTCTCTCCACCCGTTAGACTCTGGACCGGTAATGTTATGATCAGTAGGTATGACGCCATAAGTTTCAATACCACTGCACAGACGTAACAAATAATTGAAAAAATACAAAATAAGTTAAATTGATAACTGAACAAAATGTGTGAACATCAATAAGTCGATATATAAAGGCTACGCCATTTTGAAATATTGTTTGGTGACTTATTCTACACGTATCTAAACACGGTCCCGTTGAATGGTAGGTAGACGCCGTCTTGAAATGACAATTCGAGGTCTCTCAGATGTTGTGTGCCCATGATCTCAAGGATGCTTATTCACAAGCACATCCCGAGCGGAGACATTTTCTATTATCCTTAACAATTACCGGGAGATATACAGAATCCATGTTGGGATTTGGACCGAGACAAGGAAATCCAAGTCAAGGGGTTACATTATTCATCTCCCTACTAGGTTTGCCCGAGTGGGGAGATAAATGCAACCCCGTGATTGGGATTTCCTTGTCTCGGTCCAAATATTAACAGATTCTTTAATTTCTCATCCAATATTATCATTTAAAGTAAGATAGAATACCATTACTTGTGCAGTATAGTTCACGCGTAAATGTTTACATGTGGTGCATAAATATAAATATGTTAATGAGAACATGCGTGACGTATCATCCGAAGTGCACAGTTTTTATGAGTGAGCAAAAAAAAAAAACTAAGAGAAAACGTTGCATAGTTTTCAGGTATTATCACATTTAATATATAGATTTTGTATGAAATTAACCATAAACGATGAATATTTATTAGAAGAAACTATTTTTCATCAGTTCCAATTTTAAAGTTATTGTAAATAATTAAATTATGTTGGGAACTCAGCTCTACTGTAGTTGAACTTAGTACAAAGTGTAACGAAGAGTAACATGTTGCATTAGATTATTAATGGGTAATTAGAGATCTGTGTCACTATTGTATATAGGTGAAACTGTTTGTGATATACTTGTGTTGTCCTTAATACCGATTGTAAAATTACCCATGCGTATAAAAAGAACCTCCAAATACGAACTCTAGCGGATAACCATGTGCTAAACTTTCAAGTTCACGGCATCTTTGAAAATTTATTTTTATGTCTTGGAAATACGGCAAGTGCTACAGAGAAATTTGCTTATGGATTAATGGGTTGAGGACACGTGATTAATTATGGCCGGTAAGTGCATTATTTGTCATTTAATATCATATGTATATTTTTGATTCAACTGGGTCACAGTGGAGATGCTTGACAAAATTAGAATAAAGCATATTTGACATTTAAGTTTGTTACTAAATTTCTACAGTTGTTGGGAGAGTAACGATGCTATGAAGTGTATAGGTCTATAGTCTATGTAGATAGATGATTATTTTCTGTCAGTATATTTCACACAGCATTGAAAATTTTATCATATTTCTAGCACAGTCAATTTTCAGATCAGCGTTATTAAATGTAGCTAACATTGCATAATTTGTTTCACACGAAGTATTTAAAACTAGTTAGGTAGCTTTAGCTACATTTAATGACACTGACCAGAAAATGTACTGAGCTAGGCCTGCATATAGGATAAAACTGACTATGCTGTGTAGAACGAACTAGCAAAATGCATAAAAGCTCGAGATCGTGTGCGTGTCTCTCGAAATGGTTTTGTATGGTGTGTTCTAAAAAATGGATCTACTTTAAATTACTATGATTTTGTTATATATTTGTTGTTGCTGTTGTTATTTGATATTAGAACTGATCCGTAACGGAAAGCGCATTAGACCACTTGGCCACTGGGGGCCCCCAAAAGTACGGTTAGCAAAACGGCTAGATTTATCTGTCGAATGAGTGAGAAATATATATATATATATATATATATATATATATATATATATATATATATATATATATATATATATATATATATATATATATATATATATATATATGTACGTACGTACGTACGTACGTATGTATGTATGTATGTATGTATGTATGTATGTATGTATGTATGTATGTATGTATGTATGTATGTATGTATGTATGTATGTATGTATGTATGTATGTATGTATGTATGTATGTATGTATGTATGTATGTATGTATGTATGTATGTATGCTGCATCAATGATATACGAGATGTATAAATTGTTCATGAAAAGGAACAGACTTGCCGAGTTTCTTTTTAATGAAAAATTTTTACAACTCGTGGAATATCATTGATAAAGCATACATACTGTACAAATATTTGTATTTATATCACATACAAAGACATACATTTTCCCTTTGAACGGAATTTTCTGCAGACAGCTGTGTATTAACCGAGAGAATGAACTCACATTCCAGAATGTGTTTGCTTCAAAATGTTGTTCTATTCCTTTTGTGGCTATTCACAATCATGTCTGCATATTTGTTTTAGTTTTTGCTTTTATTCACGTTCGTTAAAATCAATATAATACACACTTATATTATTAAAATCAATATAATACACACTTATATTATTAAAATCAATATAATACACACTTATATTATTAAAATCAATATAATACACACTTATATTATTAAAATCAATATAATACACACTTATATTATTAAAATCAATATAATACACACTTATATTATTAAAATCAATATAATACACACTTATATTATTAAAATCATATTTTATGTTAAAATCATAAGTAAAGCATTACAGACACGTGGTTTGCTACTCCATTCTCATGAACGCTAAGCCATTCACCTACCAGCTCATAAAAATTAATGTTCAATAAAAACTAAACGAATTGACTGACCAATAAGATGTATATTATTTATTTTAATATATTTACAGTTGATCTTTGTTATTATTCTGCTTTGTCTCTTATCTTCTGGTCTGTGTGAATTAACTTTTACCTTCATTCATAAGTCCAGAGATATCGTGGGAAAACACAAACATAAATCCTCTACGTTCATGATTTCAAAGATTTAAAGATTTAAGCGCGAATCTTGCTACGATGAGAGAGAGAGAGAGAGAGAGAGAGAGAGAGAGAGAGAGAGAGAGAGAGAGAGAGAGAGAGAGAGAGAGAGAGAGAGAGAGAGAGAGAGAGAGAGAGAGAATTTCATTTTAATGATAATCGATTTATAGAACTTTATAGTATATTTAAGAAACAATAAAAGTGCATTAAAGACATCACAGTATATGCACCACGTTAACGAGGAATTTACTGCATGATGTCGACATGGTTTGCTACTTTGTTTCATTGATGAACACAAATTGTTATGAAGAATCAGATTCTTATAGGTTACTTGCTAATTTCTATTTCAAGATTATAACAGTCCAAATTCCTTTTCTTTCATTCCACATTTTTGTGTAAATTGCCCATCGTGCATGAGAGGGTTGGAAGGAACAAATCAGAATGGATTTTTGAAAATGTGTACCATATTAATTTCATTTAGAAAGCGAGGATTATTAATACTTTTTTATCGCTTTTTTCATAAGTCATTAATGAGTAATGTGCGGAAAGTCATCATTGATCACGATGGTCGCATTGTCAGAATCGTTTAGTTTTCCCCGATATTGAACACCTTCATATTGCACTCCTCGCGCTTGATGCGCGTGAGCTCGTGGGACGCCATGAAGTTAAAATGTCGGTGGGCATTATATGCACATGAATACTATTATTGTGTATTGAAGGAATCTACGATTGTAAATTTTATTATTTCAAAATTAAAATAAATATTAAGTATATTTGGTTGTAAATTTTATCGTTAAGTCCTTGGTAATGAAAAAATGAGCATATAATAAAAAGGTTACTGCATTTTAATGCAAAAATATGAACTATTTTTTTCTCGGATGGATGCACTGCACTCCCAAGGTCATGCATTATAGCCATCCGAAAAACTCATTCATATTTTCCCATGCAAATGCAGTAACCTATAAATACAATACTGCAAATAAGACAAATGCTATACACAACCCGCACACCAATATTTCCATATATCTGTTAGATAACATAAATAATAATCTTACCAGACACAAAAGACACAAAATCTATAAATATTATAATTCTCATACATTATGCGTATCACCATAGGCCTACACAAAAGTGCAATGAGTAAGGTGTTGTTCATGTGGACACGAAAAGTGCTAAAGACTTTTATCAGGTGTCATGGGATCGACTTTAACGTGCGCTTCGTGCACTGCGATAGAACGCTAATTGACTCACTCTTTCACAACAATTACGAACCTGGGTCACACAGTCACATACATATACAGATACATATACATACTACACACTCTACGCACTACACACCCAAACACACTCCCACACTAAACACACCCACTACACACCCACACCCGTATATATATATATATATATATATATATATATATATATATATATATATATATATATATATATATATATATATATATATATACATACACACACACACACACACAAACACAAGTGCATGTTACATCTCGGATTTTCTCCCCAGAGTGGCTTTGTGGAAATTGATGAAAACGTACACAAGGTGACGCTCTCGGGAACGATTATCCCGTCATACCATAGTTGGATTGTTTAACAATGGTATTGTGGTGTTACTCAATGGCCCATGTTATTCTATCAGTGAAAAGGAAATAGAAGCAATTATTTACAACTTAGACATTGTCAAAAGGATTATATAAATATAAATGACTTAAACAACGAATAGTGCCTGCTATAATGATTTAATCTCAGAAACCGGAAACCGTTGTCATTGGCGCTAACAATTGTTTCACTGATGCGAATTAATCTTGTCATAGGTGATTCCAATCAGTCCTATATTTTGGTTTTGCAGAGATAGGCATATTATTACGCTAGAACAATGCCAACGACGTTCTTTGGTTTGATATAGGTTTACCAACTGATAAATTTGAATTGGCAACATTAACATCATAGATGTCTGTACTAATCCATTCTGTGACTAGAAAGGACCGTTTGCTGTCATTTATGAAGTGGGGATCCGAGCAAACAGTGTCGTTTCTCGCGCTCACCACAGTCAGCACACCGTGAGCAATATTGTGGGACTGTTTTCATGGCAAATAAGTGCTTAAAATGGTTTTAGCATGTATAAAAACTCATGTTTCATAATGCAAACTAAGACTTTGAACAAAGACAGATATAAAAAAAAGGATGAAGATTATTTGCGGTCAAAAGTTTATCAAGAACACTCTGAAGAAACTTTGTTTAACTTCAACAACAATTCAGTCGCACGTGCATATCTGAATATGTGGTCATGTCAACATTGAAACATTGACACGGGTCTGCAAATTTCCCGATACAGATGTGATACGTTGTACCGGATTTATTTTTTCTTTCGTTGGACCACCCAGAGGTTTTTGTTAGCCCCTGGTCGACATATACTTTCTTGCACGTGGCTGATGCCGCCAGCGGTAATAAATATTATGCTGTGATTTGCTCCAACAAGACTCTGAAAATTGATAGCATAATAAGACCTGTTATGTTTTAAATGCCATATCAGGAAGATACTGTTGGCCTTATCCATAACCAGTATAAGAAAGAGGAAAGAAAATGCAATATTTATAGACCTCGACGAAACAGTTGACATCAAAGGTTTTATAAAATTCTAGTTTGGAAAATCTAGTCTTACGAGGATAGTCAATATATTTATTTTAGGTTGCAGTAGAATGTCTCGCTAAACCTTGGTGTGATCGGTAAAGTAAGAGGAATTAAATATTATGGTACGTCTGATTGGTTTGTCAAAAACTAATGATGATCTTGATACCACAACAAAATATGGTAATATAGAGATCGCACACGTACCTGCCCTACAACAATTAGTAGCTTCGTTTGGATGTCAAGTTAGAATTTCATCTGGTGAAAGAAACGTGGAAACAATTGTCAGCACCATAGCAAGAGTTCGACTTTTTAAAACTAAATAATTATTTATTTGATAAACCTAAATCAAACATCGTAAAGGCTGTCAACTTTCGATCATATTTATTTGTTTTTTTTTCTGTTAAGTGGAGTGGAATAGCAATAATCTCCATCTTGATGAATTAATGATACGTGACGCAAAAAGTAAAAACGATTGTACATATACAATCGCAGCATCATTGTTCGTCAGAGATGAAATAAAGTTCGACGGAATCAACATATTATGGTTCGGGTACTCAAACATTTTTGGTGTTTATAGGTAAGATTAGATTTATCATTACATGAAAGTGATGGAATCTGACTGTAGTGATGAGATTGCAGACTCTGCTAAGGGGATATTGGATGACCTCACCTGCAATACCAAAATTAACAGTGGATTTTGTTACATTTGTCAAGGATATCTGCTTTAAAACGGCTTTTATATACCCTAATATACACACAAAAATAATCCTAAAGAAGCCAAAAAGAAATCACTAGCAACTCGACCCTAGATTGGAATCGTGACATTAGAAAATGGAAATGTCCGATCGTTGTCTGAGCAACCAGCACGCAAAAAGCACTCTAGAGATTGTTTCTACGATTAGGAAGTGGAATTTCACGCTAACTTAAAATTGGATACATTCCTCAACTTATTATGTTGCATCAACATTGACTCAAGTAAGACTAACGATCTCAATTGTTATTCGACAAAGACGCTCTTGCCTTTGTAACCATCCTTCGTCAAACACAAGAATTTTTGTTTCAAACATTATTTCAGGGTGTAAGCAGAATTGTACGTGGTACTAGACCCCAAAAAGCTAAGCTGCCAGAAATTTAAACATTTTCCAAGTCAAAATTTTGGTTTGGTTTGCGACAATTATACCAGTACAAAAAAAGTAATTGATTAGAAGTTGATATGATTGTTTCAGGTTCGGCTTGTTGAGCAATTTAGTACATGATCACATGAAGAGAACTACAATAGATCTTCAACAACATTAAGAGTACAAAGCCGCCAAGAGAATCGACCTATTCGTGAAATACAAAGGCGCGTGTGTGTGGTCGTAGAAGCTAAATGCGGATTCGCAGCGTATCCACCGTTGGAATAAGTGAGACATGTATCTCAACAGTGCCAGCAGATAAAGGTATATGAAACATCAAAATGTCTTGAGACTAAATATTTTTCATCCCAAAAATGTATTATTTGTCTTTGGGACACCTACACTAATGGCCTTTACTGGAGCAATATTCAGTTGTCGATGTATAAATATATAAAATTGCATTCTTAGTTTGCTGTCAGTTTCATGTGACTGATATTTTTGATGCATTGGATGTTCCCGTATTTATTTGAAATTTTACAGCTAATGAAATCTATGCCATATAATGCCATCTATTAGATGGCTAACTTGCAGACTGCTTCAAGGTAGCCATTTTATAACAGGACAAATTGAAGTCAATCATAAGTTGCCTGCACAGAGCTTTGAGTAGTGTTCGAGCTCTTATAATTCGGTGAGATTAATCATGTCGGATACAGATTTATATACGAAAATTTTCATTATAATGATAATTGTACAGGATTTAACAGGTAAGAAAGCAAATTGATAACCGTGGCTACATTGCTCTAGGAATGGTTATTTTAGATGATTCTTGAAGGAATATCGTATAACTCAGTCTCGCGTAACCTGTGTTTATGTATATCTCAAACGTTGTTCTGTAATTTGTAAATACAAATCACCACCTTTGACAAAGTAAAATCAATGCCATAATCCGCTTTGACACTGGACCCTACAAACTTGAATTTATTGACTCATTAGTTAGTACTGAATTTAAAAGGGGACAAAATTTACTTAACTCAGTATTATCTATCTTTTGACTTATATATATATATATATATATATATATATATATATATATATATATATATATATATATATATATATATATATATATATATATATATATATATATATATATATATATATATATGGTATACATGCAATCATTATTATTATATGTATCAACTTAGGAGTCAACCAAACTTTGTTTCTGATTTGTACGTGCCGCGAAGTCATGAATTTGTAAACAGCAGTGTGCGCCGAATAAAAATTGAGTGGACTTTTGGAGACACATTAATTCTTCCATGGAACAGTCTTCCAGAGGTTGAATCCAGTGAAAGGTAAGTATAAACTAACGTCTGTATTTACCAGTTATGGGGTTGATGAAAGAATATCTAATAAAGTTTTTTACCTGGCAATCTGTATGAGACTGAATTTCTCTTAACATGCGTAATTCTAACGTTTTTGACACTAAAAATTTATCGATACTGAACGCCTTTGTGGACGAAAATGGCAGCCAGATATTTAGGGTTAGGTATGGAACGGCGTGTTTCCAAGTCAATAAAATTTACCCGTACATAGTAAAATAGGTAGGTCCGGTGTTTTTTTTATTTCTTCTTCTGACATTATGGTGGCGGGAACAACTCTTAAAATGGAAGGTCAGCGTTGTTGATCAATGGATTATTGGACCGCTATCTACTAATTAATTTAGACTAAATTTTATATGCTGACGTTAATTACCAACGTTTTTCTTTACAGCCATGACATTAAATCCTGAAAACAGTGACAAAACTACTTAGATTTTTGCCAATATGTAACAAGTGCAAATCAAGAATCAAATATCTGCTACCAACCTTGTACACCAGACATTTCTCTTTTCCATTTATAACAGGCTCCTGAACACTGTGTCTTGGAGATACCGACATTTTTATTGAAAGGGTCGTTGCAACTTTTGTCCAGAGTTTCGCATTTGTAACATTCACGTGCAGCCACTGCGAACATTGACAAATAAAAATTTGTACAATAAATATTAAAATTTCAAGAATGGCATTTCGTTTGAAGACATAATCTTACATCATTTCCAAGACAAAAGAAAAAAAAATCCCTCAAAGAACACAAATAAAATTTTTCAGTTTTTATTAAAGAACAGAATGAACGTTAAGATATAAATATTATCCAAACATGCCGTTAGTAAATAAATGATTATTACTAGTTCCTGAGTGAATAAATATAGAAAATTTTACTTTATGTATTTATTTTTAAAATACTAAAGATTACTTTTAATAAAAAATAACACTCATGATTGAATAAAACACGTAAATGTTAATATAACATAGTTCATCCTAGAAGAGTATTATCACGATTAACCTAAATAATAAATATATAAAAAAAATTGAAACATTATTGAAGTCAAAAATTTATTGTTTATTATTTTAGATGCAACTGAAATAGTATTAGGAGCTGCCTAACACAACAAAAAATGTAGTTCTTTGTAAAGAACTCAGGAATTAGCATCGAAAGAATTTAGTCTTAGTTTTTGAAAAAACAATAGAAGGAACAAGTTTTATCAGGAGAGGCCATAAAATTGTGAAAATGTGTTTCCACGCTGCTTGATATTTAATTGGATAAGGAAACATCTAGACTAATACAACGTAATTGTTTTAAAGGATGATTGAAATCGAACATTAAGCTGTTAATGGTTCAATTAGTCTGCCTGGAATCGTCGAATTGTTTTAATAGAGATATGTGGAAAAAATGTTCGTTCAAACAACATGAAAAGGTATTAGATACATTTATTTTTCTTGGAATTGATTTTACTAAAAAGAATTAGTTGGCTAGAACCTCAAGAAGCCTAAATTATCGCAATCGTATCTAGGTGAGACAGAATTGTTCAATGTTATAATAAATTTGGAGCTCACATATGAACAAATAAAGAAAACAACTCATTGGATTGAATTGTTAGGAAATA